>JAFBJU010000331.1:3049848-3510138 GCA_016785305.1 Colistium nudipinnis | reverse complement strand
GGGTGCGTGTGTGTGTGTGTGTGTGTGTGTGTGTGTGTGTGTGTGTGTGTGTGTGTGTGTGTGTGTGTGTGTGTGTGTGTGTGTGTGTGTGTGTGTGTGTGTGTGTGTGTGTGTTCTGTCCTGTAATTTTCTCCCTTCACGTCCTGTTGTTCCTCTACCAACACTATGATTGGCTGAGAATTCCTGTGTTTAAGTCTGATTGGTTGGATGTTTACACCTCTGAGGGAGGTTAATTGGCTAATTAACTGAGGGGGTGGGAGCCCAGAGTCAACTGACTGAACTACTAATTACAAACGGGTGTGTGTGTGTGTGTGTGTGTGTGTGTGTGTGTGTGTGTGTGTGTGTGTGTGTGTGTGTGTGTGTGTGTGTGTGTGTGTGTGTGTGTGTGTGTTCTGTCCTGTAATTTTCTCCCTTCACGTCCTGTTGTTCCTCTACCAACACTGTGATTGGCTGAGAATTCCTGTGTTTAAGTCTGATTGGCTGGATGTTTACACCTCTGAGGGAGGTTAATTGGCTAATTAACTGAGGGGGTGGGAGCCCAGAGTCAACTGACTGAACTACTAATTACAAAACTTTTGTTTATGTGCATGTGTGTGTGGGCTGTTTTACATTGATAAACCTCTGCAAGTTTCATTCCTCCTCTCCTCTCCTTCAGTTATACGTAGAATGTGAACTTAACAATAAAGAGCAATGTTACCATAAATAATGATGCCGGGCAAAGGCAAACCTAAAACAGCAGTGAGGCATCTGGTGGAGGAGTTTTGACCTTCTCCACAGTGGACTGTGGTTATTCTGATCCACAGGCCTCAGGATTTTAACTCTAAGGTTCTTGCTCTGTGGGTTGACATAGGCACTAACTCGACCACACTGCCATCACACCCTGAAAAACCGTTGGTCCCATAAAGGTTCTCTGTTAAGGGTAGATGTACTGTGAATTTGTTGATTTACAAACATCTGCTCACCAGTTTTTATTTCCAGACATTATTCCATGCTTTAGCCATAGACGTCTTTCTTTCCAAGCTACCTGTTACCAGTTTTTGTTTTCTTTGCCTTCATGCCAGACAAACTTGGATGTGTTTAAGTAAATATGTGTGGTTTGGATTAAAATAATTGCACACCAGAGACTAATGTTTTGGAATGAGTTAATGGTGAGGAAAAAAAAACTATGAGAAAACATCCAAGGAATATACTTTCACCAGGCTTCAACGTGATAGAATTAAAAATGTTAGAGATATTTAAAAAAAATATGTTGGCCACAAAATGTAGTCTTGTCTTAGCAACAACACAAAGTTTAGTTGCTAAGACAGGCTGGTGACTTGATAAGATGGTAGTTATTAAATAACTACAAAGGTGGTGGGATTAGAGATGGCTGCTCTTAACCTTCAAGGCTAAACATTATGCTAAGCCGTGTTGCCTGATTTTGTTTGTTGCTGTGGCTTAGATTATGATATTGATATTGATGTGATGTAACGAGCAAGAGTTAGGGGGCAATTACCTTACTTTAGCACTAAAAAATCATAAGTGTGTAGTTGCCAGGCAACACAACACAAAAAAGGCAGATGGAAACTGCAGCTTGTTAATAAATAATTCTAGCACCACTTAAAACACAAAATATATATTTTTTACATTTCTGCTTGTATACACATTAGAAAAATAAGATATATGTGAGCTTTTTACACTTAAGGTAGGGACAGTGGAACTGGCAACTCAAACTACACCAATAGTCCAAATTCACAGGAACGTTTAAGGTCCCTAGCAGAACCTTTTTGTTCAGAGGGTGTGAGGAAGATGGAAAGAGGAAGAGTGAGTGAGACAGAAGAAAGAGAAAGGTCAATGCCGTTATTTTAAAGCAATGAGTCACAGTGGAGGGACACACTGACAGACCACGTCATGATAGAATCTATTTTGGCTTTATTGGTGTTTTAACCATATTTTTTTGAGACGACACATTGTGTATGTGTGTGTTTAGACAGCTGGTAAGAAGGATTTGATGTGCGTGTGTGTGTCTTATCGTACCTAATCCGCCTCTTCATAGTGACAGCCCACTCAGTGCAATCAAGAAAGGGGTCGCTGGCTGGTTGGTTTTGTTGGGGGCTGGTTGGTACAGAGGGACTGAATTTTGATTGGGAGGTTGATTTTAACTGGGAGTTCCTCTGTACAAAGACACTGTGAAACTTGGACAGGTGCTGAGAGGAGCTAGGGTGACTACACTTGAATCTGGATTCACAGAGCGTGAGTGAAGCGATGTGAAGACGTTACAGAGCTACACACATGGATTATCAGAAGCAGTCTAACTAACAGCAAAGTCCTACTTTGGAATTTTGCTTTATTTTTGCCAGATTGGCCTGAGTCTGAGGGTGATGAAAGACGCACAGCTTGGCTGATAAGAGGATTGAAGTGGACTTTTGTAAGTGGACCACACGGTGGATGTGGATTTGGCGTAAAATTATGAACCTGGTTTCGAGTCAGAGGGAAGTCAAGCAGGACTGAAAGGAGAGACGGTGCTTGATGTGACACGATGTCTGTAGTTACAAGGTGAGTTTTTCCAGTTGACTAGACTCCATGGTTGAAACGTCTTTCAGTTGATAACTTGTTTTCTAAGACTAGATTGTCATGCTAAACCAAACCTATGCTATATTAAAAAGCACAGGCTGTCACCAGATTTCAGATGCATCTTATGTTTCCTAAACAGCAGTATCCATGTTAATCTCATTTATCTGAATGTACCCAAAAATATAGTTTTGCTGAGGCCAAAGTTCTTAGTCATAAATTTGCCAGCTGTTCCCTTTCTGTGAGGAATCTGAGCCAGAGTAGGATCTACGGGGACTGGAACTGAACTGATACAGGACAGAAACAGATTCTGTCCAACCAACAGGCTGGAAGAAATGGCCAGAAAATACTGAGAAAGAAAAACATTTGCAACTCTGTGTATGTTCCCAAAAGTCCTCTTTTCATCATTTGGATTCAGCACAATCTTCTGTATTCACTCCAGAACCATGGTTGTTTGACATTTCAACGGAACCCCTCTGCTGTCATGTCCATGTCAGCTACACCAGGAGGCTGCGGTGAGGCAGACAGCTCGGTGAAGTGGCAATTGTGTTATGATGTCAGTGCGAAGACATGGTGGATGGTGAGTTTGACTTTCTTAATGCGTATAACATAATGTGTCTTTTGTGTATGTCTATATAACATATTTGGGTCAGATTTTGATCTGATGTATTTTCTTCATGATGGATTGGACTACAGGGGAAACTGAATTAAATGAGATTAAATGTATTTCAGTACGGATAAATACACAGAATCAACAGCACAGGTTTGCACATGGCCATATCAAACATTACTTTTCTTGATCAAAGGTCTCTGTATCTCGTAAGAGTAAGAATGGGTGAAGCTCTTATAAAGACACGACCAAAAGCATGTCTAAAAACTGAATATAACTGATCTTACACTTTTCAATGAGCTTTTCAATAGCTTTCCTCCAGTCTCTCTCTGTGTACCTTTTGTCAGAGTCATAAAACTTTGAAATAAGAGCAAATGAGTTCCCCTCATGTTGAAACACTTAAGGCTTATATCTGATTCAATCCTTTCGTGTTTTCAGTCACAAAACATGAAGTCACTTTTGTTCATTGTGAACTCATCTTTTAGAAAAGGGTGGCCAGAATAATGCTCATACTCAAAACCTATACTGCTGACGATTGACCTGCTCACTCATTTGGACACATTTTTAGCAATTTTATTATATTTTCGAGCAAATGAAGAAGCCTTCGAGTAACTGGTTATGCCCCCACCGTATACAGTCATTTCCTATTAATGCATTAAATATTAAAGCAAAGAACCTCAGAAAAATAACCAACAAGTATGAAAAGCACTGGAGCTTTATTTTCTTTTATTTGTGGCAATTTCTTGGAAAATGTGTTTTTTTTAAACATATTTTACTGTCATAACATATTATATCAATTACCCTGTTAAAACTCGTCGTGTGTGATAAATTATGGCCTATGTATCATGGCTGTTTGCTGATTTCATGTTATTTTTGGGGGTGCTGATGTGTTATTAAGTATAAATGTATCAGATCAAAACAGTAACTACCAACAGCTGAGCTGTGATGCTGTACTAAAGTGTACTGGTTATGTTGCACGATTCCAGAATCATTAAGGCAGAAATAATGGCATAAAAAGCTTTGGTGAACAAGAACACACTTTTTCTAGTATTTACTTTGTTTCACAAGAATGAAGGTTAACAAAAAAAACTGCTCAGGGCTTTTCCCCATCCCTGTAATGCCAGTTCCAACCCAGTAAGCTGTAAACAACTCACTGGGTGGCAGATAATGCGTAGGAGGGCAGTGGGCAGTGTGATCTTTGTAAGGGGGGGGTCACAGACAGGGAGTAAAGTGGCCGAATGCCAGTTCATCACATTTAGTTACAGGCTGTTGGCTCTTGACCAGAGAGCATGATGGTAATATAAACATGTTAGAGTGGCAATGACGTCCCAGGCCACTCTGGGCTTAGAAGTCGACCACTAAAATCTGAACATCTGCCCTGACAGACCACTGCACTTACTAGCTTGACTTGTGTTTCCATGTTATTGATACAGTTAGCACATGAGAGAATGGGCGGTTTCCAGTTTTGCAGCAATATTCAGCCTGAAAGGCTAGTGGAGGAAAAGCGTAGCATCACTGTCCCCAGAAAAACAACCACATTTAAAGCAGAATAAAAAAAACTGAGTATGATCAAGAAAAAAGTTTTATTGTGAACGGAAAGAATAGACATAGACTCTGGCAGGAAGTAGAACATCATGGAAGCGTTCCTATGAGTTTGATGCTTCTGAAGTAAGAAAATATACTGTAACTGACGATGTAGCATTACCCCAGCAGAGGGAGGAAAAGCACACAACTGAAGATGATACAATTAAAGGTTAAACATGCCTGATATGTGGAAAAGAAAAACGGGGTGAAGCTAGGGGATAAGGGCACCTAGGAATTGAAAGCAGGAGAGTATATTTAGGCATTGAAAAACCCTATGGTGCAAGGGAAATGGCTGTTTGATTGCAGAGGATTACTATTTGCAGGGGGCAAAATAGAGGCTTAGAAATGGTAAAATGGTCTAGTAATATATATTTCGCAGGAAGCGGTACTGGCTATGGGGATGAAACGGCTCCCTTGGCCTTAAAATGTTTAATAAATAAATTGTGGATAATAGTAAGAGTGGATAATTAAACTCCATGTAAAGGCAAATAGACCCTCACAAAGAACAGATGTCAAATTTTGCACAAGAAGAAGTCTGGTGGATTGTCTCTTACATATCTAGCGTGTTAGAGAAGCTTTTAAATTCCCTTCCGTAGTTTTTATAGACAGATTAGTCCATGCTGGGAAAGCTGGGAATTGAGAGATCGAAACCAATGGCGGCTTCTGACAAATCTCTCTAAGGTGGGGCTATTGTTGCGCTGATGGCTAGGATGACCTGTTTGATGGGTAAATTAAAGTCAGATAGCTAACATGACAATGTCACGTTATCTGATATCTGACGTTGTTGGAATGACAGAATGCCAGCATAGCGAAAGAACATTTTAAACTATGTTTAACCATGTACTAATCGAGTGGGTGATAGGCGAGCATGTCGGATTGGGGTTGGATGAAATCGATAATGGGCCAATGAACATTAGAGATAGTAGGAATTGTGCTTGTGACCTGCATTTCATTTGTCATTGTTTATGGGTTCGTTTTGACCTCACAAGGACCTTTAGATACTGTCAGAATCCTGTTAAACCTGTAATTTTTTTTCCCAGCCATGACCACCGTCTCCCCCCTCCTAACTTTAACCATGATGATTATTTTGACCTGAACAAATCTACACCAAAGAGGTGGCAAATCATTAAATAAATAAAGTCTTGC
The DNA here is from genome assembly GCA_016785305.1 of Colistium nudipinnis. Classification (NCBI taxonomy): domain Eukaryota; kingdom Metazoa; phylum Chordata; class Actinopteri; order Pleuronectiformes; family Rhombosoleidae; genus Colistium; species Colistium nudipinnis. The sequence goes on along the minus strand of JAFBJU010000331.1, from coordinate 3,504,248 downwards.
TGATGGAGAACATGATCAGAAAATGCTGGCATTGGTAGATTTTTTTTAGGAAATTATAGACCCTTGCATGCTAAAGCTTGTTTTTTGATCACCTTCAGTTATAGCTTTTTTACTGCCCATCACTGAGCAAGACAGTGAAATATACGTACAAGTGTACAAGCAAGTTTGTTACAGATGTAGGCCACAGAAAGTCAAACATCAGCACTGTGGGCTGATGTGTGAATCCAGCAGAAAGAGGCTGAGCTGTGTAAGCCCTGCTCATCAGTCTTAAAAGGAAATACTCTAATTCCCCCAAAAGCTGTCCTCTGGATGCTTCATTTATTTCTCCTTCAAAGAAATAGATAATAAAAGAAGGAAATAGTTCTGTCTATTCCTGCTGAGTTCAAGGTTTGCTTTATGGGCTCAATAGTCTGAGCCTTGCTGTTTTATTTTGTTTGCACTTGTATTCACTTCCAACATCTGTATTAAAGTTGTGTGTATGCTTTGTGTTATCTCATGCCTTTCTGAGAGAGAAACTCTTTCATATCAGGCACCGTTTACTAGAGAGTTTACTACTCTCTGGTTATGTCAAAGGGCAGGTCTGGAATTGCTGCAATATTTTTCATTTCATTTCGTGCTCTGAATTTGACTCATAGTGATCTGCTGACAATCCTACAATATTAGTGTCATATTTTGTGTTAACTATTGATACATTTGAATGATGATGATAATATAATTGTATGAAACCTCAGTTGTTCTCAGTTGTTTCAAGTAACATTTGTATTATTCTTGCTTGCCAGTTAGACATGTTGACTGTGTGTATAAGATGTCTTGGATGAGGAGGTACTCTCAGAGAGGGTCACTTTTTCTCAGTCTGGACAGTTACAGTATTGTGTAGAGCAGAAGTCTTCAACGGGGGGGGGGGGTCCGCAGTGTATACATTGAAGAGCTTAGTATTGAATGCACAACAACAGGTTAGCTATGTTAATACATGGCACTAGGCCCTGTTTAATATGAAACTAAATTTGATATATAATATCCCTCCCTATAGGGTCCATACTCGATTTCTTCATCAGTTTGGGGGTCCTTGGCCTGAAAAACATTGAAGACCACCAGTGTAGGGTACAGCAGATGCCCAGATGACTTTCCTAGGAGAGTTGCAGTGGCCTAGGAGCATAAGCCAGTGGGATGTTGTTCAGGTGGATTGTGCAAAACTAAAAGTTAGGCAAACATCAGACTTCAATTTGATTATGGCAGTCTTGTGTAGCCAGTGAGGTTTGACAAGCAGCAGAGTGACATGTGACGCTTTAAGGTAATTAAAGATCAGATTTCCCTGTGACATTTCAATGGATGGGAGGAATTGTCTTGATGTTCAAATTTCAAACTGTCTGAGAGTGAAACACTTTGATATGGTGGAAGGTTTCACAGCTATTCAGTGGACATTACTAAGAAGCCTATGTGTTGTAGTGAGTTAGTTTCCGCTGGAAGCTGTATCAGGATTAGGCCCTAATGCAATATTAAAATGAGATGTGTATTTCTGCAGCCAGACAATTCCAACATGTCATATTTCATACACATATTACTACATTGCACCTGTCCTGTTCAAACTGCAGCCTTATAGGGCCAATCTGAGACACTGTGGCTGACACATCTCATTCTGCCTGCTGAGTCGGTGGATTTATCACTGACTCTGGGGAGAAAAAAGGAAAGAGTATAGCAATCCTCTAGCTATTGTTACTAATATTCTCATTCTCAGCAATGCAGACACCTAGGAAGAGCATTGTGTGAGTGTGTGCGTGCGAGTGTATACGCAGGTCTCAAGGGGAGAGTTGCTATGCAGATTGTGAAAGGAGGCTGAGTCAGCAACTACTGCTCTTTTGTTCTAGTGCACACACACAAAGTATGCCAAAATTGATGCTTGGTTGCTCCACTAGTTCGTTATATGTGAAGATCTCACACACACGCGTCCGCACACACACACACACACTCACACACACACACACACACACATTAATTAGGTTGAGTTTATTCTGAAAAATAAAAATGTGACATTCATTCAGCATCATACAGTTTAAAATAACAATGTTCTAAAGCAGTCTCAGCAGAAGTGTTACTTCTTGTTAAATAATTGATGATAAAAATACAATAATTGTTGGACTTTTTAATTTCCAAGGCAATTCAAAGTGAAAGAGGTTCATTTAGATTAAAGAAAAATTCCATTGAGCAATACTTTATATAATGTAATGTATATACTGTCTCCACACCACTGTTATTGTTGTGCAGGAAGGAAGACAGATTATTCTATTCTGTATTAGTTAGTAGTAGTTAGTATGGAAAAACTGGTGTTTGTAATCTGAGTATATTGCCATAGAGAAAATAACCAGTATCAAAGATACAGTATATACCAATAAACATTAAATAAAATCATCTCATGAAAATGTGATGATTGTATTATATATAAATATATGCTAATATAAGCATTTAATTTATTAACTATAAATGTCACTGGATGTAGATACGGTAAGCCAGTAGAAGCCAGTAAAAACAGTCACAAAAGACATAGAGCTAACCTTCATGAGTAGTGAGCAAAGAAAATAAAAAACTAAACTTTAGTTTAGAGATTTATTTAAATAGCTGAAGCATACAGGTCTAACCTGTCTGTCTAAGCATAATCCTAAATAACAATATAGTGAAAATTCAGAAGACAGTAGCCTACCTTCCCACCAACAACTACACCATATAGGTTTTACTGACAATTTAAAATCTCTCTTAAAAACATGATAATAAATAATAGATATAAGTTTCAATTTTGTGACTTCACAGGCAAGAAGATACTAAAGGAAGTGTCGTTCAAACTGAGGAGAGCTCTGGTGATCAAAATAAGCCTGGGTGCAGGGTGTGGGAATCTTTTACACATGCCAATAGATCACAACCTTACACAAGGCTGTTAAAATAGAAGGATACCTATAGTCTGCATACTATACTAACAATAATAATAGTCAATCTATTGTAAAAAAAGGTTTATTATATAGTGCCAACCATAACCATTTCCATTGCGTGGTTGCCATTTTCTCATTTTCGCAGATAACTTCAGTCAAACCATTAGATAATGTTTTTTAAAAGGGCAGCAGACTACATTACAACCTGCCCTGCCATCTAGCAAGCGATTGCCGTTTTTGTTGTCATTGCTGCCATCTGCTGGACGGAAATGCTGTGAATGGAACATTTTATTCACAAGCCCTTTTCAAATTTGTCTTGCTTTAAAAAACGAATTATTTAATATACAGTAATTAAAAAATATCAACCATGTAATTAATACTGAAGTTGTGTGTTATCTCCTGCTCTAACCCAACTAATTGCTACTGTACTTCCACGTACTTAAATATGTGTAAGTATTGCAACCCCATCATTATTTTATTGATATTTTCACACTAAATATGTACTGGATAATTACACTGTAATTTGTGTGATATTTTCTACCGTAATGTTTCTGCCCTACAAAGAAACCGGTTTGTGTGGATTTAAAAAAAGCTTCCACTGGAGAGAAAGTGTATACAGCCATGCTAGTGACCCTTTGTGCACTTGTGATTACCAGGTAGCACAATTCACAATACTTGACCAGTTCTAGGTTCTATGTGCTTTAAATCCAAACGCCTTAATACCAGACACATGAAGCAATATTTAACCCTTCAGGTAATTAAAAATAATATCAAAAGATGAGTTGGGCCACATCTTTTTTATTTTTATTTGTTAGATTATGTTAGACTGGTCTTTTTATCTGCTTAATTTTAGATTACCAATAGTATCTGTTTTGTTCTGTTTTTCCTTTGAGCCAACTCTTCTCTCTTCTTCCTTTATCACAGGTGAGGATACTCTTTCACAGTTATAAAAAAAGTATCAACGTTAAGTAAATATATTTATAACTTATATCATAAATACAGAAAAAAGTAGAAGATGTATGATGAGCTCAGTTTAACTCAGTTTTAACTTTTATCTGCATGTTCTTCTAAGCTTCACTGAGAGAATGAGTCAATACTGATGCGTCATGCGTTTCATGAGTCTAATAATCTAAAATGTCAAGAGACATAACATATACTATATTTATTTCTTATTAAGCTAGTTGTAATGATGATGTTTAAAATGTCATGTGTCCCTGTCAGGATTCTGCAGATTAATGTAAATGGCATTTCACCTGCTCCAGAGCATGCAAACATGGCAATTCAGCCTGGTAAGACATAAAGCAGCTTAGGGTTAAACTTTAAGTTATTCTGTTCAGGCCTGGGGACCAAAGCTTCAGTTAATTTACATTATCAAGTATAAGCTGACTTCAGCGGGGTAAAGGACAGCAGGGTTCAGCTTGTAAAGGTTCTCAGTCATCCAGGTCATGGTATTATCAGGAGTGTTCCAAGTAGGCAACTGGACAAAATGCTATTCTCAGTATATAGTCAGTGTTGCCCTGTGGTTGGAATGAGGCCTTTTTTCAGTTCACTTCCCAGGGGCATCACCACTTCATACCTGAAAGCAGAAACTGGTGATCCACACCATACCTCTGTCTCACTTCTTAATGTTTTTTCACTCAATTTTCTGCTGTCCTGTTTTTTTTCTCCAAAACTGTTAGCATGGATGTCAACGAAGTGTTCCGTTTTGCACTCAATATATATACATCAGCAACTAACCATAGCAAGCAATACTTTAATGTGTGCATCTTAAGTATTTTAGTGAAGCAGCAGTGAAGGCCAAAGGACTTCAAAGGCAGGAGAGGACATTTAGTTCAGGTTCTGAGCTGAACCCAGGTAGGCACTTCCCCCGCCCCCCCACACACGCACAACTTTTTCATTGAGCTATAGAATACACATGTATGTGGCTTCCGATGTCTGTGCGAGGACATAGGAAAAGTTATAGCGAGGGAAGGGGGAAGACCTGAGTGGTGAAAAGCTGCGAGGGGAAACGGTGAATATGAATGAATGAAAGAGGTGCAGATGAATCGGGTGGCACAGTAAAAAGGAGGTGGAGGATGAATGTAGCACTCTTCTGTTCTGCCGCAACCTCCCGGGGGAGGGAGGAGGGGGTGGGGGAGTGTTTGCTGCCGTGGAGCCCGAAGCTTGACGTGGGACGTTCCTGGTCTCGAGCACCGCGGATTTACTCCCGCTGGCACGCGCACCATGGCAGGAAGATATAACCCGTGGACCGGTGGCGAACGGCGGCGCAGGATGGACGGGCATTGAGATCAGCTCAGACGGCGGCGGCTCGGCTCCGACATGGTAGGACCTAACCTGCTCCGGCTCCGTACTGTGTGGCGGTGTGTAGCTTGCACTGCCGTCTCTGTTGTCCTAAAGAAAGACGCAATGCGAGGAGTTGAATGAATAACACTGACTACGCAGCTGCAAGTGGAGCAGCAGGCGACGGTGATTGCATCCCTATGAATCTCTGCGAGCCCGTTTTCGCTGTTTTTTTCCTTTCTTTTAGTTTGTAGAAGCGCGCGTATTATCATTGTCGTCCCATACCTGTCGTTTCCCCCGTGGGAAGAAAAACAAAGCGGAATTTCATTCAAAAATCCAGATAATTGACCTTTACCCTGTATGCCTGCATATACATACACCGGCCAAAACAATACTTCAAACCAAGTTGAATTGTCAGTATCCACACTTGAAATCGGCACAAATAACAATAAGCACAACTGTCCATACTTGGAGAAAATCCTAACTTTTCGAATCGCTCCGACCGCTGTGTCCATTGGCGTCCGCAGTCATTGCACAGTACAGGGCGGAAGCCAGCGGTGTGGCACGGTCACTAAACTTGATATATTGTTTACATAAAAGTCTGTTTGAAAATGACACATGTGCCGATTCTTCAAGCAGACAATCTAACGGGACAAGGTTTCGTGACCTTAGCGATGCGGTGTGTATTCATGTCATATGACAAGCAAACTCAAACCCACACTAACGCTCAGAACTGGATTTGGAGCAACGCCGACTCCCTGGCATGGAACGGAACGTACTGACGGCACAGGCGTTATCCCACAGCCGAATGTGGTTTCCGACCCCTGGTGGAGCGTGTGGAAGCGGACAACACGCATTAGAGCGACTGTCTTTGTGTGTGCATCTGTGTGCAGCGGCGTACGAAGCCTCGGGGGAAAGTTGTTGAGTTCGAGGGTTTTGTTGAGGGGCGTGCAGCAGCAGCAGCAGGCCCCGCGTCACGCGGAACGGCGGAAGGCCAACTTCAAGTTCAGCTCAGCCTCCTTCTCCCGGTTTGTGCGTGTGTGCGCGCGCGTGTTTACGTGCGCACGCGCGCTTGTGTTAGTCAGCAGAAAATGGCCGCAGTTGAAACCAGCGGGCCGAGTGAGAGTGACAGGCCGACAGAGGGCCTCCTGTCCCGGCATGCAGCTGGGGCAGACAGTCCTACCGGAAAACACTGAGCGTAAGATTTTAGTTCATGTAGAAAGTACTAAATAGAACCAAGTAGTCACGTATCGTCCCCTTCATCATCATCAGCTCCAATTTATGACACAGATAGCATTGAAGAATACAAGTCTTTATTTCAAGCCAAATCAACAGACTTAACTTTAATTTGACTCATTTTACTCAAGATTACACAATATGTTTCAATATGTGATTTATAAAAACAACACATTATTCTCATTAACTCTTATTACCTACTGGTACATGATATAAACATTAACAGCGTTTCCATGAAAATCCAGTGGTAGAATATTATTCAGTGGTCGGTTAATGCGGTCTGTATTTAGTAAGTCTCAAAGCCAGTGACAACAGCCTCAGTATTAAAACTGTTCAGGTAGACTGGAGATACATATATCAGGAGTCATTTACTACTTTAATTATATGATAATAAAATGCTACATAATATATTCTTGTGGCCAAAAATGTACCATGTTGCCTTTATCTTTAATTATATGTTGTATTATATGTATGTGAATGTAAGTGTATTGTCTACTTACACACATGTATGTTTATATATATATATATATATATATATATAACACAACATTTAGTTTTTTTGAAAATATTTGGGGACTTGTAATGGATCTTTTGATACATTATATGATCAAGATACGAGGTCATATGAGAGATCTTGCAGAAATGAAAATGTAATGACTATTGCGTGACTAGAGTGTGTTGCAAAATCACAGATTGGATAAAGATAGCTCATATCTGCACAGGCGAACAATGAGGAAACAGAAATATAAGTTAGCTACATGTTGACATACATGCAAAACATCAACATGATTTTCAAATATAAATAAAAGTTGCATTGAATTGATTTGATGTGACCTTGTTTTATCATTGCAACCAAATAAACTGTCAATAGTTGTATTTAGAAACAGGGCATTCTTTTAATAGACATTAAGTTATCAATATCTCCAAGTTTATGGAAGAGGATCTAACAGGACCATTACTGGAAAAAAACTCACCATTACATGGCTGTCAACACATTGCAATTTATAGCATTTGAACAAAACCATTGTTGCCAGACATACAACATCAATACACACTGTACATTTTGTATGCACTGTGTGGACTGTATATAGTGTGTGTACTTTGTATATACATACACTGTGTGTATTGTGCGCGCTGTGTGTAATGTATATACGATGTCTATTGTATGCACCGCCTGTCCCGTGTGTGTACCGTGTTGCGTACACGGTGTGCTCTTTGTTGAGTATAGTGTGTGTGTGTATGTGACGACGGAGCGGTAATGCTGCTGCCTTCAGGACCGTGAGCTAACAGTGATTTGCGGTGGTGCATTAAGAGTGTGTCGGTGTGTGTGTGTGTGCAGGTGAGAGTGTGAGTGAGCTGAATCCTGACATGAACTGTACAGTGTGGAGTGGGGACTACGGGCAGGCAGAGTGCAGCAGCTGCTGCGGCTTTAAGCCCGCTGCCTGGGATGGGCTCAATTCATAACGTCATTTCACTTTTTTTTTCTTTTATTCTTCGCCCCCTCATCCCCGTCCCTCTCTATACCAGGCAGCCGCCGTGCTCCGTTACACCTCCGGCCATATTCTCCCGAGAATGATTATTCCGAACTTTCTCTCCGTTTTTCCCCCTGCGGAGCTTTTTTCCGCCTCCTCAACTTTTCTGGCGTGTCATCATTTCTGGAGTTAAGGGCGGCAGAGTCATTTGAGGCGACGGGAGCTCGCCCCTATCTGGATTCTAAGAGGGGGAAAGAGAGAGAAAACTCCGGTTTAACAGCCCAGGAAATGCAGCGTTTTCTCTAACCCGGAGGTGCAACTGCTACGTGAACGAGCAGGGGGGCTAAGGAGAATAGCGTGTGGAAATCTGCTGGAGAAAAAGGAATGACGACGTTATGGAAATGATGGTTTGAGCCCAGGGATGTTTATGTTAACGCAGTTTCTGCCCTGATCCCGCTCCTCATCAAAATGATGTTTTCTCCTCTCTCTCTGTCTCAGGTAAAAACCGCGCTTAGCTTCTCGCTGTCTCTGGGTCACTGTTGGAGAGGCCAGACAAATGGAGCTCCTTCACTAATTATCAATGGCCTATATGGACACAAATAATCCGACTTTTCAACGTATTCCCAATGAGACACTTTTTCAATCATGATTGTTGCTTGTAAAATGTTCCATACATTTACCCTATAGAGCATTATCTGATTATGACTCGACTCTATAGTGATATCTGTTAACTTCAAGATCCATGATGTTATAACATGATTAAGAAGTATATGAGCCTACATTATGTGACTAAGATCAGAATAGTCTACATGTCAATTTCAAAAAAGTCAGATTAGGGAGTTCATTCAGGAATGCTGTGTGTATGTCAGAGTCTAAATCAGGTTTATTATGAGCATATTGCTGTCCACGTAGACTAGCCAGTGACCATGTGTTGATTCCACAACGCCGGTGGGTGCGTGATAGAATACAAGTGTCTTCACCCACAACTCCCAGTTTCAGTTGCCATTGCCGTTGTCACTGTGCAGAGTAGGACAAAATGAATCATAGCTAATCACAGTAAGCAGCTACACAGAGGGAAGGAGTGGAGATCTGGATTATATTGACTGCAGCAGCATTGTTGGACATGGACTTGAATTAACATGTGGATATTAGCTGGGGCATGCTGAAAGGAGTGTTTTGCAAGAACCTCCATTACATTGATCTCTTCTGTGTGTTTGTTGTCTGCACACATATGTTGGGTACTTTTTTTGTCTGTGTCCAAACACCTTAAAACATTTGAATACACTTAACCACTTGATCCTTAAAAATACCTAAATTCCGAGAGTGTAGACCAAAGCAAGTGCCTGCGATCGTTTTAGTGTGTGTCATGTGAGTGGAGGGTGAGATGTGAGTGGAGGATGAGGTGGAACACCGTGTTTGATTTTAAGCTCTGCATGTATGTATATTACTTTCAGCATTCCTATTTTTTTTAAGGCAGATCACTAACCGGGCAACACATGGCAGGACATTCCCATTGACTGGTTTTATCTGCACAACGTTTTTGAAAAAGAAGAGGAAATAACACAGAACTATAATGGGTTAGCACTCGTTCCTCACAGCAAGAAGGTCTTGGGTTTAAAGTGTACACTGACATCGCCACTCGAAAGCTGGCTCCAGCAACCCCTGCCACCCACTAAGGATAAGAGGTTAATGTGTGTTCATTTCAACACACTGCTGACTGAGTATTACAGCCTTAGTGCCGCTGAAATTATTACTACTACATCAGCTAATACATACATACAAATGATTTACCTCGCTATAAAGACTATTGCTAGTACTGGTAGCACTGGTACCCCACAGCAAGAAGATAATCTGTCTGAATCCCAGGGATCTTTCTGAGTATAGCTCACATATTCTTCCCTTGTCTGTGTGGGTTTCCTCCAGGTACTTCGTCTTCCTTCCACAGAGCAGAGACATGCAGATTGGGGTTAGGTTAACGGGATACTCTGAAAGTCACACGGGATTGGTGTCACTACCCTCAAGGGATAAGCAGTATAGATAATTGGTGGTTACTCTGCATTTTTTCCACCATTTTATTATTTTAGGTTTTATTTTTAGGTTAGCTCCGAAATCTGATATATGTGCGTCTGACACATTTTTAGAATGTTTGTGGGGATTTTCGTAACTGTTGCGAAATTCTCAGCATGTCCTAGTTATTAAAAACATATATGATTCCTCAAAAAATATTTTTCAAACCGAATCTGTGGACCAGTATAATTTATATTTCATTTTAGTACAATGTTAAACAAGCACCATTTACAAATAAGAACATAGGCAAGGATAACATTAAAAGTGGTGTTTTTATGCTGTGACACTAACAAAGAAGTAACAAAGGTATTAGTGTTTTGTACCAAAATGACTGTCAGTCATTTGCGGCATAAGAGACAAATTACACAATGCTTTTTTTACCACAGTATTGTGATCGTAAATTACCATTATATTCATCTAGTGTAAATCTGATACACTGACGGCCAAATGCTGAACCATCTCTCCAGTAGCACAGCTCCACTGGGGCCCCTTTTAAACAGCACACTCTTCTGGCCCGCCCCAACCCACACTGTGTTCTCCTCACTTTCTGCTAGTCTGTGGGGATATCAAACACAGTATACTGCTGGGTTTTGCTGATGGTATAACACTGGTAAAAAACCCAAATCACTCCTGGCAGTATAATTACCTAAACTATTAAGTATTAATTTTGATGAAAGACAACGTGCAAGGTGTACAGTAACTTACTTATTTAACTGGCATATCTGTGAATCTGACCTCAATTTATTTGGCATCAAAATACAAAACAATTTCAGTGTGTCTCTTTTTTCTCCTCTTCATAATTGAACCTGATACACTCAAAGACTTACCCAGTGTTTGGTTTTTATGTGAAGCAGCAACAACAGACTGATACTGGCCCTCAGCATTATAAAGCTCCTCTTGATCACTCTAAACAATCACACAGGAGTTTTTACTCCAGGCTGGAGTTTTTCCACTGTATCTATACTGATGTGTCCCAGAGACTTATTAACACTTGACAAGCAGCCGGTTAGTATGCTCTAGTTGGCTGCCACTGTGTGGGGTCTGTGTTTTTATTGATCATGGGCACCAATTTATTTATCTAATCCAGAGTTTATGTTTTTGTGTGCACCTATAGCTGTCCTCACAAATGTTCACAATACAATACTTTTTTTTAATCGCACAACTGTCACTGGTCATTGCAGGCCCACACCGAGAGAGGATGTCAGGGTTAATGTTTCAGAGCAGTAAGGTCAGGATATAGACAGACAGTCATTAATCTTAGAATTAACAAAAGGCCAGACAGCTGTAGAATTGTGTTGCCTGCTAAATGTCAGATGCAAAACAACTGCCTGCTGTGTTCCCTGCTGCTGTTACAACTGACACTCAGAATTACTCTTATATTGATATGCTTGGATTTATTGCTGATAGGCTTAGTACATCAAACTACCCGGATTTGCCTGCATGGCAAGATTAATAACATGTAAATGGCAGGTTATCCTTATAGTTTATCATTGTAGGCTAGATCTTTTTAAATCTACCCACTCACTGACTATAATACTCAAGCTGAGGATTATGATATGCGCGGTTCATAATGTAACATTTGCTTGGAGAACAAGTAACCTTGTTACTCAGATGTGATTCGTAAATTCATTGCTGAGTTGGAAACATTTATTAATTTATGAATGGCAGGTGAGTGTCTAAGAGACTGTTTTTAGTCCCACTCAGTGTTTAGTGTGTATCATTTAGTGGCATCAAGTGGAGAGGTTTCAGAATGCAGCCAGCTTAATACCCCTACCCCTAAGTATTTCAGGAGTAATTACAACATTTCATATTATGCTCTTTGGCCTGTGTCTAAAGCAATCAGGCCTGCGGAAACATATAAAATAAAGGACAGCAAGAGACACTCTTATTCTCAGTTGTTAGCACAACCTTGCCACCATTTTCAGTCAAACATATTTTCATTTGAAATTGTCTGGAATTTCATGAAGTTTCAGGTCTTTTTTTGTCAGGGTGCTGGTTCCTTTGCTTCTATGCTTTATTGCGTGAACAGTTACACTTTAACCTTCTGACAAAGCAGGATTTCCTAGGATTTTTTAACACAGTTCACAAAACAAGGAGATTGTAAATGAGATACAATAAACTGCATCTAAATAGTATACATTTTCTTAAAATAAGTGAATAAATCTTATTTATTTTAAAATAAAATATTGTACAAAGAATAACATTGATAGAGCTAATAATGGCCACAGAAATGAATGAAGCTAATGTAAACAATGCAAACAATAGTTTGTGTTAGTTAGCCTGGTGGAGGGCGCATGTTATCTGTTCTTACTGAAATTGCTCTGGCTCATTCGTGCCCTTGGCTTCGTGGCATCTCCTCAGACTTTCCTGTTTTTCTCAGCTATGGCTATGATAGCGCAGCAATGCTAACACAAAATGGCACGTGGGCCATTGTGTTACTTTTAGTGTGTGCAAATGTAAATGTCAGCAGTGGAGCAACCTGAGGACCTGTTGGTAGAAGCTGTCCTGACTTTGCCGTATCACTTGGCAGATGGCATGAAAAGGTTTGTAGCTGGTATGGCTTTGGTCAGAGTCCTCTCTGCCTTCCTTCTGTGGTGCTGGCTGTAGGGGTCTTGGTGATGTGTTGATCTGACCCTCTGTGGGGCTTTGTATTTGAGGGCAGGCCCATCCTTATGCTACTGTTAGAGTCTGTCAAGAGTAAACCTATAGTAGACGGCAAGTCTCCTGGAGTTCATGAAGGGCATGCTTTACTGTTGGAGATAAAAAAAAAATCGACAGTAATCTGAAGCAGCGTCTCTGTTTTTTTTTCTTCTTCAACGGATATTTGAGTGTGTCCTTGTTACTGCAGCCTCCTGTACTTAATGATCAGCTCATTGGGTCATTGCTGAGTTGTTGTTCTGACACCGCAATGTGAGTGTTTGCACCCCTGCTCTGTATACAGTGTGCAGAGCATGGCTTGGCCAATCCACAATGGCTGTGGTACTACGTTCGTTTTTCACACTAGGTGATAAACTTGTAAACAACACTGATATTACAGATTACTCCTTAATAGAATGACCAAGCTCTAACATTGTGCTTGAGTCTTGTTTCAAAGTAAACGTGTGCAGCATCTTTGCACCCCTCTCTCACACGCTCGTGTTGTGCATTGAATGTAATCGTTATTATGGGAAGAGTAGCATTACCACAGAGCTAACTAAAATATCAGCAGTTTGTCAATATTCCACACTGGAAAATCTCTCAAGTGAAAACAGTGAGTCAGCGATGTCTACTTTGTGTGACTTCAGTTTCACTCGTGTTGCCAGTTACAACACAAGTTGTTTTTATAAACTTGCTGCATTTTAACAGCTATTAAAATGAGATTATTGTTTATTGTTCATGACAAAACAGGAGATTTTATGCGATTATTGATCAACAAATCATCTGAGCAAGGCCATACAACAAGGATAGCAATTATTACTTTCATACAGGGTTAGTGGCATACAGCTATAAAAAATGACCTTGTATACATTATAATTATTATTTAAATGTACTGGTATTTAATCAATATTATGTATTGATCCAATACACAACATTTAGGAATTTAGTATCAGGAAGGAAATAATGGCTTAGAATCTGAATCAGAACTAAAAGTTAGGCATATAACCACAAACTTTGTTTTAGTCATTCATATGACTTTGAATAGAAAATGAGTACACAATGAATGGACAAATGTTAAGTGTCTTCATATAGATGCTCTATACTGACTTTCAAGGAAGAAGACTTTACTACAGCCGGCTAACCTTAATGGAGGCCATAATATGAGGGTCATGTTAGGGAGCAATAGGAGTCTGAATAAGTTGTACCCTCATACCAGAGCCACCAGGCCTGGTTCCTCTTTGGTTCTTCTTATATAATTAATTCAGATGGTAACAGGTGGATGCGAATGTCAGGAGATAGAAACTGTTTGTTCAAAGGCGGTCTCTGGTTTTAGATGAGGATGTCCCCCTTGATCTCTGTCTGATCGTCCATTGGTTGATGGCCCTTGGCCCTTTTCCAGGACATTGCTGTGAACAGTTTTGCTCTGGTGCTCGACAGCTGGGGCCTGATTTAAATGACGTAGCAAGGAACTGTGCATTTAAGGACACATGACCTTGCACTTCATACCCACCCACCTACAATAAGCATGTTGGATTTGAATCACAATATGGCGTGCTTCTACTCATCCAGACCGGGAGGCGTCTCTGTCCGGGAATGATAACTGCGAGCCTGCCAAAGCCTGGCAATGAGCCACAGCGTCTGCAACTTATTAGGTTACCTGTCCTTTCAAATAGGACCACTCCACTTCATCCTCCTCACTGTTAACCCTCTAGAAACCAGCCCGTCGTCCTGGTTAGACTAGGGGAGAAAAAATGTATTAACATCAGGCCAATTAATTAAAACACAACAATTGTTTACCTAATGATGTGATTAAATAAATAAAAGAAAGCTGCAAAGTGAGAAGCACAAACCTTAACTATGCCAGAAGTCGGGACTCTTCGGCGGGACTCAAACCAGCGATCTTCTCATAGGAAAACGGTCGACCTCACAGCTAATACTCTGCCTCCCGCAACTTGAGGAAACTTGAGGCCAGGGGCCAGTGTTGAACATATTACAGTCTGAAGATTTATCGGGTAGATTAAAAAACCTCTACATCATAAGTTTGATTAGTAATCTGTCATGTGTCTGTTTTCAGGGGTGTAGAGTTTGTTTTTGACAAACAGAAGTGTTTGTCATTGACCTTGCGTTGTTTTAATTTTTTTTATTGTTAAGGACGCCAAATTTTTGTCTTAGAGATGAATACACAATTCATAAAAAATTGATGCGAACAAATAGCAAATTACATTTTGAAGTTGGCCATTATAACTGTAACTAATTATTCTAAAGTATTGTTTTTGCTAATTAATGGAGATCATTATGTAGTTCTTGTTCCTTTGTCTCAAATAAGGAGGTATGCATTGTTAGGTTTTGGAAATGAATTAAATTATTAGGATTAATGTGTTTTTTTGTAAGTGTACAATATCAAAACTAGTGGCTTAACCTATAAAAATATCAGGGATACCCTTGATTTGCTTTTTGTTTTCGAAGAGGCCAGATTTACAGAGTACTGAGCGGCCCTTGAGGAACAGTCTTGTGCTGTTAACCCCTATGGACCCCAGTATCTCTTGCCCTCTGCAAGAAAGGCTCAAAGTAAACATTTTGTATGCGTGACTTAGATACAGGCTTCTTCTGGAAGCCATACAAAATGATCAATTGTCAATGTTGGATTTGCCAAATGTAAACGTAAACATGACAATGTAAACTATTTTAAGTACATTCATCAACTCACACTATAATCAAACTATCACACAAGAATAAGAATAATTAAATAAAAGCACTATGGACCAGCCTGATAAAAATACATCAAATTTACCCTGAATAATGCTTAAACTGCCCCTAATACTATAAGATTAAAGACTTAATCAAAATCTCAGCTTCGACTATCACTACAGTCTGAACACATTGAGTCACTGACAAGCACCTGGAACGAACTGGTGGTTCGTTCCACCGTATAGGTTTCACTCAGTGTGAAACTGTGCCACGTTATATAATTGGCCAACTGGCCAAGTTTTGGGTGTTCCCCTATTGGCTGTTGCTAAAATTAGTTTCTATGATCAGACCTGACAAATTGTCTGATTTTAATATTTTCAACACAAAGTGTCTGATTGTATTTCCAATACTCTCGCTGGGGAATGACTGGCATGACATCACATGTGACAGCCTGGTTCAACTCTGAAATAGGAATCCAACGGAACAAGGGGTATGGAGATGAATGTCAACAGAGAGCAGATGTGTATATGTAGAAAAAATAATAATCAGTGGACTCTGGACAGAGACTCTCCAATACAAAATATTTGTATTTTCCTACAATTGAACAGATGTGCAAACAATAAAGATAAGCACAATACCTCCCCAATTTTGCACATTGACTATATGTTGAGACACATCTAGGATTTGACCTTTAATTAATTTTGGGCCTTAGATGTCATATCTGGTTACAATGTATTTTCAGCTCCTTGCTATAATTTAAAACCATTACAGTTAAATGCCTAACCCTTTTTTCTGAAAAAATCTTGATCACAAATAATTAATGATAAACAATCTAATTATGAGCTCTCAGCTGAGACGTTATCTTTGTACTGTCTAATATCTTTGTCTTCACGTTTTGCCTATGGTTAGGTTTAAATGTTTCTGTTTTGTAAGGTCACCCCCAAAATACAATGTTATTGTTCACTCAGCTGTGACTTTCGATAGTCCTCTCCATCCACGGAAAACCAAGACCGATATCTGGGGTAACTCCTCCTGATGATCAGGCGCGCCTCTGTACAGTAGTTCCCTGCCATCTGTGTGTTTGAATGTGTGTGTATGGTTAAATAAGAGGCACATTTTTCAGAGCATTGGTTAAAATCAATCTCAATCGTGTTTGTTCTACAGGCTCTACCTTTCAGTGTTTTCTATTTCAAATGAAACCAAGGATATTACAGTACAGTACCAAGTCTTCAGCTTTCATTACATTAATATAGGAGCAACTGTGTTATTTCTGGGTTTGAACCTCTCCAGACAGCTGAATGACTTCCTTTTCTTCTTATCAGTATGGTATCATGGTGATTGTCAGTGTGGATGCCCTGTTTAGATGGGATGAGATTATTTATGTCAGTGCTGCAATGTGCTAGGGAAACCAGAATAGTGCATGCAGAATATTCATAACACACCCACTTTAGGTCGACCAAACCCAGCAGTGTGGAAGATACCACAGAGTCTAGGAATGAAAACAAACAGCAGCTCTGCTTTGCTGGTGCCTGGTTGTGCTCCTATATTGATGTCCTGACTGAGGAAGTAGCATAATATTTTACATTTCTGTGATAGTCCTATGTTCGTCTATTTGTGCACAACATCATTCGACAGATTTGCAGCCATTTCCAAACTTAAGACATTTCCCATTTAATTAAAGTAGTCAGTTGTATTTGATTGTTTAGGTTTAATGTCACATTATTGTGATGTACTTTTTAGATCTTGGTCATTTTTAACTATGTTTTTATCAGAACTGTTTGTGTCTTTGAATGTTGGTATTTACATATTTATGTGTATCTGTTTGCCTACCATATAGGATGAGTTCCATCCGTTTATTGAGGCTCTGCTGCCCCAGGTCCGTGCCTTTGCCTACACATGGTTCAACCTCCAGGCCAGGAAAAGGAAGTACTTCAAAAAACATGAGAAGAGGATGACTAAGGAAGAAGAGAGAGCCGTCAAAGATGAACTGCTGGGGGAGAAGGCAGAGGTGGGACGGAAGACATTTTATATTTAGCCAAAGCAGTTGGATGACACGAAACACAACTTGTCTTTAAGCTATTAATATGCTATTAAAATACATTACTCAATGCATTAATTGATGTAGCTCTCTTTTATTATTCTGCTCTTAGGTGAAACAGAAGTGGGCCAGCCGTCTTTTGGCCAAGCTAAGAAAGGACATCAGACCTGAATGCAGAGAAGACTTTGTCCTGTCAGTGACTGGGAAGAAAGCTGCGTGCTGTGTCCTGTCAAACCCTGACCAAAAAGGCAAAATGAGGCGCATAGATTGTCTTCGACAAGCGGACAAGGTAAATGCATCTCTGCCTATTCATACAAATTCACTCCCACTGTTTCTCCTTCACGGTGAAAGTGGGCTTAGACTTTTGGAAAGATGTCTACAAGTAAACTAATGCAGGCGTTTTTTTTCTCACCTCGAATTAAATAAGGTGTTGAGTTTTCATGCATCCACATCATCAAGTAACTACTAGATACAATATACATGTCTAAACTCATGTGGATCTTATTGATTAGTAATCAAACATCATCTCTTCATATATAAATGCATTTTTTATAAACACCGAGCTATTAAGAGATTGTGATATCATTTCTTATCATGATTCCTAAACAACAGCATTGTAACATTTGATTAATGTGTCATATTAACTTATTTTGCAATGTAATGTCCTGTGTCCAGCATCACATTCAGTTTGAATCAAATCAAACATACTTCATATCATGACATTTTCCAGTATAAGGCGAAGACATTTAGATATTATAGTCAAGTCAAGTGAGCTTTATTGTAATTCTACTGTATATACTGTATGTAGGACATACATACAGGCAACGAGACAACGTTTCTCACGACCCACAGTGTAATACAGGACAAAACAATGTAGGAAGTAAATGTCTTAAGTATCTTAAGTGATACTGATTATAGTATAAAGTATAACAAAAAATGCATAGAGAAAAACCTGACAGTGGAAAGAAAAAAAAAACAAAAAAACAAGGCTCCCTCTGCAGCCTTGTAGAAACTATGCTGTCACACACATACGTTATCTAGTTTGTAAACTACTTTGTAAACATATCAAGTGCGATTCAAGTAGGCAACTGGACTGGTTGAAGATTTCTTGAAGACGTTTCACCCCTCATCCGAGAGGCTTCTTCAGTTCTAACTAGCTGCTGGAAAAGTTTAGGTATTTATCCTCTGCGAGATCAATAACTCATGAGAGGATAAGTACCTAATTAGAGGACCATTGTATTAAACTTGCAGGTCATTGGCATCTGGCCCAGATTCAGGTTTTGGGCTTGGCTGAGTCTGGGTGTAAATAGGGGTCGTTAGTTTCACCTGGGAGGTCCTTTAGTTCTTGTTCTTGTTAACCTCGCTTGGGAGAGAGTGAAGGACAGCATTGTAAGTGGCTGAGAGATGGTGTCTTAAACCTCCACCTCTGTTCAGTGATGGTTTCTCTGTTCTAGCAAAGATGGCTTCTTTTACTCCTCTTTCAAACCATCTGTCTTCCCTGGCCAGAATGTGAACGTTTTCATCCTCAAATGAGTGTCCACTGTCCTTCAGATGTAGATGAACAGCTGAGTCCTGGCCAGAGGTGGTTGCTCTTCGGTGTTGTGACATGCGTTTGTGCAACGGTTGTTTTGTTTCTCCTATGTATAAATCAGAACAGTCCTCTGTGCATTGGACTGCAGAAACCACATTGCTCTGTTTGTGTCTAGGAAGCTTGTCCTTAGGGTGGACCAGCTTCTGCCTCAGGGTGTTGGTGGGTTTGAAATAAACCGGGATGTCGTGTTTGTTGAAGATTCTACGTATTTTTTCGGAGACTCCAGTAACATAAGGAATAGCCGTGTTTTTCCGCTTGCTGCTGTTTTCTTCTCCGTTAGCCCTCTTTTGCTTGGCAGTTTTTTACGAAAGCCCAGTTTGGGTAGCCACAGGTTTTGAGGGCTGCCTTGACATGGTTCTGTTTCTTCTGTTTGCCCTTCGTGTTTGTTGGTATTGTTGTGGCTCTGTTGCTTTGTAAACACTTCACACTTCATTGTCCATTCTTCCCTACACCCTACACACTATAGAGGGGCTCCGCCTAATGATCTAATCGCCGTTGAGCAAAGCACTGAAACCCCCCCCCCCCACACACACACACACAGCTCCGTGGCCATGTGCCACAGATGGGATAAATGCAGAGAGTAAATGTGTGTGTGTGTTGGGCTGCACGTGCATGTCTTCTACAGTCTGCAGATCGTTTACTAAACACTTTTGGTTATCTCAATTTGTTATCTCTGGTGCATGTACCAAAGTGAAGCTCACTTGTATGAAAGCCAGAGAGCCATGACCTTTAACCATTTATTGATGGTGATTAACGCCTGTTTTGATATTTAACTGGGCCAGTTTGTCACAGCTGTCTGGACAACAGTCCCTTCTGAGTCTCCATCACATGTTGTTATGCATCTCAGGCATCATGTAATTACATTAGTTATGAAGGACAGACAGACATCTGGTTTCAGAAATATCAGGCTACCCTATCATCTGATCTGATTCATATTTACTGACAACATCACACAGTATATTGTTATGGTTATTTTGTAATTTTCCTATGTGCTGCTTAATGTGGGCTAAACATTTTGAACATTATTGTGTGTTAAGGAATAGTTCACTTTTGGTTATGGTGAACCTAAGAGTACAAATTCAGTAATGACATATTATGATTTAGAAGTATTAAGTCAAGGTTTTGTGACGCTTGTGTGGGGTTTGACTGAAAAAGAAGGTTCCTACCCAGTTCCTTTTATAAAAATGTATGTTTTGGTCCCCTTGTTAAGGGTGTGAAGATAATTGGTAAAGTCATGTGTTGTGTGGGAAATCACCCCGTTATTCCCTAATCTCTACTCACTGTATAGTGATTTCTCTAGAGAGCATTTTATACGAAACTCATCAGCAGGATAAAACAATCACTTGGTCTCTTTTTCAGCATCGGTAATTATGCTGTCAATTACAATGTTACACATAAAAATGTGTTGTATAAATTAGTAAAGTAAATGCATATATTTGCTAGATAAATACATGTACATATTTTTACGATATTGTCCTGCATGATTAACTACTTAAATGTATGGTGTCTTCAGTTGGCTTAACTTAAGTTCATATTTTTCACTTTTATTAACTTGCATCTGAGGCTGATCATTTATTTCTTGCTCTAAAATGGAAATGTTAAATTTGAGGATTTAAGGAATTTACCGAATGTCTTTTTTATGTATGTCATCAAGGCGTATGTTGCTGTGATTCTCTCTCCCTTCATCTTGACAGGTGTTTGCTTGGCTTGTGACCCTTGATTGTATGCTACTTTTCTAGATGCCTTGTTGGACACTATAAGTACACTATAATTCTGGCAAAGCCATAGTGTCATCTACCAGAGAAGTAAAACACGATCTTTGAGCCATAATCGACACAAATGCTAGCTGAAGTAAATGAAAACAAAACACTTCATCAAAAGTCATTTCACTTTATCAGATAATAATATCTTATACTTTAGACCAGTGTTTTCAACCTTTTTTTAAGCCACTGCACATTTTTTACATTAAAAATCCTGCCACCAACAAATGATTTTACAAAATGACACATTGTTGCCTAATACAGTTTATAATAACAATTAAGTCTGTAATTCTGTTTATACTCGCTCAGTGTGAAACCTGGGCTTGTTTAGAAATTATTTGCTGTAACTAAATCATTTTTTGGGGCAACTAAATGAAATTATCATTTTTATTATTATTGTTATTCTCCCCAACCGAATTCCAAGACCAGAAGCATTCCTGGCATCGAACCTAAATTATATTACTTAAATATTTTAGTTATATTGAAATATACACTTTCCCCTTTCGCATTCACAACAAGTAATGAAATTATAAATTGGCAGTAATCTATTTGGCAGCTATAGATAGCCTTTTTATTATAAATAAATGATTAAATACATACTATTAAGTAATTATCAGATGTTCAAGGGAGTACCTCTGCATCTTATGAAATATTGTTACTAAACTTCACGCTGTTTGAATTTTTTCCAAGGTGTGGAGGCTGGACCTGGTGATGGTAATCCTGTTTAAAGGAATTCCATTGGAAAGCACAGATGGAGAGCGGCTTGTGAAGGGAGGCCAGTGCTCTAATCCAATCCTCTGCGTCCAGCCGCGGCACATCTCCGTCTCTGTCAAAGAGCTTGACCTTTACCTCGCCTACTATGTCCAAGAGAGAGGTATGTACCCACTCACACTTTAATTTACCTCTCATTTATGAATTGAGAACTGATGAATTCTTCTGTCGATATTATGCACCAAGGTCATTCATGTTTTTAGCATTTAGACTTATAGGGAATAGGAACATAACAAGAAAAGCAGTTTGACTTCCTGTAAGAGAACACAGTGTAATCAAAGTGTGCATTTCCCCATTGCCATCACTACTAAATGACATCACTACTCTAAAGATGTGCTCAGAGCAATTAAAAAAGAAAACTTGTATTCATGTATAATGATCATTACAAGACCTGTGCCTTCATTATTTCAAAATGTGAACAATTTGACATCGAGATTGATTCATCTCCTGTCTGTCAGCCAATTATTGAAAGGGGAAGTGCACTTTCCAGGAAATGTGTTAGAAATCAAACTTTTGGCAACACTTTTTAGATTTTTGAAAAGAGATGGACTACTTGACAAGATGCAAATGCTAAATATGCCACTATAAAGTAGAGAAACAGGAGCACTGATTTGTGCTCACTGCTGATTTAACCCACTTACCTTACACTGTGCTTCATTTAATCCTGAACACCCTCAAATGTTTTAAATGGTCAATGTGCGTGGTTAGAAAGTGTATCTGTAACACAAATAACAGGAAAGAATGACTGGTTTAATACAAAGTCCAATGTAAATATGACACCACAACACTGCAGGTAGGCAACAGAAGATCTATTTATGGTCTATTTTCAACTTAATGCGAGGACTGAGAAGTTTGTAGTTGACCCGAGGACCTGTAAATAAAGCCAGAAGAAAAAGAGCTGATAAATAGTAATAAAAATAACACTAGTTGTCCTGTTACCTGTTAAGGTTAAGGTTAAAAGTAGTATAGGGAAAATACAATCTAGAAAATAAAGCAAAGTAACTATCAGAACCCAAAGGCCTTCATTCTGATATCCAATATTAACTACATAGCTGAAAAACGCAATAAAAGAAAACGAGAAAGGCCAACACGTGGTATACTTTATAATAGAACCAAGGTTATTTGAAGATAAATTCTCTATTCTACATCACATGACTTTGTGAGAAAACACAAGGAAAAAGTCAGTTGAGGGCTTGACTTAAGGATTGGTGAAAGAAAAAGAGGTAAGAGTGGAAGTAAGCAGAAGTAAAGGGCAATGGGAAACTGAAACTACACTAGTCATGCTGCAAGTGGGGCAAGGTTTGTTGCACACTGACGGAAAACCTTTTCACTACCACTCCATTACTCTGTTTAACTTTTTTTTTTTATCTCACAGCTTAAGAAATAAATGAATCATCATTAGTTAAATGCTCAGGAAACAAACTCCAGTCCTCAGTGCTCTCTACACATTATCTAGAGTGCACCAAAACCTCTCTTAAGTTAGTATGTGCAACAAAGATATGTTGAGGTATAGGATTACTTCACAGGTACCGTTTAAGGTACATTGACTGGCTTGGATTTAACCTGCTTACCTAGTCAGTGGTGTGTTGGCAGTTGCTAGAAGCTGAATATTCATTAGATCCTGAAATATGAAAAGTTATGAAAAACAATAAAGAGACAAATCACTTTTTCTTAGAATCTGGGTTAATAAATGTCTAGTTTTAATGGAACTGTTACTCAAAAAGGGTCCTTTCTTTGGGGATAGCCATGGCTATCTGCATATTTATTATGAGATATTTGGCTTGAAGGTGGTGCAAAAGAAAGTTGAAATGTTCATGAGCAAAAACCTGTGTGAATCCAAAATATCAATTCAGTGGATGTTCAAATATTTTCACCTGGACCCAAAACTATCCTGTGACAGTGTGATGGTGCATAAGTGCAAAGTCACTGATTCAACAAATTAGGATTCATCCATGTTGTAACGGGAACAACAGGGAACTGAGCCAAAAGAAAAAGGAAATAAAGGAATTTGGGGGGTTTAAGTGTTTAAAAAAGTCAAAAGATCACTTAAAAATGGATTGTTCTTGAGCAAACATGCAGCCAAGAAGCCACATTTTCTCATAGCAAAGGGTGTTGGGAGGTTTTTCAATTTTACTCGTTGAGACCGAGGTTATCTGAGAAATTCTGAACAGAGCGCCTCTTTGTCACTAGTCAGTTGAAACCATTTGTATGGATATATTTAATGCAACTACAAATCAAGTCCAAAAACAACTGGAAGAAAATACACTGTTCACATCTGGTTTTCATATTGTGGCTGTAGGGAGCAAGAGGCAGGGAGTAAGAGGCAGCATTCACTGACACAGTGATGCAGCGGTTTGGCACAGAGCAGCACTCATGCAATAGTAACGGTGGCCAGTGACTCCAGGTCTGTGCAGCAGTAAATTAAATACCAATTGACTGCAGAATAAACATGATCGGTGGCCAGACAGTGGAACAGATGAGGTTGTGCAGCAGGATCCGTTGAGGGTGAGCTCTGACTCAGTGGTATTACAGTATATCACAGGACTTCGACTTTAATATTGTGGTTTGGAGACAGTTGTATCTCAGCAACGAGAGCTCTAAAAAGGATGTGGTGCTATCTTGCCAAAATCACACTGTTTCTAACACCACCATTGAATTAACCATATTAGTCAACATATGCATGTACATATCTGTAATCTCTCTTTCCTATTGTACAAAACTTTTTCCATGAGATTTTTTCAAGAAACAATTTTGACCTCCTACACGCTTGCAGTGGTTCCATCGATAAAATGTGAAAAGATAATTAGAAGATACGGAACAGAAATATAGAACGCACAAAATAACAACAGACTATAAAACAACAAACAGCGCCATTTTATATATCACCTCATGGGTCAGACAGGAAAAAAGAGCAGAATAAAGATAAAGGAGAGCAGACTTCAGCAGTCCTGTCCTGTTTAAGGATTACAAGGGGTGCTCCAATAGGGAAAATGATGCCTGATTTGTATGATATCTGGTCAGGTGACATGATCATGTTGCCCACCCGCCCTGTTTTTCAGGTTTTGTATCAAATGTGTAGTATTAAATACCGATCTGTTTATACTCCCATGCAAAATGCTCACATCACGAGTCATGTCAGTTTAGCTCTCGGCTCATTTACAGCCCGGGATGTAAAACAAAGGATCAGCTTTCCTCAGTGCTCAATAAAGCAGATAACGATTCATTAAAAAATACCTTGATCATCCTAGTAATATAATCATAGTCATCCTGAGTCCAATAGCTCTTAGCTCAGTAGGACAAACCACATATGAATACATTTTGTCCCAAAGCTTGGATTGTGCGTAGTGAGTTAAATTTCTTTTTTAAGAGATTCTTGGCATGATAAAAATGTTACACAATGCAAAGCAAAACCATCCCTGAAAGAATAGGAAATGGAAAACAAAAGCAGAAGCAAACCACCAAAGCACACCATTTTCTGATTAAAAATCCTCATAGCTTTATAACAAGGTAATACAAACTCAACCAAAAACAGCCAATCAGAGATCTTCTGCAGTTTGACTTTTCTTCCATGTACACACACATTATCTGTAACTGCTCATAGTTTTTTTTTAATATATATATGTATATACCCACTGTTAATGTCAACTGAATACACTAGAACCATTGTATATAGTTTGTCTTCTTGATTGTATATTTTGTACTTTTGCATAGCTTTAGTTTATTTTATTGTGTATTTTTTTTCTATTTATACTCTTACACTCTGCCGCTGCAACACCGCACATTTTCCTTCTGTGGGACTATAAAGGAATATCTTATCTGATCTTTTATATAAACATAACTAATAAAGAGGGGGAATTCAATGAACTGGTTTCATTTTGATGGTCAACGTTAAGGGCCACTGACTTCATCTGATAAATGTGTATTTAGATTTTATTTGAAATATCTGATTCATATCTCAATTTTTTTTCTGTCCAGAGGCAGAGCAGAGCATCAGTCCCAGTCGCACAGGAGTGGGCTCTGATCAGGAGGACAGCAGGACTACCACAATGGGTACAGTGAAGGAACAACATTCATTCATGATTCATAGCCTTGCAGGCAGTTTTCCTTTTCTTCCTTTACCGTCTGTTAATTGCCTGTGTCGTGAATATGAGTAGTATGAGCAAGCACAATAATGACCAAATGCATTAACAGGCCATTGACTCAGTTTAATGTGACAGTTTATATTATGGATTAATAATTAATTACGATCCTTAAAAATATTTAAAATATTTGGAAGGGAGAGACTGGTACCATGTTATCCACACCTAATAAAATGTATGTCGTTATTTGCCAATCAGTTTCAAATCCTCTTTACCAGAGGCCCAAGTGGTGAGACAAATAGTACTGCACTGGACATCACTGATGAGTGCCACATGCTTCAAAATGCGGTGTTCTGGTTTCCTTCCGATTATAACGTTTTCAACATACAAATACATTTTGTACCAAAGCTTGTGTTCCGCATAGTAAGTTAAATTCTTTTGTTGAGAAAAAGGAGATTGTTGGCATGATGATAATGTTACACAATGCAAAATATAACCAGCCCTGAAAGGAAAGAAAAGAGAACAACACACACAGTGGATGCAAGCCATCAAGAGGGGCACAATTTTCTGATTAAAAAATCTCATGCCCTTATACAGAGGAAAGAAAGTATATTATTAGCTCAAGAAAAAACTAATATATATGATATACGTCTGACTGCTGCTGTGTCCCTACAGATGGTCCAGAGTTCCAGGAGAGTTTTGTGACATCAGGAGTTTTCAGTGTCACTGAGCTGGTCCAGGTCTCAAGAAGTAAGTTATCATCAGACTTGATTAATGCGTCAGAAGTCAAGCACAAAGTCCTTAACATTTTGGGTCCTAGAAACGCACTGTACAACAGTAGGTATATTCAACCCATAGAGATAATAAATGCTTTTTAAATGTATTTATGTAAAACCAACCTGATGGTCTGTACTATTGGCGATCACAGGCATAATCTGTTGTCTGCCGCTCAAATGTGACAAACACCAACAGGAAATTTCCGGCTGACGGAAGTTATATTAGTTCAAGAATATTTGTTGTCAGGATACAAAACATTAGGACTGGTTTCAAACTTAACTAAGAATGCAGATTTAGCCATGTCAAATCAACCCAGCTAGTTAGGATATCTCTCAAGCCTGCTATGTTGTTTGACATTTTTGTTTGACACACAAAAAACAGATAAACACTCATTTTTAAGAAGCTGTTAACAGTTTCAGTTTATGTTTTTAGAATGGACTGTGTCCATAACCACAATGTGTGTGCAGCTCCAGTTGTCACAGGAGTGGGACCTAGTTTCTCTGTGGGGGAGCTCCAGGGTCACCTTGCCTATGACCTCAACCAGTCTGTCAACCAGCCAGTGAGCATCAGACGGTCGCTTGCCAGCACCTCATCCAGCGGGTAATCTCTCTGAACGCACACACACACACAACACATGACACACACACTGACGTAGCATCACAGAGTGCCCAACCTGTTAAGATAATCATTCTTAACATTTTCCCATTATAAAGATCAACAATTATTACCTGACTAATAACAGCTCTGACAATGACCCTAAACTAAGCTTAATTTTAATAGAAACCTTGAACATCATTCTTCCCTTCCCTGGAAACCTTACAGGAAAGTGTTTTTTAGGTGTGATTGTAATACTCAAGTGCACTCCCATCCGGATAAGACTAAATTCCCAAAAGCTTTCTTTTAAGTGAGTTTCAATTTCTCAGAGTATGTATTGTATAACGCTTGCTGACAAATGATGTAACATTGCTGTCATTTATTTAGTTTTTCTGAATTATTACACATTTAAAGATCTTCCTTGACACATTGAGCTGGTGATGGTGGATGGACAGGTTATTTCTTTAACTGTTTCTTTTAGTTGTTGCCATTTCAAGAATAAACACTGGATAATATCCATATATTAAGTGCTATTGTCTCGCAGGACTTTTTTTATTGTTATATATATAAATAAATGTTTAACCTTTATTGTTGCCCAGGTAACAATAAAATGTGTAAAGTGCTCTTTTGAAATATACTGTACATGATTGTACTCTGAAACTATAATGCAGAACAAAAGCAAAACTCCTCAGGCAGGGGATCAGTCCAGACGCCAAGGGCTTGAATCAGCAGCAAAGTTACAAAGACTTCCGGCAGATCTCAAAATCCAGGAACAGGCAGGGGTCAAAATACACTACAAGCAATCACTGGAAAAAAGCTGGAACACTGAGCACAAGGGAAACAGACCAACAATACACTGGTATACTGTATATGCACTGGGAGGAGATGAGGCAATTGTCAACAGGTGAGGCAAATCAGGTAATCAGTCAAGCAGGAACACCTGTGAGTGGAGACAGGAGACAGGCAAGCATTACATAAACATATGTATTCACTATAGGCCTTATGTCACTCTTGACTTGTGGTGGTGCTGAAGTACGTTTAGCCATTGACCTTTTCATAAAAGTTCTTAAAGAACTGAAAGTTTAAGTGTCTGTTTATATGTCTGCAGGAGCAAGCGTCATAAGTCTGGCTCTATGGAAGAGGAGGCTGACAGTCCTGGAGGGGAGTATTACCACTCACCTTCCTCTCCTGCCAGCAGCTCCAGGAACTGGACTGATGACATGGAAGGAGGTACCAGAATGACAGAAACAAATAACATTACACTGTTTAACCATGAGCAGAAAGGTTATGTTACTTCTCATTAATAATCTATGTTACTTATGCTGGAATCATTTTGACAGTTCTTTTATCACTCTTCCTATGGTGTGCCAAGCACGTAAGAAAAAGGACAGTGACTTAAGTATTATGTTTTGCTCATTGATGATCCTTATACATCCACACTCGAGGACTAGTTCAGGCTAGAGGCTGTGTCAGAGCTCCTTTGCCGCTGTGACATTAACATGACATCAAACATTAACCTATATGAGACAAACGCATAGTATACATTACAAATGTAGTCACACATTCTTAAAGGAACTCACAGAAACAGTGCTGTGCAACACGATCAAATGATGAAACTTATACCTCATAAATTTGAGTCAAACCAGTGTGTGAATCATTTTTTTTAAGTTGATTCTACCCCCTGCTTATGATCACAAATTCATTTCATGATATGAAAGTTAGGTTGACGTTAGGCTCCTTGGGTTATTTTGAAATTACGAAGCACTGCCAGTTTAAGACGAGCTCCCACCCAAACAGTTCTCAGCTGTCGGGTGGGAAACTGTCACTTGGGCCTCTTTCAGTTCTGGGAGTTTTCCTACTAGTTGCCTTACATAATGTAGGGCAATTCCCGGCTGACTGTATGGTGTGTAGTCATGATTGACCTGCTTTCTCCACAATTGATTTGTCATTTGTCAAGGAGGGGCTGTTTTGTGGCGTTGGAGCCTGGGCGTAGTTGAGTAGTTAGGTTTATGTGCACTGTACTCTCTAGCTATGTAGCATAGTACTATTTTAAAAGAATGCAACAAGATTTCAATTTCCTCCATTGATATAAATGTTTAATATTTTCATATAACCATATTGCTACTTAAATGATAGTTTAAAAATGAGTTCAGGTTTTTATTTTATTACCGAATTTCACTGCAGCAAACCTGTACAAAAGACCAATAAAACTATATTTGTACCTATTTTAATTTTGTATAATATGTTTTTATAAATGTAATAATGTGTCTGTGTGTGTGTGTGTGTGTGTTTTTAGGGATGTCTCCTCCAGTGAAGAAGGCAGAGCTGGACAGTCCTTCTCCCCAGGAAGACTCACCAAGAATGGGATCCTTCACTCAGCACCACCGGCCAGTCATAGCAGTACACAGTGGTCAGGATCTCCCTCTCCTTCTGTCAAACACACAGTTACACACACACAATAACATGTAATGTCATTTCTTGTATCTTTCTTAATCTGTTCAGGTCTGTCTCGGAGTACCCACCCCTCCTCATCTCTTCATTTCCCATCCTCGTCCTATTTCCCACACGGAGCTATCCGCTATCCTCCCCACCTGGCCCAGGACCCCCTAAAAGACTTAGTCTCATTGGCCTGTGACCCTGCCAATCAAACCCCAGGCTCAGTGAGTACAACCATATTAATTGTTAGCAGAGTGCCTCACAACAGAACTCCAAATGCTTTTCCCTTTTCCTGCTGATACAAAAGCTGGCTTTTATCTAGCATTTCACTGTAATCACAAATAATCAAACCGACAGGTAATTATACACAAGAAGGTTCTTCCCCTTTATAGCAGTTTTTTTATTTCATGATCTGTAAAATGGCAACACTAGTGCCATCTACAATTTTAAAACTAAAAATGAAAATAAACGAAAAACCTATGACCAAGGTGTTCATATAAATGTATTATTGGATATAAATACTAATTGTATTAAAAATATGATATAATAGTTAACGTTAACGAGGTAGTTCTAAATGGATGCTTCCTGGAAACACCAACAAAAAAAACGTTACCAGACAATCACGGACAAAATGTTGAAAAACTGAGATTTTCTTTTATACAACTTCCCGCTAAATCGTTTTTCTCTCTGAATGTTCACTATTTGCAGTTAGGTTTGTTAGAGTAAAGTTAGAGTGGCACAGTCATTTGCATTTTGATTAAGCAACATCCAAATGTCTTCACCTACTGGTTTTCACTGCTGTCTCTACTTTCTGGTAGATGGTGCAGCTTGGCCTTTATAGATCTAAGTGAGTTTGTTACAAATTACTTCAATGAGTTTCTATGGATTTCTATAAGCAACAACTTAGTGTTGATGTCAGTATCACTAATTTGTGTTTTACACACTGGACAAACACATTGTGATGAATGTGCTCACTTTCACATTTACTTTAGGACTACAGGATGACGGAGAGCTTGTATAAGTAGTGTAGTGTAGCAGTCTTGGGATATAGACAATAATACCATGTCGTTTGTTTTTTTTCTAGCTGAATGGCAGCAGCCAGATTAAAGTGCCCAGTCACTATATCTCCTCTCAGATGTTGGCACCTCCAGGACCAGCATCGTCCTTGGCTCCAAACCCATCCTCCCTCCCCAGGCCAACCCTGTCGGCAGAGTCAAAGGCCACTACCACCTCCTCTGATGGGGGAGCACACTCCCCCACATCACCCAGTAAGCGTTCATAATGATAATATTTTACCTATCAGTGAAGAGGAAATGCAACATTGGGAATGAATAAGTTACATATGACAAAAAGGTTTTTACTGGCATAAATACTCCTGGGGTGTATTCCAGACTGACATTGAGCATAATATAAAAATGCTTGTAGAGTTTATGCCAATTTCTATATCGGAATGTTACTATAGGGTTGTCATCAAATCTCGTAAAAAAGACCCAACTTGCTGTTCCTACCTGCCAGTATTAATATAGTCTTCATTAATATATAGTATATTGAATACTGCAGACATAAACTTGGCTGTTCTCACATCGTGCTCAACCAAGGCATGAAATTAGTGTGGCTTCATCCCAGAGAAGGTTCTGGTGACAGGTGTTGGACACTGCTCCTCTGCACAGATGTAAACGAAAGTTGTGCTGTGTATTGAAATTTAAGTATATTCGCTTATCATCACAGCCATGTTAGTGATGGCTTTGACATGCAACTTACATCTTCATCATCATACAGTCTTTAAGGCCACTGACATTAATAATGTCAATAAGATGTCATACAAATATTACAAGGGATTAAAAGGAGACGTTTTGCAATATATCCTATACCTTAACTCGATCACCTAAAACCTATTAAAACACACCGAACAACCACTTTGAACTTACAGTATGTCTTGCTTTTAGTTGTGACAAACTGAGACACAAGGAGAGAGACAGAAAGTTCAGGATAAAGTGGCAGGGCCAGCAGAGGAGAGCAGATGGAGGTGGAGATGTTAAACGTGGAGTGCTCACTGTAAGGTTTGATTGAAGACAGAACAGCATACTGTATGTGACAGTTCACTGACAGTCATGGTCAAATTTAAGTTTCATGACACACGCTGCAACATCCTATTTTTCTATCATTTCCATCATACTCCCTGTTATGGATCAATGCATCAGCCCCTGTAAACGTGGCCTGTTCCTTCCACAAGAACTGCTCGGGATTATTTACTGCTCCCATTTTGACAATTTTCACCATGAGAAAGAAACGCACTATTCCATTCCTCTTACTATAACACATAAAATTAAAAAAAAAGATTACAAATAATTGATAATTAGGAATAACTTCACAATGAAGATGTATATCTCACTGTAATTGCTGGAAAAAGTCCTCATCAGGATGAAATCCCTTTTTAAATTGGAATAAAAATAGTTTTTGAAAGGTTTTGGAACAGAACTCTACACCGTATTTTAAAAACAGGAACAATGTTTAAAAGCCAAAGGAACCTATGTCATTTAGCTACATTATGTTTACTTTTACAATTGTTTCATCGTTTCTTTTGGAAGCAGCAGTTAACAGGGAAGCTCCACTTTAAGGTCAGACTAGAACTTGTTCTGGAGCTTTTCGATCATAAGTTGATAAGTGAGAAAAGCTTATACTCAGAAAGACAACGGGGCCTGCACCAGCCCTAAACAGTGGTTCATGCCTGTCTGCTTTGGTTTGCATGTTTGGTTTAACTAGCCTTCTGAATAACCAGAGGGCTTGGGCCTCTGATTTATCCTTGTTTTTGGTTGTCCTGCTCCATTCATAAAATGTGGGTTATTCTTATGTTTCCTGGATACGTCTTCTGGTGATATGATGATTTTTAAACCAATCAGTGTAGAAAACATGGCTTGCAGCACCTGACAGTATTTTATTATTTACCCCTAGTGTTTTTTTCTGACCTAAAATTGAATCCAAGAGCCCCTCTCCAAAGCAGAGAAGAGAGAATACAGAGGCATAACTCTTTGACAATGGATACTCATTACATTATGTATCAATAGGTCCCTGCAGTACAATTGGGTTATAGTACCAGTTGTGTGATGTTTGTGAACAGAACACCAATTCAACAATCTGGAATACCTCCCAGGTTTATTTGGTGTCCTTTGGTAGAAAATAAAAGAACTCCAGGAAGAGTGAAAAGTAAAACAATACAGTCCACTGTGACGTCAGATCAGAGTTGTATCACACAGGGTACATAAGTGACTCAGAGGAGCTCCTGTGTAATATGGACATAATCTTATCATAAGTGCCTCATAAAATGTATCCAGTAACATAGGATTCTGAGAGACATTATGAGACTTATGTTGTTAACACAAACACCCTCAGCATACTCGGCCCCTGGGACCCCCCCTGCCAGTCGCTCCTCCTTTGTTGGAGTCACCCCTCGAGACCCAGGTGGACTCTACCAAGCCCAGGTTAGTATGGTTTATTTGAAATTGTCAAATTCTTTTTAGAGGGGGTTAAGTTGACCCTGCAAAAGCCCATATTATTGGAGAGTTAAACGTCTACAGGATCTGTGATATAAAAAATCAAACACCTACTGACCATGGTATGTCTCCCTCTGAGACTCCTGCCACTGTTGAAATACAGAAATAAAGACAGGTGGATGATATTTTGTTTGTGGTTCTCAGCCCCCCTTAATTATGATAATTAAGCCTCTCCCTTTGTCCGGAACTTTAATGACTAAATATCATGTCCACTCCATAGACATCCATGTTTTGTTTTATTCAAAAGGTCATGTGTCTGAAGTCATGTGTGGTATATTATGCAGTGTGTTTCACTGTCGCTCTCTAAGGTCTGATTACTAAATCTATAATCAGATATCCAATCAATTTGACAACAAAACATTGACTGGCACAGGCAGTAATTGCTGACAGATCCCATTGCGTATTGGCAGCATTTACCCAAAACCAGAATTGTTTAAGTAGACCGGTGTGTGAGCGTAGTAGTGGTGGCAGCAGGTTTCTTTTGTAGGTGCGTGGTGACGGTGGGATCCTTGTGTGTTAAGTTTATTATGCTGCTGCTGCTGCCTTATAGTTCCACTGCTCCAGAAACAGTACAGCCAATACTACTGAGTCAGGAGTCCTATCTCCCTTACTCTCTGCACATTTACAGTTTGTCACAATGAAAAGCATAGCAAAATAAGTCATAGATTTCCGAGTGAAATGTACCAAAAGCAATGCCTGTATGAACCACAGAGGAGAAACAGGAAACTCGAACACCCTCTGGTGGATGCCTGCAGTATAGGTCATTAACACTCACTCTGGTGCATATGCAGATTAAAGGTAAAAATATATAAAGTACTATTACACAAACACACACATTATCTGAAACCGCTTATACTTATTGGGTTGTGGGGGTTGCAGGAGCAGGTTCTAGCTGTCGAGGGGTGATAGTGGGGTACACCCTGGGCAATTCATTTCCAAAAAAAGATTTTTTCTTATCACTTGAACTCTTCAAGGTTTGATTTGAATTAGTTATTTAATGCTGTATAAACTGAAGACTGACAGACCA
The DNA here is from genome assembly GCA_016785305.1 of Colistium nudipinnis. Classification (NCBI taxonomy): domain Eukaryota; kingdom Metazoa; phylum Chordata; class Actinopteri; order Pleuronectiformes; family Rhombosoleidae; genus Colistium; species Colistium nudipinnis. Next base: position 3,470,326 of record JAFBJU010000331.1, on the reverse strand, counting down.
AAATGACTCTCAACTGTTCAAGTGCGTGTTGGCGAGACCTCAATACCACAACTTCATCATCAAGTACTCGGCAGACTCACCGACGTCACCAGATTATTATATATTATTATATTGACATTTCAGAAGTTAATATACAGTATGTATTACCTTACAAATCACCTACATTGCAATGTGCTTCCAAGGCTATGTCGACACTCTAGACCAAGAAACATCGATAACCTTCTTACTCTAATTTTCTGACTGACTCAGTTGTGTGTTTGTCTCTGTTTCAGTCTTGGTATCTGGGCAACTGAGGGAACTGTGGAGGACGGTTGATTGTCGTGGCAGTACTGTCCTGGAAGAAAGGAAACAGTGTTGTCAAGACATGGCCAAAGGAAAAATATATTCAGCTTTGTAAAAGCATAATAACATGTCGTCCTACATATATGTAAATATACATCAAGTTATATTTACATATGTGTATGCACCCAGAAGACACAGCCTGGACGGAAGGAATATGTTGCTTTTACTCAGCCATTTTACAGCCCCAGAATGTACTATGTTATAAGACACTAAATGGCCACTGACGTTAGTTGTGATTTTCTACAGAAAGCAGTGGATTGATGCAGATGTTCTGGTTGGTCCAGATGCAGACCAGAACCAGGCCTCAACACGCAAGATCATATAACAAGCCTATAATAAATAACCGTGTCCCCTGGATAGGCCTGTTTCCCTGGGACAGATGTCAGCCTTTACCCCTGCACCGTGGTTCTCTTTAGTCCAGAGGCCTCTGCCCTGGGATAGACATAGATCCCCCCACCCCTCCGAACCCAGAATGCCCCTCCTCTGCAGGTGCTGCTTATAATATATGCAAATAAGCCTCCCTTTTTTCTGAACCAACTAGCAAGAGAGATCCTGCTGTTAATGTGTGAAGTTTCTTTGCACTTTTTGATATGTTATTGATACGTATGAAGAAAATTAAGAGTTGAAAAAGCGCAGTCCTTTTTTCCTTTCTTCCCACCAAAAGACAGAGGCTTTGTCTTTTTTATTGACAATCATCTAGCTGAACCCATCACGTTGCTTTTGCGGGACTCATGTTTTTAAGATGGATTGTGCTTCTTTCTTTTTCTTTTTTTTTTATCAGAGAACAATGAGTAATAGTGGAATTTAAGAGCTATATCCATGCCTCCTCGAACACATCACACAGTGCTTCAGTTGGACACCAGTATGGAGGATCCAGTAACACTGAGCCTTTCCAGTATAGAGGCCTGGTTTCTTTAGAGGGCATCTTTTTACATGGACTTCCAGCTGCTTCGTTCCCCTCAAATGTTTGTCATTTTGTCATGACAGTCCTTAACCAAGCAGCCAAAGGCACAATGTTTGGAGGAGACACGCACCTGCCTGAAAGGAAACAGCCCAGCCGAACTGAGAAAGACAAGACACGACTAAAACCAGGATCATGTGGCAGCGGAGCCAGCTGTTAACTGCTGAACTCCTTGTGCTTGACACTGTATCAGGTTGTGCATGTGAGTTTGTTTGTGCGGTGTGTGTTTGGGCGTGCGAGCGTGTTCCTGCATTTTCACACTCATCCTTGCTCTGCTTTAAGGAGTGTGTAGACTTTGTGTCTCACAGGAGACAATGGCGGGTTTTGTACGTGCATGGGGCTAGATTAGGAGAGATACAGTACCGAGCGTTGCACTATGCTAGAAAAAAAATGTAAGCAAACGGTGACGTGTAACGGTGTCGTGTTGTCAAGCTGGAGGGCTGAAGTGTGTGATATTTATGAAAACAGACCTTGTGCACACAGACTTAAACTGAGCACAAATTCCGGTGGTTTCTTGTCCGGCTTGTACGACTGGCAGAGTAGAAGGTGTGTCTGCACTGTGTACGTCAACCTTGGAGTTGGAGAGGCAAGCTGGACACAGATGAACAGACGGCGAAGTTCGCCACAGTGTTTGGTTTGGTGTCAGACATTGTTGGTTTACAGATGGCAAAATGCAAATCAGGAGTGCATGGTCATGAATTGATTTATGATATGATTATAAAATTGCTTTAAAGAGGCAAAGTAATATTCTGTTATGGCTGGCTTTTCACAGCTTCCTTTAGTAAGCAATCTTTAAATTTAAAATCTTACATGAATTTCATCTTTTGATAAGAATCATGACACATGTAATGTTAAATGGAATTCATACATTAATCTCTGTCTGCATTAATGGTGGCATACTATAACTACTTCATAGAAGTAGCAAAGAGCCTTCACCATGGCCTTTTGATATTTCATATAGAATCTCTTTGGACATGAAAACATTGAATATATATGAGAGATTTTTTTAAGGACTGATGTTTTATAACTGATGCCATATTTTCCTTTCTGAGTCTTTGCAACTATTAAGCAGTTTAATTTTGTTACTTGGGGATGTATTAGGTTAAAGGACTGGTGTTCCTGTGTTGAGGTGGGGTTAGATTGAATGCTAAGCGAACTTTCGCCTCATTACTCACATTTGACCACTGTAGTGTCTCTGCAGTCAGCGTACCCCTATGCAAACAGTAGGAGAAAAGTCAAAACATGAATCTTTCATGCGGGATTCAGCGGTGGTACGTATTTTTGGTAATCTGTATGATCTCACAGGTGTCTTTCATCTGCCTGCAAAGATAAAAAGAATAAATAGGATTTTTGAATGCTGGTGTGGTCTGAGCAGTGGGCTTAATGTCCGTAGAATATAGAGAGGAGCAGGAATATTTTGAAAAGATAACATGTTTGACTTTTCCCCTGAGTGACAAGCAGAGTCTGCAGTGAAGGGCTACCCACACAGCCAGTGAACATAATGTACACATGCACAAACTATGTGTGAAGTTTGTTTGACAGGTCACCCTCAGAACTTAACAGGAACTGCATTTTTTTTCTTTGCATTTATACATTTGACCCCACTCACAAAGCGTGCCATCTGCTCTAAAGGTAGTAAGGCTGCATCTGAAATTTGTTCGTGTTCGATCTGACCACAGGTCTCTTTTCCTTTCCTTTCCCAGGGTTTGGGGTTTAAGTTGCCAACGGCTAGGGCCTACTAAGGCTTCAGATTTTCTACTGAAGGTGCTGACAAGAGCTGTGTTTTGGCAGGGCAAGGTTTGGTTTAAGCTGGCTTAAAGCTGATGTATACTGCATGGTGCTGCCCTGTTTTGCTGTGCTGACCTGTTTTGCTGTGCTGACCTGAAGAATGCATGGCTAAAACTAATACCTCTCCCTCTCAATCCTGCTCTTTCTCCTACCTGTCCCCCTCCTCCCTCTGGACTCCTTTTTACACCAGAGGGCAGTAGATGGAAGGGTTATGTATTTCTTTGAATTTTAATAATTGCCCTGTTGTTAAACTTCTATTTTGCACGATATATCATTAACACATTATGTGCCTTGCCTTTAGTTAAAGATCAATAATACATTATGGAAAAAAGATCATACTTTTCATGGTACAGCTGGTAGCACTTAGAAAAAGAAAAAAAAAGCTGCATGTGTGATTGATTGCTTGACATTAACCAATGTAGCCAGTAGACAGTTTTAGGTTAAAACTGTGGCGATTAGATGCAGAGATACAGGCTTGAGTGTATGCTTAGTGAATGCTTTAATTAGATCCAACACAGGCTGGGGGCAGTGCTTATCTTCTGCCCAACAGTAAAAACAGCAAATATTTCCATGTGGCATTTTGGGAAACACATGTCTTCTGTTATACTTAGAACCACATACGAAGGACAGTGCCTCTTTCAACTGGATATTCATTTAGATGTCATTTGTTAATGTAAGCTTAACATATTCCAGCCTTTACCCCCGTAACTCAAGGTCAATTTACTACCTTCATGACAACTTGTTGTGATATAATGGGGTTATGCACAGCTGGACCATCTGAGCAAAATAAAAAAAAGATCCTACAGAGCTCTGAAGTAATCAGTGAGTTAAGACTACTTTGTCAAGCCACTGTTTCCAAGGGTAAAGAATGAACCGTGGAATATAAAAGGAATATAGTTCCATAATGCAGCACTTTGGTTGTTTTTTCAGTCACAAGTTTTGCCATAACCAGGTGCCGATTTCACTCATAAACCTGATCTGGTTCAGTGGCTCGGCTGTGTTGTTTGATAGGTGAGCGTGACTGTGCTAAACTGATACCACTCAATCAAGTGTTGAAAATGACTGCAGTGTGGACACATGGTTTTAAGACATCCTTGGATCTGAAAATGGCACTTTACCAAAGCAAAAAAAACGTTGGTTCTGAAAGTAAAGTATGGTGGTGAGGCCTGCTTAAATGTTCACGATATAAAATAAAAGCCATTTTAGAGACTTTGCTTAGTTCTGTCCGCATACTGTTTTAAAAGGATGTATCAAGTCCATGCAAACAAACACATTTCAAAATATTTATTACAGTCTTTAACTTTGTTGTGAATATTTTGTCTGGAATTTAGCCAATGAGGCCTAGTCACTCAATCCAGTCTAATGGAAACATGTTAAACATGTTATTGTTTGGGTTTAAAGACCCTGCAGCACTATGATTGGCCATTAGAACACCGTCCATTTGACTGTATGATGATAACTATTCATGTGATAAGTTTGAGTTTAATATGGATTCATACACTTAACATTATTCTTTCTCAACTTGGCTCTAAGGTTATTTTTAAGATTTATTTTCGTTATCTTTATATTGCTTGTAGATTTGTAGGTTTAAACACAGCAGTGTGTATAAAAAATATGTACAACATAGACACATAAAATATGTATAGAATATTTGTTTGTGATGTTTTTTCTTTTTAGTTAGGCTGTCTCAAGAGAGTGGCCAGGCCACAAAATATGGGACCCATGAAATGGGCAGGCTGGTAATAAGTGGTGAGAAGGTGGAAGTGAAAACATGGCGAAGTAGAACAAAGTAGAATGCACCGATTGAGTCCATATCTCTGCCAAGGTTGCACAGTCCTGGAAATGTGTTAAGACCGTATAGAGTAAAGTCGGAACCCAGTTTTAAAAGTGAAGTCACGATGATTAGCTGATGGCAGCAGCATTTTTAGAATACGTGGAAATGCTGATCTGCAATGTTGGAGCGTTGTTGCACACAGAGTTATGACCAATTAAAAGTTCCTTTTTGCAGTAGCATCACTAGTGTGAGAAATGCCCTTAAATTTGGCAGCATCACTGCAGCTGGTGGGTAGATGTACTAAGCTTGGGTGTAATTGCACAAGAGCTTAAAATAATGTGTGTGTAAGAAATGGTACAGAATATATATACCTGAACAGACCCTGATACAAAGAGGCTAATGGCAAGCACATGGAATGTTTCTTGCACTTTACCATCCAAAAAACATTTAATCTGAGCTAAGCTAATACAACTTGACCCTGCCAAACCTGTTCTGCCCAGGTCCGGTCTGGGATACTAACAACTCAGTGGAGTTCAGATCAGACAGATAGAGACTAAGACCCAAAGTTCTTTATAATTGCCCACAGGATATGTACCTGAAGCTACATATTTATTTTCCACTAAACTACTGTGGTAATGTGCTGATTAGTTGCAGGACTGAAAATTGCTTGGCATGGGTAATTATTTAGATTTTTGTGAAGTGCAGCAACAGCAGGAGGTGAAGTATATCTTAGAGCTGACTTTTAGTATTGACTGTGATAAGCTACATTCACAGATACCAGGCTAAATTGGAAATAGGATAACATCTTTGTACTCATCTTGTAATCAGAGCTCAGTGAGTAATAAAACCATGGCGATCTAGCCAAGACTGTATAACTTGCAACACTAATTAGCTTAGTTAATTGCTGGAAAATACACGTCAGGCAGAGTATTGAAGAGACTGATTGTGGTTAACTGTGTTGTGATGTTTCTATGATGTGCAGTAGGTGCTTTTTTTTGTGGCAAATGTACTCCAAGATATTCAAGTGAGAAACCTTAAAATGAAGACAAGTTGAATTCTCTCTTGTGTTTACTCCAGGTAAAATGTGAGGGGGCAACACAATTGCCAGTTCAATATATTCCCCTCACAACCAAATGCAAAAACAACTTCTGTGGTGAAAAAATGACCACAGGCCTTTGTCTGTCATATTACAAAAGCAGCTATTAATGTGTTCACTGTAGAGAAAATATTTTACAAAAAAAGTGTACAAAATTACTTAGTATAGAATAGTAAATAATTACCAAAGACTAAATGGGTAAAAAATCAGCAACTTAAGGCTATTTGATGAAGGACATTCTGAAATAGGGCTGAGCTGTTCAGCAGCAGTGATCCAGTGTCCTCATATACATTTTTTTGTTCTATATTTGACCTGTCAGGCAGAAGACATTCTGACATGTCACAGCTGAGATAAAGGTCTCCAACCAGATATACCAAAAAAGCTCTTACCACGTTTAGAACATCAAAGGAAACTACCACTGCTACTACTGTTGGGCAAAAATGTGGATGTGATTGTTTCCAAAGCAGAAGAGGATGATTCAAAGAGATGATGTAATTAAAACGAGGGCCAATCAAAGCTCAAAGAAAAACCATGAATGTTTGATATCGTAGTGTGTAGTGTCACTGAGACACAATGATGTTTTCTTCTGTCGGCTTTTCTTGTGTGTATTTCTACAGATACTACAGTGACATTTATGTCATGTGGTGTTGGTGTACGTAGTCATTTATTTGAATCTGTTCCACAATATGCCACGGTGACACCTCGCTAAATCAGGTGCTAAACGGGACATAACTGATCATCAAATGACACATCCACACATTCAGTACTTCCTAATGTCATCAAGAGTGTCAGTGTTACGAGCGCACATTTATTTTTTCTTATTCTGGAGCCAGTTTTGAATCCTGCAGTTGTCCGGATCCCCAACATTAATTTAACAGTGTCACATACATTTGGTTCCTAAATATGATGGTTTATTAAAACTATGCGGTGGACGAGTTGAATGATTTTAACTTGCTCAACGCTGCTAAGGAGACAAGATTGAGTTTTGGCTTGTTGTGCCGTAGGCCAGTCACTTTTGAAGTATGTTGTCACTGATCGTTTTAGATTGTTTGCTTTGATGTCATCATTAATTGGGGTGCTGTTCTGACCACTGTTAGCACTCTTAGCTGAGAATAACCAAACAACATATTTCTGAATGAATCTGTCAATCAGAATCGTATTTTGACTGTCAGTTTCATGTTAGCAATTAACAGCTTTAACTTGGAAGTGAGCAGTGCCACTGAGGCTATTCCTGCTGAGTTTTTGGGGGTATTTGGGGCAACTGTTTTCACAGACTAAACGCTCTACCCTGCTGCTGCTGTTGCCTGAAAACATTGGGACTCCATTTCTTTTTTTGTCTGTTTGCCTTTTCTTCCTCGAATTGCAACACCTTTATTTTTATCAGTCCTTGAAACTCTACCTGTAATTCATATTTACAGCAGCTGGAAAACTTTTCTTAGTTACTCAAGTCCGATCTTGTACAGCTCTAAGTATTCCTGTGACAGTGATGGCATATTGATTCTTCTTTCTATCTGTGGGTATGTTGCATCTGCACACTGTTTACAACACATGCTGCAGACAGTTTTTAATGAATGAAACAGTTACATTTTGATGCAGTCTCATATTTTTAGGATTTCTTTCTCATTATTCTCCCGGATATTATAGTAAAGGACTGCTTTGCTTGCTTCCAGATACATATCCCTTACATCAGAAAGATCATAGGCATGAACAGCTTTCATTAGTTATTGCACAACTACTATCTACACAGATCACAGCCCTTTTCACATTATACTATACACCAGGCCATTACATAATCTAAAGATGGTGAACATTCGTGAAGATTTCATCCAATGCCTGTAAACAGCATGCAGGTTGGAGCTGACGTAGAGTAAGGTCCTGAGTCTATTAATGATTTTATATTGGTACACCTCAGAGCAGATCATCGTTTGTATTGGATTGATAATCTTAATTGACAAGCAAAAGTAAATTATAGACATGATGATGTTCAGCTTGGTATACCAATATAAGAAAATAATAGATGAGATAGATACAAGTTGCGTTTCTTATCTTCCACACTGGGAGAGGTGCTGTCATTAGCCTTGGCCTGAGACGTCCACTGTGGAAAGGGCTCCTGCTCTGGACTGGATATAGTTTTTAGTAGCTTAACAAGAATTTAAGTACTGTACTTTTTATCTTGTTTGTTTTTCAGCTGAATCACATGTCACAATTGATTTGCATGATATGAACTGTTCCTATAAAACAAAAAATCAGGCGGGTACAGGATATGAAGTCACGACTGTGGCAGAGTTATGTCTGTTGTGATGTGAGTTCTGTTGTGTTGTCTGTCAACGGTTGGACTTTCTGTCCATGTTTGGAATGAGTGACAGCTGCCTGAACAAGATTTTCTCATCTAATTTTGTTCATCTGCTGTGGGGGATATTAACATCTTTGATAATATGTCATTATAACCATATTTAGCCATTGCTATCAGCAAATGCTGATGAAGTCATTACTGGAAATGAGTATGTTTCCCTATGCAAAAATATACCATTAATAAACAAACTATACCACAACAACAGTCCTGCTTTTTGTCAATTTCCTGTCGACTGCTCAAATCAGGGGGCTGCCTTGATGTGAGTGTGAGGATTCAAAAAAGATAAAAGACTCTGATATATACATATTTCATAATGATCTTCTCCTTATTACCAATCACTTTAAATAATACTTATTGTGTTTAAGTTGCCTTAGAATTAGCTTATGCAGAATTTTAAGTTAGTCTATTTGTTAATAAGATTAATAAAATGCCAAAGAATTTACACTCTTCACAATTGATTGACTGTTGTTGGACAGAATGAGCCACATGCTAGTGACTTTAATGTTAGTGACCTACTCTCAGTAGGTTTGATTTGTTGTTAGACTGCATGTGTTGGTTTGATATCCACTGAGGCCTGAGGTCAAACGTGTATGTAACACCCCAAGTCAGTAGGGGGCGATAAGGAGCTGTTAGCCAGGAAGAACATCGAGGGTGTTCCAACTAAGGCAGGATAAAGAAAACAACTCCGTTTCCGTTTCCAAGGCAAATCAGTTGGCGGCTGAAAAGCGCCAAATCAAAAGTAGTGACAGGACAACAACTAAAAGCTAGAGACAGGGCCTGTGTGCTGGATGCCAACTCCTAACGTTAGCGTTATTCGTCTCTTTTCACTTGTGTGCTCTATACGTGAACCAGTTGTTTGGCGGGATTCGGTCGAATAACATGGAGGAACTGTTCAGTAAAGTGTTACAAGTGAACGTCAGGTGCAGGGACTGTGAGGAAAGGTAAGAGTGTCAACGCTGTCGTGCGACTCTTCGCATGTTTCAACAGTACATATCATAGTCCTCTGGAAGCTAAAATGTTCAGAAACAGTCACGAGCAGACTCGTTTTACAACTGTTAATTGTTTTCTGTTACAGGGTGAAAAAAACACCCCAATACAAAAACTTTAAGTGTACCCCTGCCGTACCATATTCACACTTTTACTGTCATTGTCAAAAGTGTTTGAAACATGCAGCTTTAAAAGCCCTTTTCCCTGTACAGTTAATCTAAAAATGGACTTGTATAATTAGACACCGAATATAATCTTAAATATAATACTGTATGAAAGTAATGACCAATTAATCTTTCCTTTTTTATTCCTCCCACTTGCCGGAAGTACATAAGTTGACCATCCTAGTTTATGCATTAAATGCACTACTTAAACTTGAACATGTTGCTTCACTGTATTTTAACCATTTACACTCATAAATACATGTGTAATTAGGCTTTGTATTTTCCTCTTAGCACATTTCTTTTTCCTATTTTTAGCTGAAGCATCTTGTATTGATTCACAGCCTTTTAATAATATAGTCTACTTGGAGTATACACAGATGAGCCACAATATTACATTTAGTCAGCGAATGTGAATTAACTAAGATGTGTGAGCCAAAATGAGGTATTGCTCTAACTACATTAAATACATATGGCATTTAACAGTAAAGTGATATAATCCAGGCAGAGTGGAGGAGAAAAAAATCATTGATGAAAAATGTGCTGTTATGTGGAAATGGGCCTTATATTTACAGAATTAAAACTATCTCATATTGTTATATAGGACGATGTAGACGAATACTACTACTACTAATAATAATAATAATAATAATACATTTCATTTTAAAAGCGCTTTTCCTTACTAAAACAAATCCCAAGGTGCTACAGTGGGTATTACAGTAATGAACTGAAGGAAAAAAAAAAAAAAGATAAAAACACAAGAATTAAGAGTTAAGAAAATGCTTTTTTTTTTTAAAGAAAGGTTTTAAGGCCCTTCTTGGATGAGTCGGTGGCCTGTGGAGCCCTCAGGTGGTCTGGAACGGAGTTCCACAGGTGAGGATCAGCTGGGGGAAAAAGGCCTGATCATCCATGGTGCGGAGCTTAGTCCGGGAGGGGTGGAGCAGTTTGGCAATGTTCCTGATCTGGTAAAAGGAGGTCTTGCACAGGTGTTTAATATCGGTGTCATAGGTTAGATGAAAGTCAAATCTTACAACTAGGTTGGTGACTGATGTTGATATAGTAATGTCTTGTCCAGAAAAGGTGATGTGGGTAATGGAGGAAGACTGGACCTGGTTTGGTGTGCCAACTAAAGTAGCCTCTGTTTTGGAGCTATTAAGTTGGAGGAAGTGTTCTCACATTCAGGCCTTTATCTCCTCAAGGCAGGTGTATGATGTAACGATGTGATGGTGATGGTGATGATGATGATGATGATGATGATGATGATGATGATGATGATGATGATGTCAACAATGAGGCTGTGTGTGGCATAGGGTTGTTTATTATGTTTACCTGGCTGTTGTCAGCCTAGTAATGGTACAATATTCCATGCTGGCTGATGACAAAGCCAAGGGGCACAGTGTAGAGGGTGAACAGAGCGAGCCTGGGAACTGGTCCTTGAGGGACATCACAAGTTACTTGGTGTGTCTGAGACCTTGCACCTCACAAGGAAACGTAGTGAGTTCTACCAGAAAGGTAGCACTTGAACCAGCAAAGGGCAGAGTCACAGAGTTTGATGGTGTAGTGGAGACGCTGAAGGAGTATCTGATGGTCGACTGTGTTGAAGGCTGCTGTCAAGGAAAGATGGGGATGGGGATCAGCTGCCATCAGCAGGTCGTTTGTGATTCTGGTCAATGCTGTTTCGGTGCTGTGGGCGGAATGGAAACTGGACTGGAACTTCTCAAAGAGGCAGTTTGTTTTTGAGTTGCTCCTGAAGCTGGGCGGCAACAGACCTTTTCCTGTACAATAGATAGAAATGGAAGGTTGGAAAAAGGTCAAGGCGCAGGCAGACGACTTCATCCTGCGAATGATGGCCTCAACCTCTTGCCGAGAGTTCTCCAAGAAGGCGTGGAGAGGCTGGGAAATCCCAGACTGTGGGTTTTCAATGGGGAACTGTTACAACCCAGATCGAAGCCACTGCCCCCTGAGCTTTCATCATTTCATCTTATTTATTTCACAATTAACCCTATAAATCATGCAATTATTATTTTTTATGCACATGCAGGTAAGGGCAAGCTGTATATTTTGCGATTATTATTGCACCTATTTTGGGATTTGGATTGGTTAGGCCTTTATTGATGTGAATAATTGTTTTACCCCTACTCATTATAGATTTGAGACTGAAAAATAAGATAATTACAATTAGCAGTGGTGACCAATTGTTTTTTGGCGTAGGCATGAGTTGAATAGATAATATTAACTGCTAGAGTGGTGCTACTGCTATGTTTTTATTAAGTCATGCTGTGCAGAATGTTCATTGTTTATCTGGAATTATTTGGGATGTGTTGCTCCATAATCTAACACCTTGTGTCTTGTCTTTGAACTATATTGAATTGAATATGGGTCAAGAGTAGATGAATATTATTGTTTTGCGCTTTATTTGCATTGTAGGTTTTCCCAACTGATATTTGGATGTACATAGTTTGTTGTCGTTATTGACAGATGAGGTCATAAGGAACAATAACCATTTAATACCCTGCACATTAGCTTCTTTGTAGCTGATGTTGGCGTCATTGGTTCAATGGCAATGAAAAGTGATAATTCAAACAGAAACAGTGCACACAGTCAACTGTGTAAGGGAGTAATGTACTTAAACTTTATGAACCTGATATAATTGCTAAACTACTTGCATTGCATACAGTGTTTTCTGGGAAGGAAATTCTGACAGTGATTTTCCCCTATTTTCCCCTTTCTCAATGTGATTATAATTGTATTAATTTTTGTACCTATTTACCATCGATCACATTAGCTTCATCATGTTTAAGGAAATGAACATTAGGTTGGGTGCACAGATGAATATACAACATGCTGTTTAAGCCAAATAGTTTTTTTTCTTCTTTTTAAGAAAAGCAAATATTCGTGTCACCATCGAGCTTCAGTTAACAACAAGTCCAGTGCACAAAAGGGTGAGTCAGTCCTGAGTTTATAATAATAACAAATAATAATTCAATTAAATATGGGGTTGTACTCTCTGTGACTAACCTGTTGTTTTGGTTTATATCAGGATCTTCTTGTAAGACTAACAGATGATCTAGATCCATATGTTCTGTTCAACCTCTTGATATCAGAAGAAGATTTCCAAAGGTAAATATTGGTGGAGCTGTTTAAGTCACCATTCTTGGATACTGTTAACAAGGAACACACTTTAAATGTCACTGATGATTTTCTTTGTGGTTGTAGTTTGAAAGTCCAGCAAGGTCTCCTGATCGACTTTGCATCATTTCCTCAGAAGTTTATTGACTTGCTGAACCTTTGCTACTCTGAGCAAGAGTCTAACAATCCAAGGTAGGACAAAATGTAAACCACCAACCACATGACATCTGGTACCTGAGAGGATATGATATATTTGGCTAACAACGTATAAAATTGAGATTGTTGGTTTATACTTATTCTGTGCTAATTTACTAAACAGCGGCAGGCACTAAATGATTGCTTAACTTCTGTTTCAACAGGTTTCTCCTGCACTTATCTTGTCAGTCTACAGTGCTTGATGGCCCTGCAAACTTTAACGTCGTAGAGACGAATGCATTCAAACACCTGAATCACTTGTCTCTACGGCTTGTTCAAGGCTCTGACAAGGAGATTAAAGACTATCTGGCAGTGTGTCTCTCATATCTGAAGGTTTGCTCATTCATCATGATCATTATAGTACTAACTGACTTTTTGAATCGTTAACATTGATTTTAGTTGTCATGAAAAGTATTAACTGATCAAGTTGAGGACCTTTTGGACCTCTGTGAAGGCATATTAAAATGTTTTTAAATCCAAACTCAAACTTTTAAGTTTTATTAGTCTGGTGCTTATTTGTGAACTTTTTACACTGCTTATATATTTCTTTCTTGCAGCCAGTTCTGTCAAAGCATGTCAATTGATTGATACACATATTTTATAGGAGTAGGGAAGAACATCTCTCCTCATTGGAAAATCAGCTTTTAAATTAATAGATTTAGATTTGTAACTGATTAAACTGAAAGGACATTTTTGCCAGATTTGTTGATTTGTCTGAGTTTAGGTACACACATACTCACAACTACTAATTGGTCACATGTTGCGATCATCAGTTGGACAGTGAGTATACTGTGTTGATTGAGACTGCATTTTTATTGATGTTACTAAGGACGTGTCAATGTGATCTTTCAGGATGAGAAGCAGGCCCTTGAGGTGAAGCTTAAGAAGACTGAAGATGATCTGTCCAGGCAGCTGAGTTATGCTCAACAGGTGTGATTTGTCATTGAGTGTTCTGTTTAAATGCTTACTAGACACAAAAGTGCTATCATTTCATTTTCCATCATGAAATTAAAAACTTAAAAATAGTTCATGACAAAACATTCGTTTTACTAAATGTATTTATTTGATTTCTCTAACAGACTCTATCTGAGAAGACTAAAGAGTTGGACAAACTGCGTTCAGAGTGGACGTGTCAGAGCAGCTCTCTTTCCAGTCGTTATTCTCAGGAACTACAAGTAGAGAGAGAGAAGGCTGCGGAGGTAAGACTCAAAGATAAGGACAATGATAATATACTTTCAAACTATATACCCAGATTGAAAATAGCTTGTATTTGTTTTTCAATTTGCTTTAGTTTAACTCATTTAAAAGTGCACTGTCAAACTTGGTATAAGGAGTTAAATGAATCACTTTCTTATAAATGTATTTCTTATTTAATCTGACATAAATACTTGAAATTAGTAATTAGTAATTGATTTAAAACATGCCAAGTGAATGAACAGCAAAGATGTGTATTATGTTACATGAGTTCTTTAAGACACTATGTTTATTTGGCATATGCTGCTGATGTCTTTCAGTTACAGAGCAGGATTCAGCAGCAGAGTGAGCAGCTCCGACAGGATCTGGAGATTACTCACAAGAAGAGCAGCCAGCAGTTTCAGAGCAGGGTGACAGAGTTGGAGGTCTCCTGCAGGGAACTAACTGAGAAGAAATACAAGAACGAATCTTCCATCAGAGACCTGAAGATCAAACTAGTTGGTGCAGAGGAGGTAAGGGTATGGGGAAAAATGTGGTTCAAAGTACTATTACTCAAGTACTTTGGTTTACTCTTTACTCGTTTTAAATAGGATCTACCGTTCAATACCGGAGGCCATATTGTTGGAATAATGGAAATTCCCCTAAATAATGCATCCAATAATGCAGATCAGGCTGTAGACCAGAGGGGTCACATAAAATATTTGTCCTGATTGGTTTTGAAAAGAAATGTATTCCTCAATGATTTGTCATGTGATAATTTACGTGAAGCAATATTCCTGCTTTACCTGGCAACCAATTGTAAAATATGCCCTATTTATAAAGTAGTGTACCAATATGTGCCCCGTATTGTTGCGTTTTATCAACCAAGGTAACACTGTCAGCAGTCAAAGCGCTACGACCAGTGTGGCCCGAAGACATAATCAGTCGTTATGGGCTCAGGGTTTTTTGAGTTGACTTTCTCTTGCAAGCATAACTGTACAACATCCAAGTTCCACTCCACCACAACTGACTCCAATCGGGTTTTCTTTCTCAGGCCACAGCCTTTTCTACTGGCTAAACTTGTTTTGATCAAAATAATTGACCAGATCCAACAGCTGCCGCATAGATGGATAGATTTAGAATATAGTACTTGAGTAGCAGGGTGAAAGTCTACAACTACTTATCTTTGTTTCTCTGACATTCTCTTACAAAATCCCTTTCACACTGGCATTCATTCACAACATTCATTCCTGTGTCTGTTACAGTGTTGTATATTTTTTTTATATCTGTGGGATTATTTTCTTCTGGCTCTGCACCTTATCTGTGTAGGAGTGCCATCGCTCCAAGCAGCAGGTGCTGTCTCTGAGGAGAGAGAACAGCACTTTGGACACCGAGGTCCATGAGAAGGAGCGTTTGGTGAACCAGCTACAGATGAGAGTGGCTGTTCTAGAACAGGAGATCAAAGATAAGGATCAGCTGATGTATCGCACGAAAGAGGTGCTGGAGGCCACTCAGCAGCAGAAGGTAAGCGCTACGGCTCGGAATCCATTTTCACCCTCTGGCATCACCTGAAAAACTACAAGAGAAACTTAAACATCATGAACAGTTTATCACACCTCGTTTGTCTCCTCTTTTCTTAGAGGCACAGTTCATCATTTGAATTGCAAGTGTGATATAATTGCAAGGGTGTTTTTTCCATAGACCTCAGATGATTCATGTTGTGATTCTTTGTATAAGCAGTTATGATACAATCATCATTAATGGTACAAACGACTTTAATAATACCAGATTTCATCTCCTAATGAAAAAACAATTATTGCAAAAAACAAACAAAAAAAATGTGATAGCCCTAATGTGCTGCAATGACATTTGACTTTTTAATTGAATGTTTTCAACATAAGGAAAATATAAAATAATTCACGTCGAATGCTGTTTATACATCAACCTTATGTATATTTTGTTTTCTAGGAGTCGGTGGAAGATAATGCTGAATGTAAAGAACTTCAGATTAGAAAACTGGAAGCCACAGTGAAGTCACTATCTGAGGAGCTGATTAAGGTTTGCGATGATTAATGTAGCTTTATCTCCTGGTCTAGTTAAATCTCAAAACAAGTTTTGAAGTTAATGAAATAGATGCATCAGACCACCTGTACATTAGTCCTTAGTTAGTTTATTATTTTTCTGTTCTTTAACCCATTATCTTTGATGTAAAGGCATAGAAGAAAAGATAAGACTTCAGTTGATGTATTTAATAAACTGGCCACATAGTAAATGGTGGCACTTAATGCTTAAGTATGCTTGAGTCAAGTTTCTTACTTTCTTCTCTTTCTTTCTTTTTATCCAGGCTAATGGTATAATTAAAAGGCTTCAAGGGGAGGTCCGAGGCCTAGTTGGAAAGATAAAGGTCAAAAACACAGTGACTGTGTCACAGGAAAAGGTTCTCCAGGACACTTCGGAGAAACTTCAGACTGTTGAAAAGACTCTTCAGTGCGCTCAGCAGCAGATCATCACAAAAGATGAACAGGTATGTCTTCAATTTAAGAAACTTGCCAATGTACTGCAGTTAACCGTTGTTTGACCCCTCTTGGTCTTTGGATATATATATTGTATATGTTCAAGTGTTTTTTTACATGTACAGACTCATTTATTTAAGCTTAGTTTGAAAGGTAACAGTTTTCAAAAAGAAAAAAACATGAAAATTGTTCTTAATAAAGATTTTACTTGTGTTTGTTTCTTTCAGGTTTTAAAATTAAAGGAGCAGTTGGAAATGACGGTGCAGAAACTGAATGAAAGCAAAGAAGTGTTGAAAACAAATGAGAATGGTGAGGACATTTCAATAATAATCAGATTAAGTATAGTCATGTTAGAGTACCCAAAACACATTATCCCTTTACTGAAGTCCTATAAGTCAATTAGCTGTTTCAAAGCGCAGGATTAAAACCTTTGGTTACACAGCTTTTAACATTTATACTCCACCTTGCTGCCAGTGGTCCAGAGAGAAGCTGGAAGTGTTGATATTTTGAAACATGTGTTCATCCTCTGCTATATTTCTCTTCTGCCGCAGTTATAAACTGGCTTAACAAGCAGCTGAATGAGAAGCAACTTTCCAGAAGTGCACAGTCTCCTGAATCTTTGCAGAATCCTACAGTGTTATCCACAACAACCGCACTGCGGGTAGGAGATACTTCATGGCTGTGCTTTGTCATCCACCTCTTTGTTGGGTCTATCCCTCGCCCTATGAATGAATAGTGCTATGACCATGTAATGTACATTAAACATATAGACAGCTGTCTTCACCTTAATTTGGTTATATTAATGCTGGTCATTTAGACCACAGTCTCGTTGCCTTGCTCGATAATCAAGATGTAACATCCAATTAGAGATGAAATAAGTTAAACAGCTCACTGTATTTATTTTTCAAGGCTCAGTTTTATCCTCAGATGGGCAAACCAGCTGTGTCCCCGGTGACGGCTGCGGAAGTCCCTCCTGCTGAGCAGCGTACAGTTCAGCCAGCCATTAGACAGAGGTGAGTTTGGATAATGACTTTCTTACGCCGAACATTAGTGAACCCACACCAAGGTTCAGCTCAGCTTTTGATAAAATGTGGTGGTCTGCTGACTGAGAAGGTAAAACAATTACAAGTTCTTGTTTCAACTATGTTATAAGTAACATTGTGTTTCATGGGCTCTCTATTATTGGCTGAATTGTATGCATTATTAGGCTGAGATTTCTACTACTACTTCAGTGTGGACCACTGATCCTTGATCACTCTCTCTCACTCTCGCTATATCTTATACATATATATACTGTATATATCCTGAAATATTTACGAGTCAAACTTTAATTGCTTAAATATGCATCCTTTTGAGCATATCTGTGTGGGGATTTTGTTTTACCATGCTACAGTGTGACTGTGAGGTTGGATGAGCGGAAGGATAGGAGGGTTTATGTTTTCTGTTTTCCATGTGCACATTTTTTTCTCTGTCCTCAGTGACTACACAGGTCTGGATTCTAAGTACTTTGAGAGGAGAGATGATAGCATCCCAATCTACGGTCTGTCTTCTAACCTGCTTCATAGAGGTAAAACTAGTCATCATGTAGAGTATTGCATGGAATACAACCTTCAGAATATTCAGCTTTACGGTAAATACTGGTGTTATAGCCGTGTTACCATCTTGCTTTAGCGGAGAATGTAAGCAGTAACTACTTGACATTCTTCAATTTTGTTTTTTATGTCTTTTCAGAGTTAACTCAGCGAACAAAGCCTCCTGCTCCTTCCGCTTACTTCACTGCATGAAACTGGAATTAAGGACAGTAGTTTTTAGTTCAGCTTAATTTCTGAGTAAAACCGTGAAAGCTTGTTTTTAATTCCTGTGCAAAGCTGTTGTGCTGCATAAAATTGTTTTTAGGTAGCTGTTGCTATTTTAATTTATTCTCTAATGGTCTATATGTCTGTCCTCTAATGTGTGGTTAAAGTAAAGACTGTTTATACTGGTGGAGCCAAGTAATCATAGAGAATGTATTTATGTATTCATATGTCATTGTTGTCATACAGTACAGTGTGCTATCATTGACATTGTTAGTTGTTTTTCTGTGTTTTCAGTTCTTAAGTGTAATAAACAGCTTTCCACCGAAGGTGGAATGGACCGGTTTGGTTGATTAAATCTATAGTCATCATCAAACTTTATGGAATTGTGTGTGAAATATTAGTGTTCAATGTTTCTCAAGTTAGTAGATAATACAATTTAATCCATGGAACCAGGAACTGTGGCATATGGGTAAATTGATTGACAGGTTCTATATTCCTGCCATTCCACTGACTACAACTGAGGCTTTCCACAATATGAGGAGTCTTTGTAAATAGCCATTCAAGGGTGCAATGTGTTACAACTGGCCAAATTCAGTCCATCCCGATAGAAGGCAACAGTGGAGGATAGCTGTAATGCAACAGTGTACCCTTTTCATACATACTACCTCATGAATGTTACTGACTCACAACCATCTCTGGAGGTACAGACTTTTATTATGAGAAGGGGCCATTGTTACGGATACCTCTGCAATACAATACAATAAACATTTATTTTTGAATGTTTGAATCTAAAACCGCTCTGCATGTTTTTGATCATTTAAAAGCCAATTCAATGTTCATGTGATGGCCTCACCAAATAATCTACAGTAAGAAACAGGTAGGGTACTCCTGACCAGATGTAGCTGACTGGTGTGGAGTCGGGACGGTTCGGGATGCAGGTAAAGGCCAGGGGCAAATTGAGTGCAGGGCTGGGTCGGTCTTGCTCAAGAATTCATGGCAGGGATGTAGGGCAATCATGGGGTGCCCAGATTCTGCACCCGGTGGGCCATGAGGATTGCGTCTTGTACCATCAGGATTGGGTAAGGGTGCTCTAAGGCGATCTTGAGGAGGAGGGCCGTTATCTGCACCACCGTGTGGGGGCCCTATTCTGCCGGCTTGGCGAGGAGGCCCCGGCGCCTGCGCATGGGGAGGAGGCGGAGGAAGACAGGGACGTAACACATGATGATGGTTTGTACATGGGGACTCGCTCGCACCAGGACCAAGGGCAGTAGTATCCTGAAGAGAAGAGAATACGTTGAAATGTTTATAACTGCATGTATCATCGAATTTGTATCGAATCCCTGATACAGAATGAATAATGTAGATAATTACAAGGTTTATATTGGCATGAAGCAGATTGGGGGAACATGAACATTTAGAATAAGGACTCACCGTTGGGGGGTAGTAGTCACAGTCAACAGATTGGAGTCCATTTTCACTTGTATAAGATGAACGGCAGAAAGCGTGATGCTTTAGAGAGAGAGAGAGAATGAGAGCTTATCTGATTCTCCGTACGTTAATCCCTTTGGGTAGTTGTGATAAAAATGAAGGCAATTTAAAACACTTTACAGGATCAAAATTATAACAGGAAAACAAAAACACTTGAGAGGATACAAACAAGGACATGACATCTTAAGATTGTTCAGTGTGAACATTATCAGTGTCTGAGAAATCACACGAGGTTTGACCAAATGCGACAATGACATCTCCTCAACTGACATCTATTTCCTTTTTGAGTGCTTTAAATGTCTTCTCATTTCAGGTGTGGAAATATGCAGTGCATTGTGTGTACCGTCATGTGTGTTAAAGTCTGCTTGTGTAATCGTATCTCTTTTCAGTTCAGTGCATATCATCTCAATGTGTTTCTGTTTGTAAGAGTCAAACTTACAGCTCTGTTAGGGCAAAGGGGTTTGCATGCCTGAGGCAGGATTCTGGAATCCCTCGGACAATGAGTCTCCACAAGGACAAACTCAGTGAAGTACATCATCCCTTGTGACATTATGTACTAAGGGGAGGGGGCAGAGAGAGAGAGAGAGAGCGGGATACTTATAACGGTGCAATGTGAGACTAAAGACACAAACACACATATACTCTAAGATAAAGATATATAACACAAATACAGCCTTTGGATATGCTTTGCTTGTTTCGAGATTCTCAATACCGAAGATGTACACCGCCCCACTTCCTCCAGGGTGTAATAGTGCTGGTTGCTGGTGTTCTGGTTGACTTCTTTCATAGCCGCTCTAACGGAGTTGAGAGCGTGAGGG
Source organism: Colistium nudipinnis (assembly GCA_016785305.1). Lineage (NCBI taxonomy): Eukaryota > Metazoa > Chordata > Actinopteri > Pleuronectiformes > Rhombosoleidae > Colistium > Colistium nudipinnis. Next base: position 3,449,752 of record JAFBJU010000331.1, on the reverse strand, counting down.
TTGATGTGTGGGAGCAGTACAGGACAGTCGGGGCAGATCCTCATCATCTCTTCGTCAGATTTTTCTACACACACAAAAAAAATATATTGTTACAACAATACAGTTTTGCATTTTAAAGGTTTCTCTCGAGGCCAAAACACTACATTGGCATCTTGTTTTAATGCTTACTGTTCCTACATACAGTTATCATTCTAAATAGCTTAAAAAGCTCTTTTCATAAGCATACCTTAGCTGCCATGTGCAGATACTGAGGAGCTTGATGACAGTAAAAGCACTGACGGACATAAAGAGGGAAGCAGGTTTGGCTGGTGGAACATAAAAGAAGAGAAGCTCACCTTTTCGGGTGTCACAGTCATATTTTGTAATGTCAGCTTTGGCAGCGTTAACAGTCATCATAAGGGTGCAGTTGGACACCACAGCCTAAACAGAAACAGAGAGACATTGTCATTTATCTGCACAAACCTCACTTCATTGACACAGGGTTGATTTGAGGGAACCGGATAAATAGACATTTATTTAGCATTTACCCGCTCAGCTTGGGAACGTGTCGCACAGTCCTCAAAGTGTCTGGGGTTCACGTTGTGACACTCTGTCTCCAGAAGCTCCAACTCTAACTTAATATCGCACTCACCTTTTTTATCCTGGGGCAAAAGACAAATCACACTTCATCAGGCTTTTGCTAAATGTGTCTAAATACTTCAAAAGGGAGAAGTACAGTAGTGACTAAGGACGAAGGACTGAAGAAAGAGATGAAATTTAATTGAAAAGGATGGAGTTCACTGAGCTTACATTTAAAGCTGAGAATTCAAATCGGCAATGTTATTATTGAATATATGACAATACATCAGCTTGAGCTACCTATTTGCATACATCTATAGTCTCTCAAAATTATTCACAAGTATCACAATGTAACTGCTGAGAAACCACACATTTGTGTTTCCAATACCTCTGTCTCTGAGCTGCTCCTGAGCTCTTTGAGTTGAAATTTGTAGCCATGGTGATGGTTGTCATTGATGTGATGCATAGCCAGACGTGCTGCCGGAGCATGGCTGCTCGCACCGCACGTTACCACCTCCAAAGGTGGCGCCGCACGGCAGATCAGTGCTGCTGAGGACAGCAGCACCAGTACATGTAGGGTCTTCATAATGCACAGGAGGACACAAAGCCCTGTTCCCAAGTCTCTTAAATAGAGACCCCGGGGGCTAACGGGACTGGGTGAGAGGCTGAGGGGGAGACATAGCAGAGCAGAGATTGGACAGAGATGAGATAAGAGACCTGAACTCGGTCGCACAAGGACAAGAGCGCAGCATTGCCAAAGTCATAGGACAAACAGAGACTTTAACCAGACATTGGAACACTATCAGTCTCATCATAATGTCAACCTTTCCCGGCACGATGTAGGATACTGGAGCAATCAAGATCCACAGATTTCAGTTAACAATATCATCATTGAAACGGAAGAAAATGTAGAAAGCTGCAGCGACAATACACGGGGCCTGCTTCGCTCTCTGTCTTTGGATTTTTGGCTGCCTGTGTCTGACTGCCTGTTTACACACCTCTGTCCAATCACTGACTGCTTTTTCTCTTCTCAAAACTGTAAAATCTTGAATCTCGGGTGAGATTTGCCTGGACTTATAGTATTCTATAGCGTAGAAAGATGATTGATGAGCACAAGTTTCAGTAGAACCTATTTCTTGAGTTGTTGTGCTATATATATATATATATATATATATATATATAAAGCTGTGTAATATGCTGTAATATTTCCCCAACATATATCTCTAATACCACCATCTGGGTAGTTCCGCTTTTTCTTTACCTACCAGTATTGTTTTTAAAATGTCAATTTAATGTTGCACAATAGTGAACACTGCCAAACTCTTCCTAGTAGACTGACAAGCCTTTTGGTTAAGGTTACTATTGATTTTTTTTTATTTGGGATTTTTATTTGGGGACTTTTATTTGTTAAGTTGATTATTAATCAGAGAATCATGGCTATCTTTTGCCTTCTCTTTGATGTTCCTGACCTGAGGAACTTTTTATATAAACATTAATATGTAAGTCATATCAATAGCCGTCACCAGGAGCACATATTTGTAAATACTTTGTGCCGACCATGGATAACCTTGACTTTTTAATAACAATACGTGATCCTTCAAGAATCACATTTATTCAGGAATTTTCAGTGAATAGACTTAAAATGAAAGATATTTATCCGGCCTTTGCTTTCTGCTCCTTTTCTTTAAAACCAGGTTTTTTATAACATCTTTCATAACATGCCATCTTCGAGAAAAACGATGTGAGCAATGTTGCGTCATTAAGCGTTGACGGAAGTAAGCCGGTCACATGCTGTAGAAAGCTCCAGATCAACATGGCGGCGTGCGTGAAGATGCTGAGCGCTGCGAGGCGGATGCACAGAAACCCGGCTCTGGGTGTAAAACTCAACCGGTCCGGCTGGAGGACAGACTCCGAGGCCCCTAGCCGGCTCCAGGCGCCACGGTTCTACACCAGCACCGGGGCACCGCGGAGCACCAGCACCGGCACGGCCATGACAGCTGGCTGCAGGCTGACCGGCAGAGCTCACCGATGGACGAGGGCCGGTGCCGTCCTCCCGGGCCGAAGCGACCTCCTCACCCCGCGGCTCTTTATGCTACAGGACCGGTGGTTCGGCAACCGAGCCAGCGGGGCAGGCTTCTCCGGGGAGGACGGCGGGGAAGGTGCGGGCTCTGGGGGAGAGGAGGCAGGTGGAGATGGGGGAGTACCGTACAGCGGTGCTCAGATGACTGCTCTGACCCCCATGATGGTCCCGGAGGTGTTTCCCAACGTGCCGCTGATCGCGGTGAGCAGGAACCCGGTGTTCCCCCGCTTCATTAAGATCATAGAGGTGAGGATCTCCTACACTGACCCCGGGGAATGATGCAACCCCTTGGCCACGCTTTTTACAATGTTCAGCTTTCTCCTTCGTTTATTTACACCGTTCTTTCAAAAAAAAAAACAACTCATTTTCTGCAGACGTTTTTAACATTATTCTATAGTCACATCAACTGATGCACAGACAACTGATGTAAGTATACAGTGTTCAGACCTGACATTAACATCTGCCGAAGGTCATTCAATTACAAAATTATAAACATTTATTTGAGCCTCATTAAATGACAACATCATAAGATTGGTTTACAAGTGGACACAGGGGACACCGTCTGACGCCAACTTCGAAGTGACATACAGTACTTGCTTTCCACTAAATACATTTAACTACAAGACATTTGTCAATGTTTAGTCATATCTCAGGAAAAGGCTGACATAGTGCGTAGAGTGTGTATGAGTAATGTAATGTCTGTCTTTTGTCTTTTCAGGTAAAAAATAAGGAGTTGATGGAGCTGTTGAGGAGGAAGGTTCGCCTGGCCCAGCCGTATGCAGGAGTCTTCTTGAAGAAGGATGATAGGTAAGGTTACTCGGATTGCGCTCCTGCTTGCTTGTTGCCCTTCATATACACACGCACACGCACACACACACACACACACACACACACACACACACACACACATATTAGTTTGTGAGTTGAATAATGTCAGTGACACGTTGTTCTCTGTCTTTGAAAGCCCTAATGTGTGTCTCTCTCTGCTGCAGTAATGAGTCAGATGTGGTGGAGGCTCTCGATGCCATCTACTCTACAGGGACTTTCGTTCAGATTCATGAAATGCAGGACCTAGGAGACAAGCTGAGGATGATTGTCATGGGACATCGCAGGTCAGAAGCACTACTGTTGCTGGTTAACTAGAAGTTTTGGGGTAAAATTGAGATTCTTTGGAATCGCGGTTTGTTTGTAGAATAGTCATGGGAGATCTTACCATGAAATCATATAATTTTTTTTTTACTCACAATCCAGTCTGGATTGCAGTCTTTCTTTCACAAATGTAAATGTGTACTCTTCAATGCCTATGCCCCTCAATATTTGTAACATTAACATTGGCAGACCATGTGCTTCTGAAGTGACTATCGGTGTATAAGCTTTGAACGTTATAACTTAGAATGTTACCACAACAGTCAGTCACCACCTTCCTATCTCTTCCTATTTGTTGCTCTTTAAAGCAATCTTAATGCTCTGGTGCATTTATCTTTAACATGTTGAACTATCTCCAAAAGTTGATCCTCACCTGACAGATAACTGACAGAAAACTCTGTCTGTGCCAAGCCAAATCACTGCGGCTGTACTGATGCATCATGTTCATGCTCATCAGTTTTTATTCCGACTTGCCACGCATGCAAAAGAACATCCGATAGACTTATCACATCATCACATATCATGGCCTCCATTATTCACTTGAAAAGGGAGGTCTTAAAGATTGATCGCTATATGAAATGGTCAGATCGCCCACTCCTACTGTCGTCTGTGCCTTGGGTAGACTTTAGCCGTTTTTACAGTATATTCTGGCCTTTCAGAATCAAGATCACAAGACAGCTGGAAGTGGAGCCTGAAGAGGCTGAGATGCCCCCTGTGTTGACAGAGTCTGAGCCTGAGTCGCACTCCAAACCTCCATCAAGACGCAAATCTAAACGGGGACGAAAGGACCAAGCAGGTGCTCTGGCAGAGCAGCTGGAGGACAAGGTTTGTCACATTGGCTATGTGGAGTTGTTCCAGTATAGGATTACAGCTAAGCTTCAGGTTCTTATAAAAAAGAATGATCTTGCCATGTGTAGTTAACACTGTGTTACTTCATGGAAACGTGTACGATGAGTATGAATTCAAATGCTAAAAAATAGGTCGATATTTTAATCTTTAACATTTTTTACATTACATTTGTAGTGAGGTTTGTGAATGCCATTTAGGCAGCCACCACTTTGTTTCCCACATGTATGCATGTATTGCAACTCTCATCATTGGCCATTTGTTTGTGAGTGTAGTGATAGTGTTGGTGGTTCAAATTGTTTTTCATACTAATGCCGGTGATTTGAACTTGGAAAGATTTCAGGGGCAGACCTGAGTCCAGAGCTCCAACCTCTGCCGTCCTCCAACATCCTGATGGTTGAAGTGGACAATGTTCAACATGAGCAGTTCACTGTCACAGAGGAGGTCAAGGTACAACATGCACTTTACAATATGTGGTTGCAGGGTTGGTAAGATGTTTCCCCTGTTATAAAACTTGAAATCATTTGTGATTGTGTGGCTTTTGTGATAAGACAAATGTCTTTTGTTTGTTCTTGCAGGCGCTGACCGCTGAGATAGTGAAGACCATCAGGGACATCATTGCACTCAACCCACTGTACAGGTCAGACAGTAAAAGTCTGTATATAGACCTATAGATCTGCATTCAAGTTAGGAAAGCAATTTCATAGTATGGTGTCCTGTTTTGTGTCCTTAATTTCACTTTAGATGCAAAGAGTGTTCTTTTTCATGCACAATATTCCAGTCCCAGTCTCCTGTTATTAATCACATTACATGAATAATGAATGGTGCATGATGCACGATAAGCAAGAGGTTTATTCATAAGTAAAGTTTTTGATGTTAAACTTATTAGAAAAACGTTTAACAAAAAAACAAACAAGGATAACTTCTTTCAGTCTTTTGGCCCTCCAGCAGATGGTGCTTAAGGCAACCACCTCAATTACTTATTCCAAAAATTAGATATGTGCCTCTGATAATGTCAGACAATATTATCAAATGGCAACTGATCTCTGTTATCAGATGTTTCTTTAAGGCAGTAGTTACGTTAGAAATCAGTGTTGAAGACTACCTTATGGTTTGTTTTCTGTGGTTGAGGAGAACACCTACATTTAATTGTTTGTGTACCAACAGACTCAAACAGGAATCTAAATGTTGCAATGCTCAACTAGATGTGTTCTGAAATGCGCCTGTCTGTGTTTGTGTTTGTTTTTTCAGAGAGTCTGTCCTTCAGATGATGCAGGCTGGTCAGAGAGTGGTTGATAATCCCATCTATCTCAGTGACATGGGAGCAGCTCTGACAGGAGCAGAGTCCAATGAGTTGCAGGACGTCCTGGAGGAGATCAATGTGAGCAGGCTGCATGCTTTAACTGTCCTGTTCTGGTTATTACTGTGTTTTAAAAGGTTAGGGAAGTGTCTGCATGCTGCATTTACTAAACCAACCAGTAAGGACCCAACCTTCCGGTCCTCACTTGATCTTCTTGACCTCTATTTGATTCTTTCAGACAGAATGGGAGTATTAATGCATCCTGAAGCACATGGACAAGTTACTGCACAAAAAAATACGAACCAAATTCAAATTGGAGGATTTTTTAAAATATTATCAGCCATAAAGGGCAGCGGTAAATCAATTCCAGTACATCAGGCAAATTAAATTCTGGTTCACTTTCCTACTTCCAGTACCGGCACACAGCTGCTCAGGGTTTTAATCCCGTGCATATAAGGAGAGCTAAGCATTTTCATGCAGTATTAATTCACATTTCATTATACACATGCACAGGAGTCATAGTCTTCATTGTAAATACACATAAACAGTACATACCAATGTGGTGAATGGCTCCACAGGTGTTTGCCAGGTGTTTTTTGCAGTAGGAAACCATCAATAGATGTTTCTAAGTTTCCCAATAATTAAAATTGGTAAAAACTGAATAAAGCACGATCACGTTAACATACAGTGTTTCTTCAACACAGAATTATTAGTCTGGAAAAGCATGGACATAAATGCAACTTGTTTGCTTGATAATGGTTCATAATATTATGACGTATTAATGATTTAAAATCCTTTATCAAGTTAAAGATAATACTAATCAGGTTATGAAAAGTGAGACTGACTTGAATTGAAACAAAAATAAAGTCCACTGGAAATGTCATTATGTCCGCCCAACAGCTGGTAAAAACTATGGTTACCTTAATATAATACCTTTGTTCACATCTTTATATTTTAATGTTCTGCCAGTGATGATGTTCAATGTTTGAAACCTGTTGTTTCTTGTCTCCACAGATCCCAAAGCGTCTCTACAAGGCTCTGTCTCTGCTGAAGAAGGAGTTTGAACTGAGTAAACTGCAGCAGCGACTAGGTCGAGAGGTCAGGAGTCAATACCAAACATGTACTGTGAGCTTTAACCAGCCAACTGCATTCATTGGTCTATGTCGTTGCTCTGCTTATAGGTGGAGGAGAAGATTAAACAGACCCACAGGAAGTACCTGCTACAGGAGCAGCTCAAGATTATTAAGAAGGTAGAGCAGGCTGTGTGCCCTCTTGGCCGTCTGTCTCCTGTATGGTAATCACATCATTGTTATGTACATTATGGATTCCATGCAGATTGATCCCAGGGCTGCAGCTCCTTTTCTGTACGTGATCCAAGAGGTCTGAGGAGTATGTCTGGGTAGGCCCGTTTAAACAAAGTGTGTGTGGCTGTTTTCAGGAGCTGGGTTTGGAGAAAGAGGACAAAGACGCTATCGAGGAGAAGTTTCGAGAGAGACTTAAAGACAGGACTGTCCCTCAGCACATAATGGATGTCATCAATGAGGAACTCAACAAACTGGGACTGCTGGACAACCACTCATCAGAGTTCAAGTAGGTCAAGTGGGTTTTTTTTTTGTTTTTTTTACTGCTGATGTTAGTTTGCTCATGAAAGATGAGTAGTCTCCATGGAAAATGCTTCCTAATGTTATGAAGATGCCATGTTAGTGGGATTAATGTCAGAACTGCAGCATATAAAGGCTGCTGTTAAAACTGCAGGTCTAAAACTACTAAGATCAGTTTTTGTTCGTTCTCAGACGATGTGCATCAGTAGCTCTATTGGTCCTTAGGCCCTATCTTACACACAGCACAAAGCTGCGATAAATATGTTGGTCCGCAAATTTCCGATTTTTCCTGTATTCCAGCATTTCCATTGTTTAAAAGGAATATTAGCTGGGGTCAGGCACCTTGATAGTATATGATTTGAAGGCAGCAGAAAGCGAATTATTATTCTGAAATCAGTGATGCAGCATTTTACTGTTAATTTAAAATTGGACAGGTGAACAATTAGTTTACTCTCTGCATGTTACGCACTGCTCATGCACCAATGCTCAAATCCAACATTATATTAGTAGACCACGGTGCAAACACACCTGACTTTGAAAGGAAATGGGAATGAATGGCACCCTCTTGTATGTCAAGCATACAACGTCTTCATGATAAAGTTTGAGAGTAAGTACAATGGTGCTTGGACTGAAGGTTGTGAGGACTCCTCCAGGCAGACATTTCATTGAGAGCAGATGGTTTTAGGCGTTTATGCGTTTGTTTCAGTGTGACCCGTAACTACCTGGACTGGCTGACCAGCATGCCCTGGGGAACCAACAGCGAGGAGAACTTATTATTGGACACAGCCAAAGATGTTCTGGAAGAGGATCATTACGGGATGGATGATGTCAAGAAACGCATATTGGTTGGTGCATTGCATAAACAAACGCATGCACGCCATTTAAAAGCAGAAACAATTAAATTAATATTTACTTTATGACATGGACAGAAAATATTGAGTTACACGTACACACTTGTAGGTTGTCTTTTAGAAATGAACCAGTTTGCCTCTGTGTCTGTGTGCAGGAGTTCATCGCAGTGAGCCAGCTGCGGGGCTCCACCCAAGGGAAGATCCTGTGTTTCTACGGTCCCCCGGGTGTAGGAAAGACCTCTATTGCTCGCTCCATAGCCAGAGCCCTCAACAGACAGTACTTTAGGTTCAGCGTGGGAGGCATGACAGACGTGGCTGAGATTAAAGGACACAGGTATGGAAGTCTTTACTGCCGTGAGAAGTGTTGGATACAATGATGGCTTACATAGTCAATATGATATACAGATCTCACTCTGATATTAGTTAATTTATCTTTTATTTCAATAAAACACCAGCATCTAGAGAACCTTCAATGTCTTCCGATATCCAAAACCACTACACCTTTCATTTTGTCCAGAAACTGTAAAAACAGATATTTTTAGGACAGTTTTCTGACAGTCCTCGAACAAATCATGTATTGTATTTATCCTTTATCAAGATCTGCTCCTCAAAATAGATTAATTCAGCATCTCCCACAACACATTTTACCCAAAATAAGCAGTTTCAGAATGAGTGTTTTATAATAATGTGGTTAAGGCCCAATACACCATCAGCTGTCGTGAAAAATATCTAGAAAGGCACACATGGATCTTTCAGTCAACAAAAATCCAACGTATTTTAAAATTGTAGCTGGTTTGGCTTGCATTTGGACTAGTCATTTATTTAAAGCAGATCATTTGTTTACAAGTTAAGTGAATCAGTCAGCCCAAGCCTGCATATCATCACCCCCTGATAAAAGAATGGTTTCTAAAACAAGTTTTGGGTCTGTGTTTGTCCAGGCGGACGTATGTTGGAGCAATGCCAGGAAAGATTATTCAGTGCCTGAAGAAAACCAAGACAGAGAACCCTCTGGTACTAATCGATGAGGTCAGTATGGTAGCACTCTTTCTGTAGTCATTATCTTGAGACCATGAATGTTCCTTGGTGGAAATGTCAACAGTTCAGTTGCTCAGTAGCCTTATTAAGGCTATCAGCATATGCATATGCATGCAATTGACTCCTGAATTACTCTACTCACAATAATAAACCAAGCTCTCCTAATACAGATTACTTGAAGAAAAACTAGCAGAAAGCCTTTTGTGTGACTCTTTCAAAAATTGATCCTGATTAAATCTGATGAGCTATGTGAAAGGTGTCAGTCATAATGATGCAGAGAGCTGCAGAGGATCATCATCATCATCATCAACCATACAGTTCTTCTTGAGATACAGTTTGTTGCCATGGAGATGGCTCTCGTAGCTTCTGAGATTGTTGCTTTATCATGACAGACATAGCAGTTTGATGTAGTCAATGAGATTCAGGATAATACACTTTTCCTACCTGTCATTACCAGGTGGACAAAATGGGTCGTGGTTACCAAGGAGATCCATCATCAGCGCTGCTCGAACTTTTGGACCCTGAGCAGAATGCCAACTTCCTTGACCACTATCTGGATGTTCCCGTAGACCTTTCAAAGGTAGGGATGTGTGATCATTTTGTTTAGGTACACAGCGCTGGTGAAATGTGACATTAAAATGTAAGCCCTGCCCATTTCTGTCTGCTCCAATAAAGGTTTTGTTCATATGCACGGCCAATGTGACTGACACCATCCCAGAGCCTCTCCGAGACAGGATGGAAATGATCAATGTGTCTGGATATGTGGCCCAGGAGAAAATGGCTATCGCTGAGGTAATTCCAAATTTTAATACAAGAATAAAAAACGAAATAATAATGATAACAATAATACATTCCTTCAAATTAAATATGTGCACTTTCAATTTGACATATTTTCACATTTAATTTTGACATTGTATATATTTTTTATAAAAGAAGAATACGTTTCTCACAGATATGATATTTAACATCACATTTTACATGCATGCCTTGCTAGTAAATTGAGCTTTTCATTTCCATTTCTCTGTGTGTGTGTTTAGCGTTACCTGGTCCCTCAGCTGCGCACTAAGTGTGGTCTGAATGAGGAGAATGCCTCCATCTCATCTGATGCCCTCGGCCTGCTCATCAGGCAGTACTGCAGGGAGTCTGGAGTCAGGAACCTGCAGAAACAAGTGGAAAAGGTGAAATACTGTGGAACAGATTTTAGGCTCAGTGAGCACAAAAACGGATTCCTGCTTCTCCTGCATCATTCTTTCAGAAACTCTTGTGTTATTCTCTCCTGCCCGAGTTGTTTGTGTTTGTCAGCCTTTTTCTATTTGTCTGGCAGGTTTTCCGTAAGGTGGCATTCTGTCTGGTTAGCGGTGAAAAATCCACAGTGACCGTCACCCCTGACAACCTGCAGGACTTTGTTGGTAAACCTATTTTCACAGTGGATCGAATGTATGATGTCACCCCACCAGGAGTTGTTATGGGACTGGCATGGACTGCAATGGGTGAGAAACACAAACTTACACATTGCCATAGGTCATTTTTTGGAACTTTGCGTCGGCTTGCATTTTTTTTTCTGCAGTCTTAACTTGCCATACATCACTGCTTGTCCTATTACTGAAACACTGACTCAAATATTTGTATTTTCTCACCTAGTGACACAGCTTTTGTTCCCCAATGACTTACTTTAGCCAATGACATAAATGTATACAAACATAGTCATGTCTCCATGGCAATGCAACGACTTGCATTCAATATACTTTCGTCTAATCTGAACCACATCCATCACTTGTCATCTGTTCAGGGGGATCGACGTTGTTCATTGAGACTTCACTGCGGCGTCCTTCAGGATCGCCGGACCTTAAAGGAGAGGGGGGTTCACTGGAGGTTACAGGTCAGTCATACACCATATGCAGGTTGTACCCATCCACATAACGTCACCACATGTTGAACCTGCATGTTAAAGTCGTTGGTACTGCTCTCTAGGTCAGCTGGGTGATGTTATGAAAGAAAGTGCCAAGATTGCCTCAACCTTTGCCAGAGCCTTTCTGATGACGCAGCAACCAGAAAACCACTTCCTGGTCAACTCCCACCTGCACTTGCATGTTCCTGAGGTAACATGGTTATTCTGTTGTGAAAATAAATGAAATATTTGTATTGCTTTTAATTGTTTAATTATTATTGTTTAAATATGTCATGTGTTGGGTTGAACACATCCTGCTTTACTGCTTCCCATGATCAAAAACACATTGTTGGTGGCAGGAACACTCCTTGGCATATATCTTTTGTGACTTGTTTCCAGGGGGCCACTCCTAAGGACGGCCCAAGCGCTGGCTGCACCATTGTCTCTGCACTGTTGTCATTGGCAACGAAGCAGTCGGTGCGTCAGAACGTAGCCATGACTGGTGAAGTGTCACTCACGGGCAAAATATTGCCAGTAGGCGGAATCAAGGAGAAAACTATTGCGGTGAGTACTACACACATGTTACTTTTTCAACAGGCTGGACATTTATTCAATGTTGGAACAGATGGCTGAACTTGGTGAAAGAGTGGACACGGGTTAAAACATGATACTGTCAGAACGCGCATAGCCTAGCGTCCTGCATTTCTTACTTATACTTATACTTTGCACCAAAGATTTGTCTTGAGCTAGTTGCAACTAATGTAGCCATGAGTTGGTAAACCAAAACAAAAATGTTATTATTTCACTTAAAACTTGTAGTCCTCAGCCCCAACTTACGCTGATTCAGGTGACTTGAGAACAGTAGATCAGACTCACTCCCTGTGGGCATCAGGGTGTCGACTGAGGATTTGAGGACCCGTAGGCCACCTTGATGCGGTGGGTAAGGGGTTAAGGAGCATAGCTTGAAAACCACACAGATCTAGAGCAATATATGGATAATGTAAATTGCTGTAGAGAAGTTGGTAAACCCTCTCAGTTGGAAAAACATACACAATAGCCATGGTGCTATCAGGGAAAGGTAAAACTAAATATCAAATGAATGTGCATATTGATTTTGAGAATTTGTTTTGGATTATGTTGTTCCAGGCCCGCCGTGCTGGTGTGACCTGTATTATCCTGCCAGCTGAGAACAGGAAAGACTTCTCTGACCTGCAGGACTACATCACTGAGGGCCTGGAGGTCCACTTTGTGGATCACTACAGCCAAATCTACCCCATCGTGTTCACTCAGAATTCATCATAAGATGCTTTTAACTCCACACTAAAACTATACCAAGCTGAGATGTACCAGGACATTCTCTTACCTTTTTAAGGTTGACTATGCAGTTTGGACTGTGTCCTGCTGTGGAGACTAGAATTACAGTATTTTCTCCTACTTCGTCCAGTGGAGAAGCTGGCCTGTCGATCCCTCACATTATTCTGTTGGAGCCACCTCCAGGCTTGCTGATGAAGGACGTCATGTGATGGAGGACAACGTTACTGTATTGGAATCATACGACCAACTGTGCCAAAGACTGACATACACGGTGAACGGATGGCGATGATGAACACTGAGCTAACATCACAGATGCTATCGAGCAGGGATGGTGACCTTGCTGTCAGGCAGCCTCTTCACCTGCAGCTCCAATTGTACAGGGCTGTAGGTGATTCTTTCTTAGATTTCTTATATTGTTTTACGTTATTATAGGTTATATATTATGATGTTGAAATAAATTATCTAATAAACACAACTAACTGCTCCAGTCTGTTTGTGAATAAATGTGACAACCTTTGATTTGAACTGTAACGGGATTTTAATATTAACAAGTCTGATTTGTATCCAGTTGTAGTTTGAGAGGTTTTTTTTGTAATCAAAACACGTCAACATTAAGTATCCCTCATAGATTATTCACATATAACTATTCATTTGAACTGTTCATATCGAAGCAATATTAAATCATTAGAAATGACATCAAAAAGACTTAGTAAGAAGCATGGATGTGTATATATTTGCAGACATTTCCAAATATTATGACACAACGCCACAACAAACAGCCGGGTATGATTAAAAACATAATGTAAGTTGGGAACTTTGAAACAGTCGCCAAATGTTGAATTCATCATTTTTGGCTGCAGCTTGAGAGAAAAATGCTTTGGCTCAATGTCCAACTTAAAGAAACATCAAGAAGTAATTAAAACACCTCTAGCATTTGCTTAACGACACATAAGCTGCACCTTCTGAGAGAATGACATTTAAACTGATAAAATACTTTGGTTTGATTCATACCAGTGGTTAAAACGGAACTTAGCATCTCCTCAGACAATTGTAGGCATTGGTGATGTGATATTTGGTATTCAGTTGCAACACAACAATGACGAACTCTGCTGTTTTTGTAAACGAATTCTGGATGGTGACACGAATCCCCTTGTGTAATTGTTATTTATTTTCTTTTGTATACTGTTGTGTTTTAAGTATGTAGTGCATTTACATTGCAACATGTTGAGTGTAACGGCTCCCTCCTTATGTTAAGAAAAACATAAAAAATGGCGAAACTTCTACTAATACTGCTGCTGATGTAGTACCCAGAAATACATGGGACTGTAGGTAGTGATGGTGACGTATTCTCCTAAACACGGAATCATGCAATTTATGTGTAATATCGCAAAAGCTGCTTTTGTCGGGATCACTATTATAACATTCAATAACACATAACATTGTGTCCGATTGTATAAATGTTTAGTATGTCTAAGGTCCTTGATATCCTCTGATTATACCAGCTCTGTGCTTTAGTTTAGAACAATCCAATCTCTTCTCCCTCTTTAAAAGCCATTCTTGGGTAGGTTTGAGGGAGGACAAATCACGTGTTTTGATGATTATAGCAAGGTATGTACCAAAAAGGGCTTGACGGTGGTTTATAGTGAAATCGAAGGGGTGTGCAGGTAATTGACACTTTTCCACAGCTGTGGTAGCGCTTTTATTGTGAATGATTTGGGGCGGAAGTGTTGTGTTCCTATCGCCGCTGATGGCAGACGTTTGACTTGACAGAGGCAGCCTGGACGAGGAGAGAGGGAGAGCAAGTGGATGTCGGGCTTTAACCGAGACACCGGACCCTGCTTCACACCAGAGCTGAGTGGCTGCGGCACAGACGACTACCGGCCTGGATGCTCTCCGACGGCCCGTGTCGTGGGATGCGGGAAGGGCCCACGCACCTCCGCTCTCCGTGAACGCATCCATCATCTGCTGGGCTCTCTGCTCCACCACCGACAATAGATCGGGAATAATACGCTCCGTGTGAGGAGGCGTCACGCAGGGCAGACTCCTTCATCCTCCCCCACCTGCGAGCCATGAAACCGCAGTAAAAAAATAAATAAAACGTCGCTCGGATCTTTTCTCCTCACCTGTTCGTACAGGTACGTGTTTGGGTTCGGTTTTCTTTTCTACACTTGTGGCCACCGATGGCCACGTCCAGTGCAGGGATCATTGTTTACTATCATGTGTTGTGGTCTCAGTCCTGCAGCACCGCCTGATGCAGCTGTCAGCGTTACATGTGCCGTGGCTACAGTCCCCGCATCTCATACTGAGAGACCGAGAGACACATGGCTTCATTATGTTGTATGGTGACAGGACTCAATGGCAATGATTGCTTTGCACACAGTCGACCTGCTGGGCTGCACCTAGCCATTAAAGGGCCCTAACCCTATTGGACCGTGTAATGTTGTTAAATAATGCCAACAATATAAACAAGGGATGGCTGTGCTGATGCTGAAATCAGATGTAATATTTCATTTATAAATATAATATATATATTATATAATTGATATGTATATGAACTCAAAATGCACATGCCTATATAGTCGTTGTATAGTATTATATCTATGCCCTATTTGAATGAATTTGAGTATACACTCAATGGTTTTGAAATGGTAAACCTGGCGGCTTTCGGCTTTGTCATGAATTCTATTTAATCCGTTCCTCACAGAATGAAGGTTCTCAGTTGGAATCCCATTTGGACTTTTCTATGTTAGTATGTTCACCCTCTGTCTGTGTGGAATTTCTCCAGATACTCAAGCCTTCTCCTATAGTCCAGAGAGGTGCAGATTGGGGTTAGGTCAACTCTAAATTGCCTGTAGGTGTGAATGTGAGTGTGAATGGTTGTTTATCTCTGTATGTTGGCCCTGTGATAGGCTGGCGACCTTTCCAGATTGTACCCTGCCTCTCAACCTAAATCAGCTGTGGTTGGTTCCATTTCCCTTTGTACCCTTTAAGGATAAGCTGTATAGATAATGAATGGAATATATATACATTTGTCCATGAGTCTTTTATAAATAGGGACATGTGACATTTTGTACATGTTACATTATTGTATATTTAAAATCAGAGCAATCCAACACCGTGTTAGTAGATCAAATTGAGTTCTCAATGTTGCTTTAGCAGATGTCCAGCTGGACGTAGTGGATCGTAACTATAATGGCATACATGTCTATGTGAGCCCATCTCACAGACCCATACCAACAGTGGTTGGATTTATTAAGTTTAATTTTCTTATATCTGGGTCCAGGTACATATATTTTAAATAATGTCTTCATCTGTATAACACATTTTAATGAATAGTTAGAATGTTGTTGAACCATTCCATATATTTCAAACAGCTTTTGAATTGATGTAGCCAAATCACATGAGAAACTTATTCAATTTCTCATAATCATCTGTTCCAACCACATGTGAATGCCTGCCTCCCAATGCTTTACAAGGAATATTTACCATTATATGACAATTATTATGCCAAGTACTTCCCACCCCCCTTGCTTCTGGTAATGCTCATTTTCTTTACAAAGGAACATTGAGAGAACAGTTTACTTCTTTAAACCTACAGGTTGGAAATCTTTGGGCGATGGCAACAAAACAGGCAGCCTAGATATTTTAATATCCCATGTACTTCTCTGTGAAGATAAAGAGTGTGTGTGTATATATATATATTTTTAACTTTAAAATGTGTCATGGTCACTCATCCATTCTAAATAGAACATTTTAATCTCGTCAGGGACAGGGAAGATGATCTATCTCAGAAGTGTTTTTTATATGTTGTGAAATCCTCTTATGTCCTGATATCAATGAATGAATGAAAAGCTTTGACAACAATAAGAAACAAATCTGTCATCTGCAGAAACTCCACGGCAGTAGAAGCCTCATCCAATCATCGTACTCATCCCCGATGAAATGATTGGATGGCCTACCTGCCTATAACTTATCTTTTTGCCTACATGCATACCGGCAAATGGAGGCATGTATTTGCATGCACATGTTATGGAGGTGTTACTTAGGAGGGAGGTCTGAAGGGAACAGCTTGGATTTCAGATGTATACTTTAAATCTAATCTAATATCTAAATCTATTGGTATCTCCTGCATCTCTGATTATACATTGAATGCTTTATTGTAAGTTTAAGTGCATCAGCAATATCAACATTTTTTGAAGAACGGACATTCTTACGCCCCCAAATATCACAAATATTTTTCTTCTTGCTTTATGTAGTTGGTTTGTTATTACTCTCTGGTATATAAGAACATACTTTAAACCGACATAAACATATACTGCTACTTGGTTATAAGTCTAATCTATTTTTTGTGGATAACATTCTATAACTTCCTTATATTTCTCTAATATTTGTCTAAATAGTTTTTTCATCTAGACCTTTCCCCTGCTGTTTTTTTGGTTGCACTTTAGCTTTTATCCTATTTACTCTACTAGCACTATGTTGTTTTTCAATTATGCATATTGAAAGGAATAAAATGTCATTGCTTTGTTGAAATTAAGCTGTTGGTTTAAATCGTTTTAAAAAGTGATCCTTAAACCTCCCTGGAACAATGTGTCTCAAACAGCAGTAGTATCCTTCTGTTTGTAATTAGGCATTCAGCTCCAAGGGGGGAAAAAGAAAGGAATTGAATCCCTATGAAAGTCAGTGTCTCATGGCACAAATGGTTCCTATGGTGACAGTGATTCACAGAATGTGATCATTATTCAAAAGATTTAGATTGTTGTGGTGTTGCCAGTGCCTGGGATGCAACAATGAATATACTACTATGCAAAAACAGTATCTCCTGTTCAGTATTATTAGTATTTTCTGCACTTTGATATTAAAACAACATGTCCATAGTTTTTGTGTTTACAGTTTCGAGAACCTTATTTTACATTTATAAGTGAACATCTTCATGAAGGTGTCTAAGGTTTTGGGTCATGGACTGGCAAATCATCATTCTGACTAAATAAGTTAGTTTATTTTTTTGACACAACTTTGATTTTTTTTCTGTCTCTTTATATAAGTTTATTTCACTGAGTCTTAATTTCTTTCTAGCTGCCCTGCAGAGGCACAAAACATTTCCACCACAAGCATTTTTGATGTTGTAAATAGCCGATAATATTTACATAATTAAGATACTGTAAATAAATGATCCAAGAATAATATTCAGAATGAGCAGAGTCCTCCAGAAAAGCTAATGTGCAGGAAACCTAAACATCCACAAAATTGAGACCGAAAGCTAGTTTCAATTAATCAGAAAACTATCTTTGGCACAATACAAGGAAACTGGTAAATGTGCAGTCAGCCTTTATGTAATCGCAATACAAATGAAAGAGGGAAGGTACTTCTACCTTTAAAAAACACCATTTTCAACAGTTTTTTCTTCTGGAGCAGTGAGAGGTAACAGAAGGAAGCCAAGCAAAAAACTCTCAAGAGCTTATCAGCTGTAATGAGTCCTCTCTCTGCTCTGTTAACTGCTAACTACAGTTATGCATTGAACAGTAATACAAGGATAATTGTTTGAATGAATATTGGTTTTATACAGAAATACCAATTAAGTATTCAAATTATTGATCACCATAGAGCCTAAACTAAGGGAACACCTTATTAAACCTGAAGAAGTCAACATTAGCGCCCCCAGTTCTCTTTTTAGAATGACCTTCTGCACTCATTCTAAGGCGAAAGTCCTCGGAGATAATACATTTGCTGTTTGCCAATATGTGCCGCAGGGTTCCGAACAACCCTAACCCTATCAACCCTGACTTACTAATTAACTCTGCGAGATCTTTAAATAAACCGTTGGTGTTTTCCTAAGCAAATTGAGACATTTCATATGTTATATGCTTCATGCTTGACCATCTACATTTATGCTTGTTTTCCTGCTTATTTTCTTTAACAATTCTTTAAACCAATCTGCGTGTTGTTTGGCAAAAACATTCCAGGATCGGAACTCACTTGTTAATTGAGTGTTGATCGTGACTTACGTGTATGTTCCCTGTTCTCTCCTCCTCCTTAGTCTTGTATGTGGGTGTGATGGCTGTGATGGTGGTGCTTCTTCTCTCCATGCTGCTCCTCTCCACCCACTCTCCTAGTCAAGCGTCTCCTTCCTGCCCCGTGAGCTGTCGCTGCTACAGCCTCACCGTGGAGTGTGGCTCCACCGGCCTGAGGGACATTCCCAAACATGTCCCCCCTTCTACTCAGGTTGGTTCCCTGAACTGAAAGTGGGCCGTCACTGACATTTTAACACACAATCAAAAGTAATGCACTTGGAGTGGGATCCACTGCCTCTTTTGTTGTCGTCTTTTGCCACACTTATCACCATTATTGACCAAAATGTTTTTCCTTCCCTCATTCAGACCATCTTCCTTCAGGACAATGTGATTGGTCAGATTCGTCGACATGACCTCCTTCTGCTGAGGCATCTACACTACTTGTATCTGCAGGTGATAAATATAGCAATAAACACACTCACACACATCTACAGGGTCGAATTAGAAGCAGTCACTGTTCTTTATTATCAGGACTATACTCTCAACTCAAAGTTTGGATCACGTTGGATCACTGTTCAAGTAGCAGAAATAACAAAATATAGCAAGCTCCTGTATAATAATAACCTGCAGCCTTTACATATTTTGGTGTTTGTCCTCCTCTAGAACAATACCATCTCAGCAGTGGAGCCTGGCTCTTTCCAGAACCAGGGTCAGCTGTTGGAGCTGGCACTGAATGGGAACCGGATCCACTTGGTGACCGCTGACATGTTTAAGGGACTCGAACATCTTCGCATTCTTTACCTGGCTGCAAATGACATCACACGCCTGCTGGACTACACGTTCCGGGGATTACAGGTCAGGCACATTAAAGCACATATAATGTATAAAGTATAATATATTTTTTCTTTAATGCTTTTTAATACAACGCAAAATGCGGTGTCCTGATCAGCCATCTCTATATGAGCTATTAGTTTAACATTATGTCCATGTTGCAGCGTCTGCAGGAGCTCCACTTACAGCACAACAGTATAGAAATGTTAGCAGACCAGGCTCTAGCTGGCCTGACTTCTCTGGCGCTGCTGGACCTGAGCAGGAATAATCTTCATACCATTGGCCCTGCATCGTTGCGGCCTCTTGTCAGCCTACAGGTGCTGCGCATCACAGGTGAGCCTGGATTTCTGACTTACTACATGGCAATGTAAAGCATGCGGACAGACAGTCATGTTGGTATTTCCTTTCCTTGTTTTTGCATAGTATCAGTAATTGAGTCATTTGACAGTTACTCAAAACTTCATATACCCCTGTAGTTGATAAAAATATGCTTTTTTACATACAGTTTTTTTTAATCCACACAAAACGAAACATGTCCATCAGTTCACTGCCATGTCTATAGCTTATCACCACAACCACAAACTAGGGCCTGTTTCCAACTTAACTTCACATCCTCTGCTCTGCTGCAGACAACCCATGGCGCTGTGACTGCGCCCTGCACTGGCTGAGGAGCTGGATTGATGAAGCAGGTCAGCGGCTGCTGAGCTCTGCTGAGCGTCGGCTGGTCTGCACCGAGCCGCCACGTCTCTCCCACCTGAGCCTAGTGGAGGTCCCTCTCAACAGCTTGGTGTGCATCCCCCCACTGGTGCAGCTGGAGCCCAGGAGGCTTGCTGTGCGTCTGGGTGAGAGCCTCAGGGTGTCCTGCCATGCCTCTGGGTACCCTCGGCCACAGGTAAGGAACACGTCATGTGAATAGTCATAACTTATAACAATTTCAAAGACCCTTTTTGGTTTGATTCATTATTCAAAAGGATGAGCGTTTTCATGTCACCTGGAGATTACTCACCCTCTGTATTTTAGGATGATGTGTGCCCAAACTGTTTATTCAAATATTAAATTGAAAATGTTTAAAAACATTTTGGTGAAATGGTAAAAACAATCCTAGGCGTGCAAGTAATTAGTGCATGAGGTGCATGAGCCTGAAGAACTGCTTCTGTGCTCTTTCTTATATCTGTGTTATACACTGGAGGTGATAAACACAATCCTTGACATGATATATTCCCTCATTTTGGGTTCTGATGATGGTGCTAACTCTTGCTAATTATTCTGATACTTAACTAATATAGCAAACCTTAAGAGGTTAGTTGGATTGAGCCAACTTTATATTTCTTGTGATGCTGAATAGTTTAAACCTTTAATTTAACAAAATGTAACTTGATGTTGGACGGTAATGCCACTTGACCACAGCAAGACCACTGATCAGGAAACTCTGAATACCTGTTGCAGGTGACCTGGAGGAAGGCATCCCAGGGTAAAGTGGTGCTCTCCCCCCGCGGCCTGGTTCAGGAGCTGGGTGCTGGAGGAGGTGGTGCAGTGGGTGTAGCAGAGGACACCACGGAGGAAAGAGTCAGTCTGCAGAAGACTAATGGCGAGCGCTTCGACCCTGATACTGGCAGTGGCATGCTGTTTCTCAGTAACGTCACAGTGGCCCACGCCGGTTTCTACGAATGTGAAGCCTGGAATGCCGGAGGTGTGGCCAGGGTGACCTTTCAGCTTGCTATCAACTCATCCACTTCCTCCTCCTCCTCCTCCTCCATCTGGGCCTCGTGGTCCCAAGTGTCCTCGCCTTATTCACCTTCCTGGCCCCGGCTGAGGAACCACGGCCCTGCTCTGGGCTCAGATGTGAGCCGGGAACCACTGTACGCTCTAGGCAGCATGGCCTTCAGCGCTTTGGGAGCTGCCACTCAGACTGCCATTGCTGTGGGCATCTCCCTGTTGGCTCTGACCGCTCTGCTGCTGGTAGCCATGATTTACAGCCGACACTACCAACGAGATAAGGAGGCTGATGGAGCTGAAAAGGTGTGTGTTACATACATCACCTACCAAAACAATTAGTTCACAGTTTGCATATCCTCATTAACTTTTATGTTTCATATTAAAACCTCTCCTTTGGAACGGATATAAAAAGTTTGATACATATTATGTTTTTATTTATGATCTTACAATAAACTGCTGTTTAATGAGTCCCTAAAATGTTTGTAAATAATTACTAGCAATAAGGATTCCTTTTTAACATATGATGGAAGTCAGTTCAAGCTATCTGTCCATGTAGTAACAGATGTGAATTTAACCCTGCAGGAGGAGAGCATCTTGTATGTGAATGACTACTCGGATGGACCAACCACCTTTGCACAGCTGGAAGAGTATCGTGATGAGCGTGGCCATGAGATGTACGTCCTCAACCGGGCCAAACCTGTGCTTCCTCCTGCTCCACCCACGGCTATATCCACCACCAACCTTGGGTGCACCGCTACATCTGACACTTCCAGCCACACCCTCTCCTCGGGGCATGGCCAGACCATGACTCCTACTCTGGTCCCCAGCAAGCAGCAACAGCAGCAGGAAGGTGACATACGGACCATGAGGAGAATGGCTGGGGAGGGAGGGGAAGCTGAGCCTGTGATCACATCAGAGGCCGAAGGGATGTTTCTGAACCACGCAGGACTGTTCATGGACTCTCAGATTGCCTACGAGATCCACTGCTGAAGGAGGGAGATAGGCCACTGCCGCACAGAGGGTGTGCGTGTGTGGTGTGCGTCTGCCTGCCTGTCTGTCTATGTGTGCAAGTTATAGAGAGACTGTGGTTTACAGCAGTAAGTAAACAAAAGGGGCACATCTTGAGACTGCTGAAATCTAACAGGAATGGACAGAAACTTCTTCCACCATACTTATCCGCAGCAATGGACTCTTTGAAGAGGGTTTACAGACCTGGCAGAGCTCAACGCAATCACCAAGGCTTTTTAATGGAGATACTGTGACCTTGCATGCCAAAACATTAGTGGCCATTCAAAGGCCATAACTCAAAGACCATATTGGGCGTAAACTGAGCTGTACCCAACACAACTCAACTGAACTGTACAGAAACACCTGGGTCAGTATTTATCAGAGCTACTGTCAAAGCAGAACCTTTATAATGTCATTGCTGTTCCACAGTTAACATCTGTCCCCTCAAGACCTCAGACAAAGCTCATTGTTTATTTACAGGGTGAGTTTGATGGAAGGGGAAATTATGAAATCTTCCTGTACACCATCAGGAGTGTTCCGGGAGCTCCTTTCATATTACCATTGTAAAATATGCGGTATGAGAGGTGTAAATGCAAGTTGCCTACTTGGAACGCTCCTGATGATACCATGACCTAGATGACCAAGAACCTTCACAGACTTCCTGTACGTGAGCATGGGGGAACCCTTGTGTGTATTGTAACTGTTGTTAATGTCTTAATTTAATTTGAAAAAAGTACATTGATGGTGGGACTGCTGCAGCCAAGTGTTGTTCATATTATTTAAAAAGTATCATATGACTTTGGTAGAATTCATGTTGCTTTTATTCTGAGTCTCCCATCATAGGTCACACTGATCACTTCGATCGAGGTCCTCCAGACTCCACCAGGGAACCCTTTCTCTGGCTTTCTGTGGCTTGGCAGGGATATTCCTTCTGTAGTCACTGGGTAACAGGTGGGCTATACCCTTCCCCTGCATACTTCAGACCCCAGCCAACATATATGTTCTTAAACTTCCTAAATTATGAGACAAACACATTGCTGTTTGTTGCAAACGGTGATCTTTCCAGCAGCTTACTCAGAGAAATCAGAAAACTTAGATCGTTGTACTTACTTTCCGTAGGCATATGAACATGCCCCTGGCCAGAGGTTAGAGCAAAGCACAGCTACTGCATGTTGAGAGGTGAGACTGGAAGACATTGGCCTTTGCCTAATTCACCCTGACACTGGGTGTTTTTGTGGATGTCATGAATCAGGCTATCAAATGAGCCATGTACGAGTTTTATGTTCAATTGAAAAAGACAAAGAATGACCACAATGCAACATTTTTTGAAATGTGAAGTCAACCATATGGATACATAGTAATCAAATTACAATACAGTAGTAGCAAAATGAGAAATACAGTTAAATGAAATGTTGAAAATGGATCCAAAACAAACTTGTGATAGCTAAATCTTCCTTATTAATATAGAGTAATTGAAAGCATGATCTGTATTTAAGTCTCTCAGGGTGAACAATGACAACAGATTAATTGTCTTCTGATCTAAAATAATGAATGCTACATATAAGTGACAGGTCTCAGCTTTAGTGTGAACAGATGTAAATGTTGATATTGAGCGGTGTGTGGGCTTAGAGCCCCTTAAATTGCTCATTAACAGTGAGTTTGACTGCTCTGTCAAAATGAGGAGCTGCAGTGAAAAAATACTAATGAGGCTCAAAAAAAACCTTGGTGGCTGGTTGACTGAGAATTGCAGGTTGCTGGTCAGCAGAAAATAATTTGCATGGTGGAGAAATCATTTATTTATTGATGTGCAGCAAGTTGAGAATGCTATCTAGAATGTAAAGAGACAGTACTTCATGACCAGAACCTCGGAGGATACACAAAAAGATAAAACATACTTGGAAACCTCAAGCAGAAAGGCCAGACTGCAGAAATCTACCTCTAACGAAAAGAATGGTTAAAAAAGTTTAAAAATAAAGGAACAAACATGCCCATTGTTCAGTTTTGTCTCAGGCATGAATTACATCAGTGGAACCAGCAAACTGGTATTTATTGATAATTTTACTGCTGACAGAAACAACAGCATGTATGCGGGAATATTCTGTGTTCATCGCTCTGGTTTCTATATCATAACGTTACCTGTCCAGTTACTTCTACACATCTCAACTTTGGCCTTGATGTGTTTGAAAGGATGCATCTCCAATGCAGTTCTTTCTAAGTTGTGTGTGAAATGAGCTTGGCATTTAGAGCAGTGTATCTTTAATTCACATTCAAATTGTGTAAAGCCTTCCTTTTGTGACTTAAACAGCCCCTGCTCCATTATTGATGTGATACACTCAGAAGTGCTGTAATTTGAATCCATTTCATGAGCTTTAGTTTGAGTCCTTCACCTCACCCAGGCTGCTTCTGTGCACTTGAGAAACTTCAGCTTCACATTTCTGCACTTGCGCTTGGGTTATAGTTAAATGACCTTGTCTAAATTCTCTATTAACTAGACTACTATGATGTTGGCCAATGCATTAATCACTGCTCCACTCATTTCCCACACTTGCTTTACTTTATTTTGGAATCCCCACACGATGAAAGTCTTTAAACAGATTCACTATGGCGTTATTTTTGTGCCTCTTTCCTGAGAGCGCAGTGGAACATGTTCGAGCACAGAAACTATGTTCCAATGTTACCGGACATCACCCTAATACCTGCACATGCAGTGCATGGAAATGGCAGAAAACAACATACAGGTAAAAGGGTAATGTCCGGTGAATGGTAAAGTCCATCTCGGGCGGTGTCTCAGTTGGAAGATATGATTGGAGACGAAGGATCCAATCGGCATCGAGCTTCTTCCGACGGTTGGCTTTTTGGCACATTAGTAACGCTGTGCCGCCTTGACTTGAGCAAGAAGGCAAACTGGAGCGCGCAGCGGAGAGTTGGTGAGAGTGCATGACAGGCAATTTCGCTTCAAAATATAATTATGTGCTTGCGAAACATAGTTTCTGTGCTCGAACATGTTCCACTGCGCTCTCAGGAAATAGGCACAACAGTAACGCCATCGTTTAGCACATTGCTAATGAGCATGGATCGCCAAAGTCACCACCCTCATTTGTTGTTTACATATTTAATTTAGGCGACATATTCAGATACTGTAGCTCATGACATAAATGTCCAATGTTTTGATTGGAGTCGATCCATTTCTTTTTGGTTGTAAAAAGAAAATAAAGTATTTTTCTTCTAGAGGAATCCTTCCTGCAGACTTTCTTCGAATGTTATGATTTTGTGTCATTGCAATGAAGAAACAGGGATATATTGTTTTTTATTAATGTGATTCTTGAATGATTGCAGATTGTTATCACAAAGTAAAGGTTATCATGTTTGGTATACATATTGATAGTATAGATACATAAGCAGGCTTTGGGGGTTACATATAATGGCGACACACAAAAACTGTTTTAAGCATAAAGTAGATTTCCCCTGAAATCTAACTTAAAGAAACATCTACAGGTAAGAAGGCACATCGCTAAAGTTGTACATACACAGAAGACAGTATGCTAAAGCTAACCTGTCGCTACTACTCAATAGTGAGCATCTCTCAAAGACGCTTTATTTCCTCCTCGCCCCTTAGTTCAGGTATGCAGTCATGAGCGTTTGCGCGTGAGTGAAAGAGCGCCTGAAGTAATCCGACGACGAATAAATATATAAAGAGACAAAACAGAGATTTTTTTTCAAATGAAAACAGTCTCAGCTGTTTCTCAGTCATCAACTAACTCCTCCCCCTCTTCCTCCTCCTCTTCATCTGTGTCCTCCAACTCCTCCTGAACAGCTTCCTGCTCCTCTAAAGCTTCTTCCAGTGCATGCTCCTCCTCCAGTGACGGGTCCAGTGCCTCTGTGATTTCTGGTTCGCTGGGGTATTCCTTCTGTGGTGGCGGGGGAACAGGAGGGCTGTACACTTCACCTGTGTACTTCAGACCCCAGCCAACATAAATGTTCTCAAACTTCCTAAATTATGAGACAAATGCATAGCTTTTGGTTGCAAATCTCATTCTTGCCTGCAGTTTACTAAAATAAATCAGAAAACCTTGATTTTTTATTTACTTACTTTCCACAGGCATATGCACATGCCCCTGGCCAGAGGTTAGAGCGAAGCACAGCCACTGCATGCTGGGAGGTGAGACTGGAGGACAACTTGGTGCTCCACGGAGGGGTGTTGGATATTTCTGAGAGACACAAATTTGAGAAAGAGTAAGTCTTCTTTCAGACGTAAAAAAGACATATCAGATAATGTATTATATCTATCCAATGGCTATAACCGCACATTCTTGAGAGTTGCAGGAGTTGACCCCAACACATTTTTACCTTTTTACCATATCGAGTAGGTGTATTCAGTAATATGTTAAACCACCACTTGAGATGAAATTGCACTAAGTAACAGGACACAAACGTTTGTTCTACCCCACGTAGATCAAAAACACTTGCCCAAATTAATTATTGAAAGTATTTTATGTTTAAGGTTGCTAGGAGAGCGAGAGAGTGGCTTTAGAGGCACTTTTTTGATTGAGAAACTGGGACGCGTAATCACAATTAGACCATCCTGACCTCTTCCATATGGATTTTGGCTGCTCGTCCGAGGACACTGAAGAAGCACCGACTAACCTGCATCTTGCGAAAGGGGAGTAAGCAGAGGGGGCCCAACTTCTGGCTCAGGTTCGTCAGGCTCCTCTTTCTCCTCAGCCTCTTCATCCTCATTATTGTCTTCCTCTGCTTTCACAGCCAGGTTCGTCCACGTACAACGACCCTAAAGCAGTCCATAGTCAGAACTTAAATGAGCACAATAAACATCAGCTGAATAAATGTCCTGGTGCCTGCTCTGTTAAGACTTGTACCTGCTGTAAGATGTGTTGAACGTGATGCACCCAGGTGGACAGAGACTCAACCATCTCAGCAACTGGAATACTCTCGAAATCAGGATTCACTTCATAGGTGTCCCGTGGTGCCTCGTTTTCTTCTTCCCCTTCCTCCTCCCCAGCATTGAAGAAGCCCTGGGGGCTCACCTGTGTGCCAGCAGAGATCCGAGCGATCTGTGCCCTCAGGTAGTTGGCTTCGTTCCCGGGAAAAGGAGGGTAGCTTTTTACCTGTGCGTCCAGCCTCCCGGTAAAGAGTTTACGGATCTGGCGAGCGACAGTGATCTGCGCAGGACTGACTGAAGGGAGCTTTACCCAAGGAAGACCAGGCTCTTTGCACACATAGTAGACACACTTGTTGACACCTGTTCCTATGGCCTCCTTTGGCACCACAGGTGGGGGTTTATAGGTCGACTGAGGAAGTGGATCCATCTGAAAATCAAGCCCCCAAATGATCAGTGAGATTAATTTGGCTTACTTACAAGAAGTAAAACCATAAGTTGAAGGAACTCTTGGAAGAGTTTTTTTTAATTTATTCAAACACTTCATCCTTAGCAGTTCGAAGGTTCTAAACCAAACCTTTGCTTTAAAGGCAATTATAGACTAGCCTTTTAGTCTGATTATATTCCATGTCAGTTTTGCCTCACAGTTTTCCAGGTAAAGGGCAATAATCAGTGAGACTAGTGTTGGTGTACTGATGGAATTGGCCTCCTGTGTTTCCCAGCGTTTATTTGTATTGCTCCCTGTCTACCTAACAAGGCATTGTTTCTGTGGATATAAAAAATACTCTGAATTCATTAGTGAGGTAAATTATGAGGAAAATGGATACATGTGGACACAACATTAAAATCTATTTTGAATGAACAAAATAGATTTTCAATTTGAACAGGAGGAGGTCAGAAAACCAGAAGGCTTTTTACTAAAATATAATATTAACTTTTAAAATATAATCCATTGTTCCTTTGTTGCTGAGGTTAATAGTGACCCATGACACTTATTGGCTACTCTCCACCTCCTCACCTCATTCTCATAACTCACCTGAGTCTCTGCCTCTCTCTCCTCATCCTCTGCTGCTTCATCAGTGACTTCTCCCTCTCCGCTCTCAGCTTCAGCAACAATATAGCTGTTTTCTGTTCCCAGAATCTTGCCCCACAGTCTGCAATGCAGGAGCGCCTGAGACTCCACAAGCTGCTTGAGTGCTAGAAAGATCCGCTGCAACTCCTCTCTGCCCAGGCCTACTCCAGCTTGCTCCAGGTAGAAGCCAATCTCACTCACATTAGGAAGAGGTGTTTCCACCTGATGACAAACAAAAAACATACAATACATTATGAGTGAATATTGAGCTTCATACAATGAGTGACTGACCCTACCAAATACTTTTTATGTATTTTCAGGCAATAAGTCAAGTAGGCAACTTTATACTTGTTATTGTTCCATTTGTGACAGGTTTTATACGATGACAAAACAATAGCTGGGTTTTGTTATTCAAATATAAATATATTTTATTTTTTGTTTTGTTTTGCCATAAGTAGTCAAACATACATTGTAAATGTTGCTTCAACAGAAGCAGCCATGGGGTTATTATGGTTGTATGGGCACAAGCCCAAAAGAATCATGAGTCTGTTCAAGAAAATAGTAATGTTTGACTCAACTTGATTGCTTTTAATCATATCTAGTCTAAACTATGTTTAGAGAAACTTCTATGGGTTCTTTAGATGTCCCCAAGCCAAATGAGATATATAGATTATTAGCACTGTTGTAGAATCTGTGTGACATTTGCCACACATAAATGTATCAATACAGTCAATATAATTATGATGTGCATAGCCATTACCAGCTCATCCTCCTGCTCAGGCTCCTCTGGCCGAGAAAACAGCTGCCGCTGCTGTTCAGCCAGCAGCTCAGTGGCTGTGCTCTGTGGAAGCTCTCGCAGGGTGCATTGCTTGTCTTCGAACTTGCCTCGCTTCACATCAAAGCTCATATTCTCGATCACATCCACCACATTCTGTGGCTGCTCATCCATCACCTTCATTAGCAACCGAGTGAGGTGGTCATAGCTGAAATCATAAAAACACCACAAGTGCCTAAGCATTATATACTGTTCAAGGGAGAGTGTTGTTTCATCATGAAAACCATCATTATGTGTGATCTGAGCCGCAGGTTTTTATCAGTATACACCTGCTGGGAAAAAACCTATGACACATTGGTGCTCTTATGGTTTTTTAACAAGGTTATATATATGTTTTGTCAACTAGTTTATTTCATAAGTTGATCAATGGAATATTATAATTATAACAAATGACTAAATATTCACATAACGTGTGGGACAAATATGATTTGCTGTTGTTTCTTAAATCTCAGATTCAGATAACTCGAGTGAGAGGAAGGAGTGAAACTCTTAGAACAGGCTGTTTAATGAGGCTAAGCTAAACATTTAACAACATAAATATAGTTTCAATTGCATAGTTGTTATTTCTCGTCATGTGTTTTGATTATCATTCATATTACTACTACTACTGAGCTATTACAGTTGATTTCATGATGCTTACCGAATGAAGGGCCAAGCTAGCACACATGAGCTAACAATGTAACAACAATACATACACACGCACACACACATGCATGTCTATAGGTGACAAAATAACCTCTCACCCTCACCTAAACCATCTCAACGGAATGCGTAACCTCAACCTTTAACCTAACAACCCATCTCTAATGTCGCGATGTCCTCACACCTATGGGAAGACGAACATACACACGCACAAGGTTACTCACAGATTCAGGTTGCTTCTCGAACTGTTTTTCAACATGTACGCCTTTAGCGAGGCAGCCGACTGTATTCTCGAGTCACTGATCCTGTCCCGTTGTTCATCCATCGCCCATGAGCTGCGTGCGTTTCACTTGTGACAAAACTTTTATTTTGTGTCACGAACACAGGCGCACAGGGAGGCAACGTGTTGCCTAACTTCACGGGTTGCTAAGGTTACCACAACATAGTGGTTGTTAGGCTCATTAGTCCCACTGCGCCCCCAGGTGTTACCGATTTCTTTAGTTCTTGATTCAAAGTCTGTCCATCTCTTTTGAAAATGCGATTTTAATCGTATAAACAAAACAAAAAACGAACAAACAAACAAACAAACACAAAATCATCATAATCAGTCAAATCCAAGACAAAAATGTTGTAATCCTAAAGTTTTCCAGTTTTCCAGTTTTGAAAATCCACTCAAGAATATTCTTGTTTCACTTAATACATTAACAAAATAATAATAATTATTGTTTACTGTTTCACTGAAGCAAGTAGTCAGCACAAATTCCAAATCTAATGTATTTCATTTGATATGTTAGATTAAACATTTCAAATTAATTCATTTTAATTGAGTTTTCTCACTTAAGATTTTGGCCAGCAGATGAAACTGTGAGGTACTGCAGCACATATTCAGCCCATTGTAATTTCAGAAACACTTATCCCATATAAAGAAGAATGAATCATTCATTTTAAAGTGTAGATCATGTGAAACATACAATAATATCATACATTTTATACATACATACAATACATGATGACATTATCTGAATTCTTATGACTTCTTCATCACATAACTTTATATCATATGATGGGGAATAATCTTCAGATCAATATAAGATTGAGATTGTTTCTCTAGCACTGTTATTTGTAGTGATAATCTGTTAGGGAGGGCAAGACAAAACATCCTGCTTGCAGCTCAGCATAGGGTCAATAATCCACTTTATTATGGACCGTTTTCAGAGATTAAGGTGGAAAGTGTTTGCAATGGACATAGTTGAAGTAATTCTAAACTGCAATTTTCATGTTAATTAAGCTGGATGATATTGAATTATATGCATGTAATATTTGATATGATTATGATTTTATGATGCCTATAATTTTTCTATTAAGTTTTACAATGTTATCAAATGGTGACATGAAAGGTTCAATGTCTTTGTCCTTTTTTAGACCTTTACCTTAACACTTTTAATAGATTAGCAATGGCTGACTTAACTGAGTGCTCCCCCCTCCTCCTTCTGTTATGAAAGCAGATCCTGGCTGTCAGAGGATTACACTCTGCTGTGTTCTTCTCTTTACACGTTTGCCATCCTTCCGCTGACTTTTCTGACTCGGATCTTTGGGGACCTGTCTAAGGACCATGGGTCTGCTAAACATCCTGTTCTCCATCAGGGAAAAAGCAGAAAAATTCCTGAATGAGAAAAATGTGGTGACAGATTTTCTGGGAAAGATGGAGGAGAAGACAGGAATAAAGAAGAAGATTATTGCAGCTGGTAAGTAAGGGTTGTTTCTCACTTGTTGTTTCTCCTTGTTGTTAAACAAACTCTGTTATGGTTCTGCTTTGGTTCTGCTTATATTCAGGAAGTTTGTACTTGCTTGTTGCATGTTAATGGAAGAGGTCTGAATAGGATTCGCTTAATCCTCTTCTTGACACAGAGCCAAAAGCTTTGTGTCAGCAGAGAGCATCTGCTGGACATAGTGGAGCATTTACAGCTAAAGATATTAACCTCAGGTGGAAACCAAGAACAGAGCTAAAAGAGAGACAACCTTGATTCATTGAGTGACACATAAACAACACATGAATCACCATTTTCATCTGTAACTGTGGGATGTGGAAATCAACAAATGGTTGTCAAACTAGACAAAATTCCCCATCATAAGAATCGTCACACACATATGAACATTTTAAAGATTACAAATCTGTTTTCGCCATAGTAATTAGAAAGACATCAGAAAAGTGTGAATTCCAGGCATGCACCATCTCTCTTTCTGTTCATAGAAGTCAACACAGATGGAGTTTGCTACTTTGTCATGGAAATGCAGAGGTTTACATTTAACTGAATATATATATATTGTCATTGTAGATATATTATATATATATATATATAATATATCTACAATGACAATGCAGCAAAACCACATCTATTTAAATATAGTTTTTAGTTTATTTGGTCAAATACGCAATATCAATAGTACATCACCTCAACCTGTATTCAACAACCATTTCCATCCAACGGGTAACTCAGACTTCAAACAAACACATTAGATTAAAACATATGAGTGATGTCAGGTCACCCTCGTTTGCTGCTGTGAGATCATGAGCTGTTTCCAATTAACTAGAATTAAACCCCTGCAGAATAAGAGGTGATTAAACGAGCTGCAGTCAAAGGTCAACCACCTCTACTCTTCATGAAACGAAGGGCCGGTAGCTGTCCTCTGAACTTCCTCTAAATATCAGAACTGTTAACCCTGTCTCGAAGAAAGGGCCCTGCTTTCTGTGATCTTTATTTGGGTCACTCCCCAATAGTTCATGACCGTAGGCAATGGTCCCATACGAAATGTGGATGGAGAAACATTCAGGATTGCATAGATACAGAGTGGTATTTTCCTGTGAGGTAACAGACTGGCTGCAGTCATTTCTTGGAGGACTGTCAGTGTTTTCAGACAAGTAATGTTTATTGAGACCACTTGATGTCACCTGCTAACAGCATTGATCCCACACTTCACTTTATGTTACAGGTGGCAGGACGTTTAATTTGAATGGGGCTCTTGCGTTCAGATTAAGCTGTAAAATTATGAATAAACAATAAATGTGGACAAATCGCTTAGCTCTGGTTTGGAGTCAGTTTGTTACAGCAGAGGACCATTACTGTGCAGGGAACAGCAGTCTATTCATACTACACTGATGCTCATGCAGTGCATCAGTAACACACACACTCAGAGGCAGGACATGATGTCAGTTTAGTGCCTGGTGCACACTGTCCCCAAGTGTGTGGAGTAAAGTTAAAGCAGATTATCTTTGGAGACAGACAGCAGAGCGGCCTCCATGTGTGAACAGCAACATAAGCTGATCAGAGGTAGGACATTTATTAACACAACTTATTGCTCACCTTTGTCTGAATCTGTCAGGTCATGCTTTAATATCTGCAGTTTCAGGATAAAGCTCCTCAGTTTGTGTAAATCTGTCAATCATTTCTCATGTTGACCTGAGGCTCTTGAGTTCTTTCAAAGGTCATTTTGTTTTGGGCAACATGGAGGTTTCCTTACCAATGTAAATGTTTTTACTGATTTGCCACCACCAAATATTAGCCCATTTCAAGCATTGCTGCCACTATAACAACACTATGTGATACACTTTGTCATAGTAAGATCAATACAGCTTGTCTATTAATTTAGTAGATAAGAGATTGACTGTGATATGCAGTATACCTGGCTATAAAATGTAAATATCTACACACTCAAAAAAACATGATAAAAGTTCAGTTTTGGGTTATAGTTATAAGTTATATCAGCATGCACAGATTAAAGTTTAAGAAAACATTGTGTTCAGTCAGTGTCCAATGATCCTTGAGGTTATTCTCTATAGACCAGATTTGACATGTCAAAACCACTGTTAACTGTCCTTTTTTATTTAAAGCAAAACAAGTGGTTTATTCATCAGATAGTAGTAGAAGATGTTGTGATGTAACACTTTAAGTAAAACATTTAAATAAAAATTGTCCTGAATTTCAGGTTTTTAAAGTCATAATTTAACATAAAGTTGCATTTCTACCCAATTGCTGTTTGAGGACACCATTTCTGATCATTTGTCTGAACAAACTGTCTCATCAGATGCTCTTTGGCAGGTCAGAAATATGTTTGACATCCTGAATGAAATCCTTTCTATTACAAGCTGTTGGTAAAGTTAATAATATTGAAATCCTAAATGTAACTTACATATTGAGGACATTTCTGGGGCTTCCACTTCTGACAGTTGAAAATCAATCTTGTCACACCTTTTTTTCTCATCACAAAGTCTGCTGTCCAATTTGCTGCTTCATGCCATTCATCTTTCAGTAAATATGTTTAATACATGTCAAAGAAACAGTTTGTCTCCTGGGTGTCCTTTGCCTCATACAGGTGCCATCTCGCTGACGGGACTCTACCTGGTGTATGGATATGGTGCATCTCTCGTCTGCAACCTGATTGGTTTTGTCTATCCAGCTTATTATTCGTGAGTTGGTGTGTTTCCTTCCTTAGAGAAATCTTCCAGATGGGATGGGTTTCCCAAATCAATAAAATGTTATTAACATAGTGCCAAATCCTAATATACATTATGTTTAAGCTCAAATAATTACATTAAGTACTTGGTGACAGTCAAGGGGGAAAAAAATGTTTTAACCTGGAGAAACCTCCAACGGAACGAGACTCAAGAATGAACTGTCATGAGCCTGTTGGGATGAAGGGGACAGAGGAGGGGATGAGGGAAACAGTGCAGAGAAGAAGTTACGTGGAGTTAAACCAGGTGGCAGTTGATTCTTCTCCTTTCCTTTGCATGCTGAATTCCAGATTTCAAGCACAAATCTTTCATTTTCCAAATGCAGGTCACAGCTTAAAACGTATCGTAATTCCCACTTATATCTGCAGAATCAAAGCCATCGAAAGTCCAAGCAAAGAAGATGACACAAAATGGCTGACTTACTGGGTGGTGTATGGCGTCTTCAGCTTGGGCGAGTTCTTCTCTGATATTTTCCTCTACTGGTTTCCATTTTACTATGCGTTTAAGGTGAGAAAACACATCACAAAGCCAGTAAACTTTGACACAACTATGACAGAATTCAAATAATGGCACTTGTTTGAAACGGCCGACAGGAAGGACATAAACATAGACGTCCAGGCAAACCATGCTAGATAAATGCTGAAGGAAAACTGGCTGGCTGTGTTCTTATATTGAGTTTAGCTCATTCTCAACAAAGTCAAAGACATCTTGTCTGTCCGTCCTTTCTGGCTGCAGTGTCTCTTCCTGTTGTGGTGCATGGCCCCAATGGCGTGGAACGGTTCCCAGATCATCTACAATAAAGTGGTTCGACCAGTCTTCCTCCGCCATGAGGCAACAGTGGACAACATGGTGAGCGACCTTAGTGGGAAGGCAATGAGTGCCGCGGAGAACCTCACCAGAGAAGGTACAGACCAGACTAATGCAACAAGCCGCACAGTGTCTAATTTAACATTAGAGTAAAAATGTATCTTCCTTCTGCCCCTGTCTCATCAGTCCTGTCTTCTTTGGTGAAAAACAAGGCTCTGGTGACTCCAGTGGCTCAATCTGAAGTTAAAAGTTTACCAAGCTCATCGACAGAAACATCCACAACAAAACCGAGTGAAGAGCGACAGGTATGTATCCACCCCAAAGGCCTTGAATAGTCAGGATTAATACTGCATACCATCATAAACCACATACAGGGGCAAAAGCCACCACAACTAACCATTCATATCACTGTGTCCATGATGGACAAATTATTTATGGATGGAATATATTACATTTATACCACAAAAAGTAAATGTATCCTTTGATTTGAAAAGCAAAGAAGAAAGAAAGGGACCAAAGTTTTCAGGAATGTGAAACTAAACAATTTGTGTGTCTCTTGTGAACTCTCAACGATTGTTTTGCGACTTTTTTTTTGTTTGATAATTTTCCCTATGAGGCTCAGAGCTAGACAGTGCAAAAATAATAACATATTAAATATGTATAGCACTCATCACAATACTCAAAGACAGTTACGCAAATAAAAACATGCATTAAAAGCAGAGACAATTAAAAGAAGCTTTCTGTATCCTTTTATACTTCCTGGATGTGGTTTGGTGTTTCTAGATTTTGAATAATCGGTTGCTTAATGTCTTCTTTGGCAAAGCCCTGTGTTGATTGATTTTTCCAGCCATCATATCACAGCAGCTACTGAACACAAATGGCCATAAAGTTTCTCGTCAGCACTTTACTGCTCTCCACATAATTAACCCTTTTTAGTTTAATGGCCCTATTATCTTTTATTTTTTAGCTCCATTCACTTGACAAATTTCCTATTTTTATTACACTTCTAGTAAAGTCCTGGTCAGGATTTAAAGCAGCTACTGGCAACATATAAAATATTTCTGATATAAATTTGTAATAAAACATCTTGGATCTTTTCAGGATTCCTAAGCAGTTAAGGATAATAATTGGCAAAACAGTAGACCAGGGGTTCTCAACAGGGACATTCAGAGAAGGACAGGGGGCTCTGGAATCAGCGTCACCTAGAATAATCAATTGACACATAACACTTAGCATTACATGCTCTAGGTCAGGGTTCTAGGTCAGGGTCTGAGATTTTGATATGCATGCTGGGAACTGTGTGTGGGCAGGGACTTTTCAGCATGCCTTTGTGCGAAGTTAATGTTGGGATTTGTGTAAGATATGCAGTAGCACCATGTGTAAGAACAGGTAGGCAGTTGGTTATATGATATTTCCCCAATAATGCACAACTTCTAATGTGTTAAATGTGTGAAAAAGTGTTCTCAAATGAAAAAAATTCTATTTGACTGCAGCCAATGACACCGATTAAAGTAATATAATACATGAATTCAAATACAATAGTAATATAATTAATTTGTAATAAACACTAAGAATTATAATCATAATAATACAAATAGAATAATAATCTAAATTAAAAACAGGGGAGACATTTAGCCTAAATTTTATTTGATGGGGAGCAGTAAGGGTCCTGGATAAGGTATACGGCATGTGCCCCCCCCCCCGCCCCCAAATGTTTATGAATTCATTTTTTGAATGCCGGTATCACCAAGGCCTTTCAGGCATGTTATGATTACTAATACTAATGTCTACATTATGTTCCTGTGGGTGTCCTGATTAGCAAATGTGCTTACCCTGATGTTCTCTTATCTGTTCCAGCCTTTCCTGGGTTAAGCAGTATGGTAAGTCACCTGGTTTGATGTTAGCACGTTAGACAAAGATGGGTTAGTTGAGAAATTAGTGAGAACCCAAGTGACCCAGTGCTGTAATGATTTAATTATAAAGCAGACACACCGTTTGCTACAAAAACCTGAACAGACCTTCAACACTCCCCTCCTCTTCCATCCTCCATCCTCCTGCTCCTCCCAACCTTATTTGCTGCTGTGGTCCCTGTTTCATGGTTCTGGTTATTTTCTTAATATATCAAAGCACAGCATTAGAGACACATGTTTCAATTATTTTCGGTTAGTAGTTAAACCCTTAGCAGAGCAAGAGCTGACATTTTGTGACGTGACCTTTTCTTGTTTTTAATGTTTCCCTGTGTAAGACTGGACATCAAGATGAAGTCAGTATAGACTGATGGTAAGTCACATATGGTGACAAGTGAAAAACTTGTCTCCTGTTTTCTTTTTTTCTTAAACAAAACTAAAGTTTTACAATCAGATATGGCGTGGTGAGCTGAAATCATTGGCTCTGTGTACATCTTTTCTATTATGATATTGATGTTGTGATATTGATTTGGTGTTTTTTTTTTGCATACTCAACTGGACCCACTGATCTGCGCCTTTTTCCAAAGTGTACTCTGCTCAGTGTCAACTTTGAATCATGTGTTAGCATTACCCACATTATAATATTATATAAACACTGAACACCAGATGATTTATTTTTTTTGTTGTTAAAATTCTGACTTAACATCAGTCAAACATAACATTTTCTCAGGGGTGTTGTGGAGAATCCAGCTGTTCTCTGACAAAATGAAGGTGCAATGATGTTTTTCTCTTTCTTGGGCATCTGAAATTAACACTTTTCTCCCTGGTGTGTGTTTTGGTGATTCAAGAAGGTGTTTAACTGCTCCAGTGATTCCTCTAAGCCCTTGTATGTCATGCTGAGCTTCTTCCTCACCTCACTGATCTGCTTTCTGCTTTGGCTCACTCAGGTTCATTCAGAATCCAGCTGACTGTGGACTGATGAGACAAAAATGACTTTTCATGCAGATTCCTTTATAGTGAGTCTTTAGACTTCAGCAGCTTCTTTCTTGATCTTCAGGAAGCAGCAGAGGAAGCGGAGAGGTCTCAGAGAGGAATCATCATCCATCCTGATAGATTCCAACAAGGAGAATACTTCCTGTCAAATACACTGATTTCCTTTAATATTTGACAAATTCTCTTCCTGATACAGTCTATTAAAGGATTGAATGTGAAAAAGTTCACACTTTATTATTGCTTCCAGTTTATTTATTCATTTAAATTCATGGATTAAATTTTTTAGACGAGATGCATTTGAAACACGCTTATAACTAACTAATACCTATATAGAATACCAGGGTGCAGATTCTCCACCAGTGGGCAATGTTTCGGTTGCATCATAGCTTTTCCTGCAGATGTGAACACGCTGAGTTTTTTTTATATGTATAGCTGCTGTGTAATTATTATTTTTTAAAATGTTGTGTGTGTGTGTGTGCGCGAGTGCATGCGTGCGTTCGTGGCTGGTACAAGTTATGGCTACTTTGCACCTACCTAGTGTTTTTCATCTCATATGTTGCTGTTATTTACCATATGGCATTCATTGTTTGTTTTGTTTATTCAGAATATGAACACGCTATGTAATTCTATAATTAGAAATAAAAATCAATGATCGGAATAAATCTGTGACAAGAGGAGCTTCTCTTTGTAGCCAACACCGCCTTCTAAAAATCTGTACTGTAAATGTTAACATCAGCATGCTACCCTTCTCACCATCTTTTTCACAATTATATGTACACCATCTCAGTTCAGAGAATGTTGTCAGTTTTCCTCAATATCTCAATATAAACATTGTAATTCCACAGTAACTTCAGCAATTCTATTGTTTTTTTTTACAGTTACTATAATTTTTATCATACAAAAAAACTATAATACTTATTATATAATAAAAAACGTTTGTATTTACCCATACAGAACATATAGTGATATGTATATGGGTATGATATGTGTTCAGTACGTATTTAATTGCATAATCTTAGTATTTAATAATTGTACATAAACATCAGACAGTTGACCGTATAGTCATAGAGTTTAAACTAAATAGGACAGGATAAAACGGATGAAAAAAGAGAGGAGACCAATGGGAATGGGTGAAATAGCAGTGAGTGTTAAGTGTTTGTAATGCTATGAATTTGGAACACCATACATCACATCTCCAATATGAAAAAATATATTATCAATGTCAGTAAAATCCAACAAATATAATAATATTAACATCAAAACGTGCATATCATCGCAAAATTAGTTTTGCAGTAAGCGCTAATCCTTAGGTTGGGTTTTATTTTGAAATGCATGACCGGAAAATGTTTTTTCCTATTCTAGCGGCTTAACCGTGAAGTTCCGCTCACAGTAGGCGACACTTACAAAGCTGAACTCTAGCTATAAACTATGGGGCCGACAGGTGAGTAATCTGATGTTTGAATGGTCATCTTTGAATGCTTCCTATGTGTTGCTATTGCATTCGGTATGGAATGTAGCAGTGTGTGGGCGAGAGCGTGTCTCTCTCTTTGTAGTGATTTACGGTTGAACATATGAATCAGTGCTAATGTTAGCTAGCTGCTGTGGTCCATGCTACAGCGACCTGATCCAGGTAATTCAAATGCACCCGAACACTCGCGTCACTGTCAGCAGACACAATAAAACAGACCAGTGTGTGGGTGTTAAAATGGGTTTCACTTCAACACTTTTTATCCCCTTCTGTAGCATGTTAGCTCATTGTGCTTATTCATTGAGCTAACTAACCATAAACGAGTTAACTGCACTTCTCCCTCAGACGGAGTAGATTCGAGTAACAACTCGTTCCTGAGGAGTTAAAGGAAAGTAGAAAAACTTGAAACAATATGTCAACATGAAATGACCCCCCTTATAACTGCAAAAACCTTATCCAGATTGAGTAGTCTGTCAAAAGGGTTTCAGTCTGTTAACGACACAAACTGCTGCTGTAATAGTTAATTATTTCGCCATACAGTTGCACACATTTTAATTTCTTCCTGTCAGGTTTTGTCAGAAAAGAGTGTGGGAATTAACAAAACTATTTAACAGTTTATGAATGAGCATGAATATATTCTGATTACTATATACCACTGATCTATATACCACTGAGAACTCTCAGTCAAACTCTCTGATGGATGCCATGTTTGTTTTAAGTCAGATGTTAATATTTGGGTTAATGATATATTTTAAATAGAGCCGGACTGATATTTGACAGATATATATTTAGGGGTTTGAGAATCCGATGATGATGAACACAAAATATAAACAAAGTTTTTGCCAAACATTTGTTATGTGTTGGTTCCTCACAAAGAAAACTGTTTCACTGTCATAAATAGTATTTTGAATAAAGGAAAACAAAGTATATTACAGTTTTAAAAATTAGTTAAATTTGTAAAAATGCGTTTATATAATAAGTATATATATTGGCAATAACATTGATAAAGGATCTATCCTCCCTTTCTTTTTTAACTGTCATTTATCTGCAAGATAATATCGACGCACCCATTTGTTGGTCGGGCTCTAATTTTTGGTTGTTTTTACATTATTACATTTTATATATATATAAAAAAACAAGAGTTAAGCAATCTAAGGGAGAGGACATATCATTGTGTTATGTGTAGGTTTTCACATGCAGTGAGTCACATTCCAGTGATCATCCTCCTCTATCATATTTTTATTTTGCCTGTCGACTCGTTGTTCTAGGTGAGGTGGTATTTGGTAACACGGTGCCGGTCTGCTCTGAGAACCGGCTGCGTTGGGACCTGAGCCCTGAGCAGATCCTGCAGCTCTCCGACGAGCTCATAGGCAACACCAAGAAGGTGTACGACTGCATTGGGACGCTGGACCTCGACAGTGTCACCTTCAAGAACACGCTGAAAGCCCTCGCCGACGTGGAGGTCGAGTACACAGGTCAGTGTCAAAAGCATTTGAACATGTTGGTCATTGCCTTTGAGTCTGATTATTTTCATTGCTGAAAGTAAAACAAAAAAATATGCCATTTAAAAGCTGTTTTTCAACTATTTACTGGAGATAAAACAAAACACAAGCATGAGTGAAAGTTTTTGTGTTTTTCCTTGACTCATAAAACCAAATTTACAGAGGCAGCAAATAAAGCTCACTCCCTTATCCTCCAAAGTTACCATATACACTTGAAGTATTGATAAGGGCTTTGACCTAAGATATTATTAGAACTAATACAAGAATAAAAGGCTCAAAACATC
The DNA here is from genome assembly GCA_016785305.1 of Colistium nudipinnis. Lineage (NCBI taxonomy): Eukaryota > Metazoa > Chordata > Actinopteri > Pleuronectiformes > Rhombosoleidae > Colistium > Colistium nudipinnis. Next base: position 3,408,653 of record JAFBJU010000331.1, on the reverse strand, counting down.
CATGTACAATTTTCAAATGTCATAGGTGACATTTTAAATGTTCAGACCCACAGTTTAATATCAGAATGTATTTAAATTAATGTCATTAGGTAAAGAGATGCAAATCTGGATTTTTTTTGAGTCTGTCAGGAGAGGATTGATTTGATAGTGGATAGTGCTACCAAGTAATTTTAGGAAATGTTAGCCCCTTCTATTCTTCAGTGAAGAAAATTCAAGTCCATTTAATGTGTACTTGAGTTATCAGTTCAGAAGCAATGATTAGCAAATCCTTGAATGTCGTGTTTAATCTGTACTGGGCTTCCAAAAGATGAACACAGAATATTTGTCAGGGGGAGGTGCTTTTGTTCTGTCTGATCGGTGATCTTGTGATAATCAAAAAGGTTTGTATATAGCACCTTTCCAAACAAGAATTTTCGGTCAAGGTGCATTACAAGAGATTGACATAAACAACAAAGAGCAACCATGGAATAAAAAACTATTGGAAAAAGGTATTTAGAGAGAATGCCCACTGAGTTAAGGGGAAAAGAAAATAATAAAAGATGATACAATACAGGCAAATAAAATAGTAATGCAATTACAATTATAAAACATTTCAAAATAAAGAGAAGAGTAGAAAATAAATAGTGAACGTAGTAAAATGATGATCTACGGCCTAATAACAAAATAGAGAGGAGAAACAATAAAATTGAAGTCATAAAAATGTTACCATAATAAATAAAAGCAATCAATACAATAAACTATAAATAAAATAAAAACATTACATTTCATAATTATAAAACCGTAAAACCATCTTAATAAATCGATTTTTAGTTTTACACAGGCAACGCAGAGCCCTTTACAGAGCATTTGGACCTGAACAAACATTAAGGAGTCATATTAAGGTGTTATTATATTCATGAAAATAACAATTACAACAAAATAGTATTTTTCAACAATATTTTTGACCCGTTTGTGTTGCCTAGATAGCTGGCAGAACATTCCTAAAACCAAAAAAGGAAACTGAAATAATTCCCCATTGATTCTCTGTGTACTGTGTTTTATTTAATTTATTTATCTGTGTGTTTATTTACCCAGATCTGTCTTTAAGAGCCACGAGGAGTATTTTTTCTCGACAGAGAGTTTGGTCAAAGCCTGTCATCCTTTAACCAGCAGACCTGTGCTGCTTGTCAGGGGTGCAGTTTCATCACTCCGGCTCAGGAGTGTCAAACTAATTTGAGTCATGGGCCACATAAAGCCCAATTTGATATTAAGGGGCCTAACCACAAAAAAATATAGCATAATAACCTATAGATAACGACAACTCTTACTTGTTCCATTTGGTAGAAAGGGTAAGTTGATTTTAAAAACTCCTTTTTTCAAAAGACGATGAACAACCTGAAATTTTGAAATATAAGTGCAATTTTTACTAGGGCTGTTGAGCGAATAATAATAAAAAATAATAATTTCATGCTTTTTGATATATTAATTTTAGAAAACCAATATGTTGCATTTAAAAATGTTCAATAGGATTATTGAAGATGAGTGAATATATAAGTAGTAGTAGTAGGCCTTATAAAATAAACACATCTTTTCTTTCTCTGCAATCCAAATCTTTTTTGAATCAAGGACCAAAATAAAAATTTAAAGTATGAAATATTCCCTTTGACCTGAATAATATTTCTCCAATAGGACAACATTTTCATTTTTATATCTAAAATATACTGTAGGAAAAAATGTACAAAACCAAGGAATCATCTTTGTGGCAACATAGTATTCCAATGGGTTGAACATTCTTTACTGCAGGAATTACACAGAACACTGCTTCTATCACTGTTAAATTGTAATTTACATAATGTAAGCTGATTTTTGGGGAAATGAAAGAAGAGACAATATATTTTTTTTTGTATTGGATATATTATTATTATATATGTTTTTGATATAAACAGCTTGTGCAGGGAACATCTCTCCCCTCTGAAACACTGGAGGAGCCTTTGGCAGAAAATGTACTCAGCAGACCATGCACCTCCATGACAAGTTCATCAGAGCCTAAAACTGTCTAAAGCCAAACAACTGCTTCTTATAGCAGCTGAAATAGTGGAACAGACTTGTTTTTACTGACCCCTCTCTATAATTGACAGATGGCAGATCTGAATATCAAGGGGTCAAACAGCATAGGCTCTGTATTGTGAGCCCTGCATTGAAGCCATGAGTCAGCATAATCTGTGAATGAAGGTAAAGACGCATCAGCAGTTTGTAGAAAAAGCAGCTGAACCAGCTGTTGCTACTACAATTGTCTTTGAGGCTTTGTTCAGAGGTAGCTGAAAACCAGAAAACATGGAAATATGTTCTGTTGCAGATCTCTGATTCTGTAGGGAAACAATATCTGTCTGGAAAAGAGAAAATAAATTACTGTAAATGTGAAGCATCAGAGGGGAGAGATGTTATGTATAACATGCTGGTTATATATCTCAATCACACATTAACTTTTTTTATTTTACAATTTCACCATTTCACTTTTTTCTTTCAACTTATCTTAAATTAAAAATAAAATGCAATCCCACCTGCTGTGTTTCAGTCCAGAGGAACATATTGGACTTCCCGCAGCATGTGTCTCCATGTAAGGACATCCGAGCAGCGAGTACTGATGCTGACAAACGCCTGTCGGAATTCGATGTGGAGATGAGCATGAGGGAGGACGTCTACCAGAGGATTGTCGCTCTGGAGGTGAGCTGGTGGGGGTACTGAGGCCACTGCGCTGCCAACTTATAGGCAGACAGATGGATAGGTATTGCTGAGAAACAGAAAGAAGATCGATTGATAAATCATTTTCTCCTTTCACTTTTTTCTGTTTGACCAGCTAACCTGACAATTTGGTACAAGTCCTGAATAGACCAGAACACCAGCTGAATTATACCTGATGTAATGCCCGACTAAGGACAATGAATCCACAGTGGAATAATCTTTCTTTAAATTACTTTCTTCAAATGTATTCTGATGTAGTATTTAGTATGTGATACAGAGGAGCATACTGTTCTTCACATCTTAGTGTAATCTTAGTGTGTGCTTTGTCACTTTGTCACCAAGTAGCAGATTTGTACCAGATTTTTGTACAGATCATCACTATTGTTTTATCATGGTGGATGTGCACTTCTAACGCCACCATGTGTAATATAAGGGTTTCACACTCCACTGAATCCTTATATCTGGAAAGTGTGTTGCACTGCTGTTATAGCTGGGCACATTATCTACCTAGTCTGCAATCGCACAATTGCAATTCAAAGTTGCCTGACTCCAAACAGAAATCATCTGCTTAACAGTTATTTTACACACTTTTTATCAAGGATTTTGAGCTACTCTGCCAACATTTGGATTATCCTAGCTTTTCCCCCGCTCACCCATTGTTTTCGTTTCTGTCTGCAGAAGAAGATCGATGCTGAAAGTCTCAATGCAGAGTCCAAGCGTTTCATGGAGCGACTCATCAAACTGGGGAAGAGGAATGGCCTCCACCTGCCCACGGCAACACAAGAGGTGAATTCTGCTGAAGATTCTAATAATAGAAAAATCCGTGCCGCTGACGGTCATGTTAATTATTTCAGTTTCTATAACGGGAATTTTACATCATATCCAAGATTTTCTTGAGTGTTGTAGGCTATGTTTTATCTGACCATCTGGGAACAAAGAGTCCCAACTGCTACATTAAACGGCCTAGTGCAATGAAAAATCTCAATTATTAACTTTGTAATGTTATTTGTCAAATATATGTAAAAATGCCTTCTCTCTCTGTAAAAAGGTTCGATTATGTCGTTGTTCGATATGTCTATGTTTAACCTCATCCCTGTGATTATATATTACTATATTAATATATATTAGTGACCAGAACACGGTAACCTTCACTGTCACTCTTACATCAAAGCATATAATCACAGTAATACATAAATCAAAAAATTAAATATTTCACTAAATCCTACCTGGTCATTGATTTGCAGCATTGCCCATAGTGGTCTTATTAAAACTGACAAAGCAGAGATATCAAAGGAGAGATTACCAAAGTGTGATATTTTTACAGCTGTCAAATTTCTTTTTGAAGTTAGACCTGAAGATCAGACCTGAAGATGGCAAACTGTCCTCTGACTTTCTTCATCCTCCACTTTCCTGTAACAGGAGATTACAACAATCAAGAAGAAGCTGAGCAACCTGTGCATAGATTTCAACAAGAACCTAAACGAGGATACCACCAGTCTGTCCTTCACCAGAGATGAGCTTGGTGAGTGTGGTATACTCTGGACATTTCAATCAGTCAGACATTGTCTTCCTGTGTGTGTGTGTATATTAAGACCTGTCGGTTTCAGGCGGCCTTCCCGAGGACTTCCTGAGCTCTCTGGAGAATGACGGCACTAAGTTGAAGGTCACTCTGAAGTATCCCCATTACTTTCCCACCATGAAGAAATGCTTTGTCCCAGAGACACGCAGGAAACTGGAGGAGGCCTTCAACTCCCGCTGCAAAGAGGTGAAAGCAATCTTTTTTATTTCAAGGATTATTCTTTCTCTTCAAAGCCTGGAACGTATTTTTATAGTTATTAAATCATTTATATCAGAATCTATGCACTTAAATATTTAATATGTGGAAACATTGAGACATCATTAAAGGTCTAATGTGTATGATTAAGTGACATCTAGTGGTGACACCGTCCCCTCACCCCTCCATTTCCAATTGTGCAAGAGAATCTTTGGTAAATTTTAGAAAAAGGTCCTCGATACAGCTAGATAATACAGTATAATCAGTATAATCTGGTCTGGGCTACAGTGGGAAAATGGCTCTACAACCTGACTCCATAGAAGAGGACCTGTCATGATGTAGAAATAAAAGCTCATTATCAAGTAACAAAAACACAGTGGTTCTTTTTGTCGAGATCCATGAAACCATGAATCAGAAAAATAGTGAACCACAAACCTTTTCAGGAACACAGTTTTGGTCTTCAATTTGATGTGTGTTTTCAGGACAACGCGGCCATCCTGAAGGAGCTGGTGGAGCTTCGGGGAAAGAAAAGCTCTCTGCTCGGCTTTGCCACACACGCAGACTTTGTCTTGGGGATGAACATGGCCAAATCTGGCAAGAACGTGGCCGGCTTCCTGGGTGAGTCATGCAAAACGCGTCCATCCATTTGCTTCCTCTACTTATCTGTAACCAGGTCATAATGGCAGCAGGTTGAGAAGGGTGTTCTTGGACGTCCCACTCTCAGAAGCACCTTTTCATCTCCTTTTTTGGAGGATCCCAAGGCATCTCTTCTGCCAGAGAACGATATATAAACAGTCCAGACATTCTCTTTTCAGGTTCTTTTTTCCACAATATCATTGTGGACCCATGGTCAACTCTGGACCATGGGTGAGGGTCAGAGCATGGATCAGCTGCTAGACAAACACTCCAGGTAGACCTAAATACATGCATAAGCATCATTGATGGTGTCCCTGCTGTTCTATACAATGATGTATACAATGCTTAAAAGTAAGTGTAGTTTATATTGTGTGCAACTGAACTGACATGCCGCTGATGGATAATAGTATGTCGGCCTCTCCAACTTCCAAACTCTTTACTTTACAACCTCAGACTGTGGAATAACATCCTTTACATCTTTTATCCTTTTAGTTAAACACAGCTGAAACACTAGTGTTTCCTGTTCAATTAATCGACTTCTGCGTTTTGTTTCATGTTTTATTTCGCCTTTGCGATCAGGTGTAGTGTCTGAGGCTTATAGTAAAATGAAGCTTTCTTATCCTGACTCACTTTTGGTTGTCTTTCAGAGGAGCTGGCTCGCAAACTGAAGCCTCTGGGTGATGAAGAACGGGTGGTCCTCCTCAAACTGAAGGAGATGGAGTGTCAGAAAAGAAGCTTGCCATTCAATGGAGAGCTGCATGCCTGGGACACCCGCTATTTCATGACCCAGGTAAGAAACCGCTCACCTAGCACACCTGTAACAACCCCATTCATAAATACTGTTTTTTGTGAAGAGTTGAATCTATAAACCAGATTGTGATCATGTAGAAATTTGGAACATTTGTGATATTTCTTTTTCTGTCTTTTCTGTCTTGATATAACAGTGACTGAACATGCCTTGCCTTTATATTTCAGATAATTGATTTTAAAGCTCAAATGAGACTCTGATAGAAAAAGGGAAATGGTGAAAAATTATCCAGCCGATTCTTCATGATCTTTAACTTCTTCCTCTTTGCAATTCCGAAGTATTTTTTGGGGGCTTTATTTAGCTTACTCCTTTTTCTTCTTCCTCTTACTGATCCATGTTCTGCCCCCCAGGTGGAGGAGACTCAGTACGCCGTGGATCAGAACCTGCTCAAGGAGTATTTCCCCATGGAAGTGGTGACTAGGGGTCTGCTGGACATCTATCAGGAGTTGCTGGGTCTATCCTTTGAGCTTGTGGACGGTGCCTCCGTTTGGCACCCTGATGTTACTTTGTACTCTGTGAAGGACCGCAGCAGTGGACAAGTGGTGGGCCAGTTCTACTTGGACCTCTACCCCAGGTCATTGTCTTAAATACACTCAACAAAACAAAAAAATATATATATTTATTTTTGTTTATGAATATTTAGCAGGTTACGGTATATTCACTCTGGAAAAAAACGATATGGATGTAATATAATATAACATAATATTTGATATATATATATATATATATATATAATATACTCATTCATTCATGCAGTATGACAACGATGTAAGCCAATGAGTTTTTTGAACTACAAAACTTTAATATTTAGATTTTTTTTTTAGATTATATTACAGATTCTAATTATAGTTACAGATTTATGTGAGCCATCCATAGTTATAAGGCGCTTTTTGTGTCGATCTCAGTTAATTATACATTTGAAATGGATGGGAGCCCTATAAGTTTATAAAAAAAAAAACAAATCTGTATAATTTTTTTATTTGTCACCTTTGCACAAATGTTTCCAGACTCATCTTTTTATTTTTTAAGTTTACACTTATCACCAGTTAAAAAATACATTGCAGTGTGTGCCTGTGTATCTCACATTGGCTTATATTTTTCCTGTACAGGGAGGGGAAATATGGTCATGCTGCTTGCTTTGGCCTCCAACCCGGCTGCCTTCTTTCCGACGGCACCCGGCAGATGTCGGTGGCAGCCATGGTGGCTAACTTCAGCAAGCCGACAGCGGACACTCCATCTCTTTTGCAGCACGATGAGGTGGAGACATATTTTCATGAGTTCGGCCACGTCATGCACCAACTCTGTGCAGAGGTCAGTATAAAATAAGGAGTTTCCTAAAATGACTAAATTAATGACAAAAAAAAGCTAAATTTAAAGGCTTAACCTAAAGTACAAAAATCCTGCACACCTAGAAACACTTTTCTGTGTATTTTTTTGGTGAGTAATTCAAATTAGAAAAGGCTAACATGTTTGGGTCTAAATCCCTAAATTTTAAATCCAGGTTTTGGTCAGAACAGCAGCAGCTCTGATTCTGTTGTGAGTGGCAGAACGTGTTCTAATAATTTAGGAGGGAAACATGTGTTCTGTATCACTGTATTAATCCCTTAACGATGATCCTGGCCAGTCTGCAATGTATGCAAACACATGGCTTGGAAAGAAAAGGAGACACTTTAGACAATATGGGTGTATTCCTTGGCGTGAAACTTGGAAAAAAAAAGTGTAATGGTGACTGCAGACCAGGCTTTCTTATAATCCAAAATGGCATGCTCACACAAATATATTATATAATATTGCATGTTGGCTGAATCATATGATTTATAAAATGTGCTAATAACTCAAAGAATAAGCTCAGAACAAAATATAAAACCAACTTTTCTCATGTAAGTCTCTGATTAAAAATCAACTAACATCACCAGTGATTTCAATACTTCAGATGATTATGAAGATAAGACTTTAGATTTATGAAGTTGTCACTATTCTGAGATTTTCTCAACCTGCTAGTTCTAAACAGAATAATCAGCCTCAGACTGCTATGAAAATCCAGGAGGCAAAACCAGTGGAAAAAAATGTCTGCAATATTTTTTTTTGGAAGTCATTGTGGTTTCAGAACTTTTATCCAGCTGCAGCTTAGACATAATGATTTCATTGGCTGAGATACATGTGTTTGCAGGCGGACTACGCCATGTTCAGTGGAACTCATGTGGAGCGGGACTTTGTGGAGGCTCCAGCTCAGATGTTGGAGAACTGGGTTTGGGAGAAAGAGCCGCTGCAGAGGATGTCCAAACACTACAAGACCGATAACGGCATCCCTGAGGATCTGCTCGACAAACTCATCAAGTCCCGCCTTGCCAACACAGGTACCTCCCACAGTACAGTTCCCCTAGTACTCCAAATTGTTGTAGAAAATAGTTGTAATTCTTACACCGTTCACCTGATTTGGATGTAAACACCGTCAAATTAAAGCTGAAAGTGGATCACTTGAAGCACATATTGTTTTATGCCAAGTCCATTGTGGTGATGTTCAGAGACAATATTGTGTCAATGTCCAAATATATATGGACCTAACTGTATGTTAATATTTAAACTGGTATGTAGGGGAAATTAACAGGTGGTGATGAATAAATGGGTCTTCTAAATGTTCATAATGCTGTAGTAGAAAACCTCCTCCAAGGATATGTGGTCAGATTTTGTTGTTACTCTCTGCAGGACTGTTTAACCTGAGGCAGATCGTCCTGGCTAAAGTAGATCAGGCTCTTCACACCAGAACCGGACTGGATGCTGCTGAAGAGTATGGGCGTCTCTGTCAGGACGTCCTGGAAATCCCTGCCTCACAAGGTCAATTCTTAAATTCTTCCAGTTTACCATAAAGTCAGAAGTCCCGATTCTCTGTGGGCCGTATCCTTCTATCTCAGTTTTGTGAAAGTGAGCGGGCTCTTAGGCAATAGCAGTGCAGAATTGGTTTAGATTCAGTAAAACTATCTGCAGAAGTGGTGGTCCAAAAAACATCTCTTAACATGAATACAGTTCTTTTTTACTATTTTAATATAAACATACTGGTTCCTGAATGCTTCTGAGGGATTTTGATTTAATTTATTCCACTCTTACAGCATTTCCTTTTATGTATTATAATCAGACTTTCATAATAGTAAATACATTTAATGTATTTAAATCTATTAAAATAGTACTACATTTTTACAATTTTATGAAACCTTGTCGAGACTTTATTAAGTAAAAAATGAAATTAGGAACTTTGGGGGTTTTGCATGTTTTTAAGGACACAACCCCATATGTTGATTGACTTAAAAACACGTTACCATTTCACCTATTGACTGATATTATTTATATGTACGTGATCAATTGTTCTCTATGCCATAAATCCTTTGAAATCAGCCGTCGAGTTGCATTACTGATACATTAAGGTTGCAGCTTCAATCTAAACACAGTTGTCGTCAGTTGTATCAGAAAGGTACTTCACCTGGTGGCTCAGTCTCTTACAAGACTGAATTCAGTTCACTGTTGGAACAGAATTCCAATTTACACATTTAATCCACTTTATTTTTTTGCAATCTATTTATTAAAAGACACAAATCAATTTTTGTCTGAGCTGTGACAGAGGACCAGTGCCCATGAAAACAGCTTTACCCAAAACTCGACCCGGACTGCTTTCAGATCTCTTTGACATTTGGTCTTTTCTCTTGTGTCCTGCAGGAACCAACATGCCAGCGACATTTGGGCATCTGGCCGGTGGTTACGATGCCCAGTACTACGGTTACCTGTGGAGCGAGGTGTTCTCCATGGACATGTTCTTCGCTCGCTTCAAACAGGAGGGAATCATGAACCCCAAGGTCAGATGTGAGATTTATTTCTGACTGTGCAGGAATCTGAAATGACACTTTATCTGAAAATGTTGTAATAGCCTGGAAGATTCTCTAACAAACTAGACTGAAATGTTCTATTTGGAAACATTTAAACCTGCTTTGAATAAAGTAGAGGAAGCTATGGATGACATGTTTAATTACTTGCCTGTGTCTACAGTAATGGTTGACAGGTGACTTATATGTGTCAGTTAATAAGTGTGCATTAATTTATCTAAGGCCATTAGATGTTGACTTACTGAATTCCTGTCTCTTGATTGGCCCGTCAGGTGGGTATGGACTACAGAAAGTGCATCCTGCGACCTGGTGGCTCTGAAGACGCCTCAGAGATGTTGAAGAAGTTCCTCGGGCGAGAACCCAAACAGGAAGCATTCCTGCTGAGCAAAGGACTGACCGTGGAGCTGGATATCGGCACACCATGTCCGTGCTGAGCAATCACAGCAGCCCGTTCTGCTGCCTTAGCAGCACCTCACAGAGAACAACGGACTGACTGAGTTTTTTAAGGAAAATAAGCATTACTTGTTACCTAAAAAATCAAAACGGCTTGTGAATAAAATTATTTGTGGTGATTTCTGTCTGAATAACTGAGGTTACATGGAAACACAGTGTTTTGAAAGTAGATGACATGTGTGTCACTTAATTTCACTGTGATTTCATTTGGTTCGGGTACAGGAATGGTGTGGTGGATGTGGATTAACAGCCTTTGAAGAAGCTTCATCCAAAAATACAAAATAATAATGGTTGGTTGCTATCAGCAGGTACAGAGGTGGTGTTTCCCAGCTGGATTTTGGTCCTCAGAGAAATGAAAAAAAAAAAAACAGCCTGAAGGTAGAACTGCACATCAAATGGATTCTCAAGAGAGCCGGTGTGTGAGATGTGATTAAAAACAATTCATTATCTGCTGCTTCAGTTTCTGATCCAGTATGGATAAGGTTATTCCACTCTAAGCGTTCTCCCATTAATGAATATTCTCCTCTGCAGCTGAAAACCTTTTGCTATAAGCCCTTTTAAAAAAACAAGATGTACTCTAGGTTCTGTTTTGAAGTGGCATATTGATGCATTTCATTTTTGTCTGCCAGAGAAAAGCTTTGTCTCTGTGGAAAAGCTCCAGGTGCAGTAGGTGTCCTCCAGCTGTACAGTAGCTCTGTTATCCTCATTATTATTCTTTGTCATCTGTGTAATCATCACTGAGCGGCATCCCTCCCAGAGGGCCCACAGCTCCCACAGGCCCAGCTCAGTAAACACTGGGCAAGTCAACTAAACTGGCACAGTGTGTGCCAAAGACAAAATGTAGTGTTACAAATAGTGACCTATTATTTTTTTGCTATATCTTCTAAAACCGTAACAAGAATTCATAATCAGGAACCTGTTGTCATCTCAATACATTATTTCATAGCATTCAAAGTATTACTTAACTGACATCAAGGTAGCATGACAGTAATGACTTTTGAATACTGGAATGTACTACAGTAACACCACATGGCCAATATATTCAAGAGAAATTACGAACCATAAAAAAATACACCGATAGATCAAATTTAGGTTGCATTAAGCACCCACTTCAGAGAGACTGACGTGTGACATTGTTGCATTTTGATCTCATGCAGTTTAACTTGAGCACACATTTACAGATGCGTGCAGGTGCAGCAGGTCACGAGGGAGTACTGGTTGTCCTAGAGTGAAGTCACTGAGGAAAATACGCTTGCAGGCAGGAGACTAAAGAGCAGCTGAGGAAGAGAAGATCCAACAGAAAGCAGAAGAAGGTGTCAGAATGACAGCAATGGCAGAGCATCCAGACGCCGACCTGCGGAACGTCCGGGCAGGACAGACAGACGTAGGTCAGAGGAAGAAGCTGCACTCCAACATGATCCGAGTGTTCACCAGCTCCGCATTCACAGGTCAGAGCAAATTAACTCACTATATGTGATACTTGAAAATCACTACAGTTTGCTCAATAAAAGATATGCTTAGAAGTTGTTTAAAAAACCTACATTTATTTTACCAACTTCCTTTGTCATGATTTGATAAGGTTAATTTGCTGTACTTGATTACTTTATTGTTAATTAACATACACTAATGCATAATTAGTTTAGTCATTAGTAAAGACAAACTTATTGTTGCGATAATGTTGTAAATCTAACTCCAGCTTGACTGTTTGAGTTAAAACATGTATATATCATGATATGTCTGCAACTGTAGACCTTAATTGTTATAATCCAGTATCACACATTAACTACTCATGGTGATCATGGAAACAATATATTACGAGTTAACATTAAAATACTTACAAGGGGCTCTGTATATCTCTGTCCTTCCATCTTCAACAACAATACCACCGTCGCGACATTTAGGACAGAATGCAAAAACGATTTATTTTTAGAATGCCCATGATTCATGTTTCAGTCATATTAATTCCGCTGTTTTATGTTAAACTTCTGAAGCTATATTTGAGTCACTAAAAGATTCTCTGTTGTTTGGTCAGATATGACCAGTGAAAGGAAGGCTCTGTTGGAGAAAGCTTATCCAGAAGTCATGGCCTTCTGTCGCAGTGTGGGGTTGGTGTTTGAGGTAGGGGGCAGAAGACAAAATAACTTATTAAATTATCTGTTGAATGTAAATATTAGCTAATGTCTAAAAGCTTGCTCACTGATCTCTGATGACTTGACCTCCCTCTAAGGTGGTGGATCTGCGTTGGGGGATACGAAACATCGCATCGGGAGACCACGAGTCCTCTGAGATCTTCCTGCAGGAGATCCAGAGCTGTAAACGGATTTCAGCTGGTCCAGCTTTTGTTGTGAGTGCTGTCAGAACTATAAAAATATATCACTTTGATTTTACCACCCAAAGTGTATGAGAAGAGGATTTGTTCCCTCTGGGATTTTATCAAATTCTTTAAGAAAAAAAAGTATTTTGACTGATTTATATATTTAACTTAATATTAATATAATTAAGTGTTCAGCCTGTATTCCATTTTTATAACTTGGTCAAAGCCCCCTTTTTTACTAAAAAGTTTACATATCTTTGTGGCAGCTTACTAGTAATGGAAACAAATGATTAATGATGGCCCAACGAACAATTTATATATATTTGCAACAAATGTGCTGTGAGGCTGGGTATTAGTAAATAAAATGTACTAATAAAAATTTGGGTAATAAAAATGTCCACACGAAAAAATTAACTGTGCAGGCTAAAAACCCACCATATACCCTGTGTCTTAGCGTTGGCTTGTATGTACAGTATTTCGTATTTTTATCATACAATGCTGTTTCGCAAAAGCTGAAGCTTGACTAAAAATATTTTAGTATGCTAAATATCTTGAATCTCCAGCTAATTTTCTTCTCTTTATTTCCCTTTTTTGTCTTGGATCCCAAGGCCTTGCTGGGCAACCGGTATGGCCATCGAGCTCTTCCTCGCCTTATTCCAGAGAAACTCTTTGAAGTCCTTTTGTCCAAATTGAAAGCAAAACCTGAAGGCATCAAACAGCTGAATCAGTGGTTTTTCAAAGACACCAATGCTGTCCCGCCCACCTACATCTTACAACCAATTGTGGCTCATTTCCCCCACTACGGCGACCTCCGACCTGAGAGTAGGCCTCAGCATGATAACAATGTACTGTCCTGGCGTTTCACAGAGACTCAACTGTCGCAGCTCCTACGATCTGCTGCAACCGATGCTGAGGCTGATGGGGACATCACCGCCGAGCAGAAACAGCAATTCTACATATCAGGTCAGAGACATGTCCTTCAGCTTGTCCACTGTTGTCTGAGAGGATTGGTCATAACAAAAAGAGTTTCATTCTGTTTCAAAGTCACAGAGCGGGAGTTCGAGCAGGGTTTGTGGAAAGATGGCAGTGGAGATTCAGCTCTGCTGTTCATCCGAGAGATTCCCCGGCAGAGGGTGAGGGACGGTCCGAAACGTCTTGCCAAGTACATGGACGTGACCGCAGACGGGTTGCTTGATGCAGAAGCTCAGGGACTCCTTACCGAACTCAAGTCTCGGCTCTATACCTCTTTGAGAAAAAATCTAAATCTGCACTGTGTGGAGCTGAGCAAGGGGAGCATCGACCCCAAACGCAAAGAGCACGACCAGTACCTGAACAGCATCTGTGAGCAGTTTGTGTCGCAGATGAAAGCCCACATAACAGCAGTGATGCTTGATTTTCCCGCTGAAGGTGGGCAGAGAAAGATCTGGGGAGGAACCAACAACACTGGGCAAACCTCAGACTGGATGATTGAAGAGGGTGCGCAGCATGTTGCCATGAGTGCGGAGCTTTGCAGGGGTCTCTGTGGTAGAGAGGGTCTTCTGGGTAAGCTCGGTCTCGCCATGTGGGAGTCCACCAACATCCAGCATGGCCCACTGGTGGTCCACGGGGCCACTGGAATGGGAAAGACTGCTCTACTGTGCAAACTGGCACAGGAGATGCAAAGTGTCCTGGAAGCTGGATCGGTGGTTGTTATCAGGCTGCTTTCGACTTATCATCCTCAGAGAGCAGACATTGACCAAGTCCTCCGCAGCGTCTGCCTCCAAGTGTGTCTGGCGTGTGGTCTGTCTCCGCCCTCACATTTGACAGCCGGCACTCACTTGGAGCTGCTCAAATTCTTCAGGAACATCCTCAGCCAGGTCTCCCAGAAGGGGAACAATCTGCTACTCATCCTGGATGCCATAGATCAGCTGTCAGACCGGCATCATGCTCACAGTCTCCGCTGGCTCCCTGCTGACCTCCCGCCCAATATCCACCTAGTGGTTTCTATTGATACGAGGAGTAAGTTGTTCGCACAAATGCGGCTGAATGAGGAGACTTTTGGGAGCTTCTTTGAGGTTGAACGTTTGTCTCGTGACGAAGGGAAACAGATTGTGGAATCGAACCTGAGAGCATGGCAGCGAACGTTGACCCAGGAGCAGAGCGACGCTGTGCTGCATAACTTTGAGCGGACTGGTTGTCCTCTCCACCTCAAACTGATCCTTTCTGCTGCCAAACGCTGGAGCTCCTATAGCCGGACCAGAGATTTACAACTGGGCTCCAGCACAGAGGAAACGCTGTCACAGCTTTTCCTGATGCTGGAGGAGAAACATGGGAAGGCGTTGGTTAGCGGAGCCTTAGGATACCTCGCTCTCGCAAGGTGAGTTAACAGTAATTTGTTTATGTGGTGTCGCTTGTGTTGTGCATTGGGTTTGCAAGTTATCAGCAGATTTGTAAAACTTGTTCTGTTTTTTAAGTTTTGGCATAATTGTAGCTCCATATTAACATGTATGTCATAATAAGTCATTTTCAGAGTAGATTTATTATTTTTTCTCAATCAACTTACTTTGATATCATTTAGTCAGTGTACTGTCAGAAAATGCTGAAAATTCCATCTAAGGTGACATCAGAAATTATAATTAAAGGTTATGTAAGTGATGTAAAATGTTGGAATGTAAAATTATATCGAAAGACAAACAAAAAATAGACAAATTACTGTATCTAATGGATTATTATGTATTTAAGCAGGAATGTAATAATATTAAGTAAATAAAATTCACAAAAAAAGCTATATAAATGAAATGATTAGATGTTATGCTTCAATAAGAAATCATGTTGTAAAACAAAGTGAAAAACTACTATGGATTAAAAGAGAAGAACATTTAATTAAAGTTTCCACAGTATATTAAATTCAAAATAATGAAAACAATCTTATTTCCACAGAGAAGGGCTTCTGGAGGCCGAGCTGCGTGATGTTATGTCTTTGGATGATGATGTCATCAGTGAGGTGTACAGGTACTCACTCCCTCCGACACCCTCGTTGATCCGGCTGCCGCCCTTCCTCTGGGCCAGACTCAGATGGGACCTGAAGGACCAACTGGCAGAGCGGTGGAAGGAAGGTGTCGTCGCCATCACCTTCAACAACTGGTACAAAAATACATTTAAATATGAATGGTCCCACGAGAAAAAATTGCATTTGAGTGACGAACATTACCTGTCCTTATCTCAGGCATTTTACAGAGGCGGTTACGTCTCGCTATCTGACTACAGAGCGACAGGGGCGGAACCACAGGATCCTGGCAGAGTACTTTTCAGGCTGCTGGTCAGGGAAACTAAAGCCAGCAGCTCTGCCGGGGCTGTCACTGCACCTCTCTGACAGAAAGGTACCAGCACATGCTCAACTCATTACTCAATTTCTTTAAAAAGCCTTATCATTTGGGATAATGTACGTACACAACTACTCTATTTGTTGTAAGACATTTTGCCAATCCAATCTTCGTTTATGAAATGGGGGAACATAAGGAGATCAACTTCTTACATACAGAGGGGAAAGTAGTAAGAGAAATAACAACAAAAGCAGCAACGTTGTTGTTAGGACATTTTCTGTGATGTCATAGGTCCCGCCTCAGCCACTATGGTTTGCTCCAGGATTGACTAACATCAGGAAGCTCCAGGAGCTACCCTATCACCTTCTGCATGCAGGGCTGTGGGAGAAGCTACGACAGGAGGTCATTGGTAAGATATGAGACAGTTGAGTAAAGTAAGCACTTCTTACCACTCGCCTGCACACACCTCGACCACAGTCCCAGATAGGTTAAATTTGCTTAATGTGTTTTTTTTTTTTTTTTGCCAATTGCTATTACTGTTCATTACATCACATACCACATACGTTCAGGACCCCCACGTTGTTTTTGCATGTTTAGATTCATAAAGCCACCTTGAGGCAGCTAATAATAGTACACCATGTTACAGAGTCAGGAAGTAGTGCTCACCTAATTGCAAGAATTGCAATGTGGCAATCCATAAGCTTCAAATGCTGCTCATCTACTTAAGATTTTGAAAGGCTGAAGCACAATGCAGAGAATACTAAAGTGACCATCACCAATCAGCCCCTACAATGGCTTAATGCTAAATAGAATAGTTCAGGCGCACTGGAAAATGAATGAGGCTAGTAAAACAGAAAGTAACAGCAACTTTTCATTTGACTTCAATAATCTCCGGAAATTTGTATTTTTTTGTATATCTCCATCCGAATCAGCAACAAGGGCAAACACAGAGAGACAAAGTAAACATTTTAGGCATCAAAGTAAATGAACATTGATAGTACCAGGAAGGTAATAATTCATTTTAATTTTGTGCGATGGATTCATCTATTGTATTGTGTTTTTCAGGCAATGCAGAGTGGTTGTACTGTAAGACCAAGGTGTGTGGGATGTCCGCTGTAATCCATGACTTGGACCAGAGCTGTCAGGTCATGGACTGCACTGAGACCAGACTGATTCGTGACACTCTGGTCCTCATCAAACCTAGCCTGGACTTCTTGGACAGTCACATGGGTCAGTGATTTTACTCTGTGTTCTAACTTTTCTGTCCAAATTTGTGTTTCTTTCCGTATTTTAGTTTTTTTTAATGGATTTAAACTTTGCATTCAAAGATTTTGCATGCTGTCTTTTTAAATATCTCAGATATGTCGCTTTTCTACTCCGAGCTATTGGCCAGACTCTTCTCCTTGGCCCAGAGGTTCCCCTCTGTTATTGGGCAGCTGTGCAACCAGTGTGAGGAGTGGTTACTGACGTGTCCTGAGCCGATCCTTGTACCAAAGTGCAGTTTCCTGCAACAGCCAGGGGGGGCCCTGAAGCACACATTGAGCAGGCTACAGGGAGGTCGGAAATTTTTACAAAAAATTCATTGACAGTAGTATGGAACATCTGAAAATATTTGATATAATTTACATAGGGAAAAATATATGTCAACACATTGCGAATAATAACTGATATCAGAGCTGTGATCCATTAGCCCTTCTCATAAAGTTCTCAAATCTGTGCCCATTCAGTGTCGGGGACAATAATTTTAGGAAGTGACAAATGACTGTATATAAGGATTACCAATACAATTGTACAAGTAAACAAGTACGTTTTCTGTGAGAGTACTTTAACCTCAGCTTTATTTATGGACTCACAGTTTTTTCTTTAAAGACATTAAAATGTGTGTCTGTGGAAGACACAAAATGTGAGTCCTATGTCTACGGAAGAACTATCTCTGCACTCTTAAATTCAAACATACATGGGCTGTCCACTTAGGCTCATACATGGCCAATCCATGACTAGCACTAATTTGCATGATAAAATACCACTCAATGTATGAGTGGGCAGGCTGCTCCGCATTAAGTCCTTACCGGTTTCTCTATTATAATTTATCAGTGTCTTATTTTATTTTTTACAATGTGAATAAACACATTGTAAAGTATGAGGACTGCAAAGTGAACTGTTCGTTACAAATCTATCTTGCCTCATATTATGGGCAGAACATGCACAAGCTTAATACATTTGTGACAATCTTCTGATTGGTCTGTTAGATGAGGACTTGCAGGAGGTGGTAGGTTGAACTGTCCTTGTATCTGCAGGTGTTGTCTGTCTGGATGTCAGTGTGGAGGCGGAGCTTCTTGTTGCAGGATCAGATGAGGGGGTGGTGGCGGTGTGGAGTCTCGGTGACCAGCAGCTGGTGCACACCCTGCTGGGACACACGGGTCAGTCTGATTACATTTCATAATAATAATATATTAATACCATGTTTATAATGATAACAATATCAATAACGATGAAATCCGTGGTGTGCAGGCGCCGTCCTCTCAGTCAAGATGATGACAATGTCATCTTGCTGCCTTTCATTGGCCACTGACGGCTCTCTCAGGAGATGGAGCTTGATAAATGGCCTGCAGCTGCTCTGCATCCAGGAGGCACTGCTTGTTGACTCCTTTCCACCATCAGTGCACCTTTACATGTCTGATCAGAGACAGCTCCTCTATGTTTACACCAGGACACAGGTAATAATATCGTTATACTACTACTATTACTATTTTACCCAAGATAATCAGCCGTTATTTTTCTTGAGAAGAAGGCCATTAAAAGGGGTCAATCAGAGCAGCTGCAACGATGGTGAGCTGACCCAGTATTGGACAGTGTGATGATTTCAACTGCTGCATTTTATATTCAGTGTTAAAATTAGCTCTTAACTTTCTCTTACGCTTTGATTAAGAGATTCAACGATGTAGAAAGCGTTGTTTTATTAATTTACTAATAGCTGATAACTTAAACTGTACTGTATAATAGTTAATAAATCACTTCCTACTGCATTACTCCACAAGTCAATAGGGATGTATAGGAAAATTTAGGGCCAGCATCTTTTGAAAAGGATTTAAACTCTTCTTGTTTTGCGGTATAAAGAGTGTGCGTCTGAGATGATGTGACATTTTAACCTGCTGTTATTGCTTCTTCAGGTAAAGGTGTGGAAGCTAGATGGGGCTGAGCTTTTGAGTAGCCGTGAGGAAGGTTTGGTAGTTCTGGGAGTCCTGGAGGAATCTGTCGTTTTTCTGTTTGACTCTGGTCTGGTCAGAATAGCCCACCCTGTTAACAGCGCTCAGACCATGGAGATTGAGCTGGAAAACTCACAAAGATGTTTAACTCCTGTGAACACTGTAATGTCTCCAAAACGAAGAAAAGTTTTTGTGACCACTACAGAAGGCTTCCTCTACCAGGTAAGTCAATCAATATGATTTACTGTTTTGCTATTAAATGTCCCTGAGACTATTATAAGGTTGTCATGGCAACCTTTCTTATTAGTTATTTTTCCAACATATTATTGCGCAAGACTGTTTCAGATTTGGAGTCAGGCCAGACACAAATAATGGAAAAAGATCGGATATAGTACTATTCCAGTCTTGAAAGATCTATCTTCATCAGTTGATCTATTCATTCACAGACACACACACATTCATAACACACATTCATACAGTGCCTAAATACTGAGTGCTCTCTCCATCACACACTTAATAACGGTTGCAATAACAACCAAACCTAAAGGGATCGTTTTCTCTATTCCACATGATCACAGATGATGATTTTTCCTTCATGTTTGCAGATTTCGAAGTCGGGCAAACAGTCAGCTGTTGAGTTTCCTGTGATTCCCTCTTTACTTTCTGTCACGGAAGATGAAAAAATACTAATTGCAGGTAAAACGACATTACACTATTATTATTATTATTATTATTATTATTATTATTATTATTATTATTATTATTATTATTATTATTATTATTATTATTATTATTATTATTATTATTACAGCTGACTAAGGATGAGATGGGACAAACCTCGTTATATTTTTTCTTCTGCATGACACTACCAAGTTTTTATTAAAATTAATTCACTGATGTAGATTCATAGAAAATAAATATAATCTGTTGGAGTCACATAAACACGTTTCTAAATGATCTGGGATACATATGCATTCAACTTAAGTAGGTGACTATATGGCCAGTGTATCCAGATTTCTAATAGTATCCTGTTATGAGCATGTAAAAATTCTCAGTGTAAACAGGTTTTTGTGCTCCCATGTTTCTGTCTCTGCAGCAGCGGAGCGAACTCTGAGCCTCTTTAACATCGACACAGACTCTGTGGACAAATTCCTCGACCTCCAACACGATGAAAACGTTTTGTGTGCCTGCATGTCTTCGGACTCCAGGCTGCTTGCCTCTGGAGCTGCTGACCAACTCATACGGGTCAGAGATCTTGCACTAAATATGATGAACGGGTGGTAGAACTGCAAATATTGTTTAAGCAAGTACAATGTTTGATTTCAAAAGGAACCAATACTTTATGTACATCCTCTCTTTACAGATCTGGTCAGTGACCACCGGTGCATTGTTGGACACCCTGTGTGGTTCAGATGCTCCTGTCACCTCTGTGGTTATGTACAAAAGTTTTGTGATTTCGGCCTCAGCAGCTGCTGCTTCCATCCAGCTGTGGAGCCTGAAATATGACACACATCACAAACCCATCACCCACATCCCGTCAGGCTGTGCCCACGTGGCCATCACCAAAGACGCGGATCGGGTTTTCTATGTCCGGCAGCCAAGCCAGAGAGAGGTCATCAGCTGGAACAACCACACTGGTCAGTGTCAACAGAGCCGAATGGTGAAGTAGGGTGTGTAAAGTAGGATGTTAATAATTGTAACTCTCTTATTGACTGAGGAAGTCCCAGGCTGGATTTTGTAGTGTAACAATAGGACAAGAGTGGAGCTAGTAGGAACATCTAAATGAAATAACAGACATCAGACTTGAATGTTGTCCTGTCCCTGCAGGTTCTCTGTCAGAGCGTTTGGCGGCCTCTGCTGAGGTGTGCTACCTGGAGTTAGCGCAACACAAACGTTTACTCCTATGCGGCTTGACCTCCGGCACTGTCCTCATCTACCCATTAGACTTTCCCCAGGAGACCCTTTGCATCCCCCCGCCAGAGAGCCTCTGCAGGGTGCTGTGCATGGCTGTCAGCTCCCAGGAGAAGCATGTGGCAGTGGCCTACGAGGATTCAGTGTGTCTATTCGAGATTGCCACCAGAGACAGCTTCCCCACAGTGGAGGGGCCTGTGAAGAGGTTACCCCTGTCCCTCATTCATGCCCCACTGTCTTGCATGGCGCTGCTGTCTAACCGCAGGCTGCTGTACGGGACAAGCTGCGGTGAGGTGAGGCTGCATGACTTTGCCGGTGAAGGTAGCTCCAGTCTAGAACCTCATCGCAGCAGAGTGACCTGCGTGACGGGCAGTAACTGGGGAACCCACGCCTTTGTGGGCTCGGAGGACGCCGTGCAGAGACTGTGGGCCCTGGAACCGCTGGCCCTAGACCACACCATGGAATACAAGGTGAAAGTCAAATCACTACAGGCTGATTTTTACCGTTTTTTAAATGGTATAATTTCTTTCCAGCTGACATTCAGTTGTAAACTGAAAAGTATTTTGAGAAAACCAGCTTTTCTTTTAAGACACATTATATATGGTTTAATATTCATATATAGATATATCTATATCTATATATTTGTTTGTATTGTAGTACTGTGTAATTCATTGTCTGCTCATCATCAGTGTGTTATGGATGCTGCGGTTTCAGGGATTTTTCTTCGAGGGTGTCCTCTCTGCTGCTTTCTCTGACAGCGACCAGTTCATCTTCACTGGATCTCAAGACAGAACCATCAAAGTGTGGGATGTAGCTACAGGTATGTCCACATGTCAGACTTCGCATGTTAAAAAACACGTAGAAGACATTGCGTGAGTGTAATATATAAATTGCCATGCAGGACTATGATATGTAGAGCAGGGGTCTTCAACAGGGGGGTCCGTGACACCTAGGGCACTAGGCCGAGGTGTGTGTATGTGTGTTGGGGGAAGGATTGGGTGGGTTCGATGCAAGTTTCCCGTGTTCCGAATCTTTTGTTAAACTAAGCTAAACTAAGCAGCTGTCAGCTGAAGCTTTTTATTTACAGTACAGAAACAAAAACTCAATCTGTCAATGCCTGTGTGCCTGTCCAATTGATTTATTATTATTATTATTTCCTTCAGATCAGTGACTCAGTATTTGTTTATTATTTATTCTAGTCTGAACAAACCATGAGGTTTTAATTTTTTGTCAATGTGATCATTTTATTATTCACTACATATAAATACATTTAAAAGAGTTAGTCTTTTGACGGGAAAATAGGATGTAAAACGTTGACTTTTGTTTCAGTAAGGTTTTGTTGTTGGCTTGATTTGGATGAATGCAGGACTTATCAGGACTCGGTTGTTTGTCTTTGTCTTTTCCCTTCAGGAAACCTGCTGTATGTTCAGTACGTCTACTCCCCTGTCGTCAGGATGGTGACCTTCAGGAACGGTTTTGTGGCGTTGTCCCAGCAGGGCTCTGTCATTCGAGAAGTGTTTCGCTGTCCGGAGCACATCAGTCCAGACTACAACCCTCTGAGGAACGTCAAGGCCCAGTACTGGGTCACTACCAGGGAGAAAAAGCGGCAGGGACAGGAAACCTCTGTGTCTGACCCACAGGACTACAACCCGGCCCAGTTCAACCTGAATGTCATGAGCATTCTTAAAGCCAAACCCTCTTCCACATGCCTCATACTATAGGACACTATAACTGTGGCCACATATACACGTTATATATATATATATATATAATCATCATATAAATCAAATATATTAGTGCTGGGCAGCAATCACATTTTTTTATTGCGATTAATCGCATTGTTATGAACCAAATTCAATAATTAATTTAAAAAGTTATGTATTTACAAAGAACATAAGTAGTATGAACAAAAGTCCAGTGACACTTGTAAATCTCAACTTAAACATGAATTATTGTAATCAAATGAAATATAAAACCTGCACATACTGACCAGCAGCAAGTTGACATTTATCAATCAGTTTTCTTCTTTTTCTTGAACAGGTACTATACACAATTTCTTTTATCGGACATAAATAAAATAGCAGCATAAATTGTATGTTCAGCAGCAAGTGTCCCTGTTAGAGCAGTGGTTCTCAACTGGTGGGTCATTTGGAGCGCGCGGGAGAAACCCCCTCTTATTGAATGCGCACATAATGTAACTTAGGGGAGTTCAAATAGCCAAATGGATTATTCATCATTATTGGCGGCAGGTGGTGACGCAATGCTTTTGCTCAACGTCCAACTTGAATAAACATCTTCAGGTATAAAATAAACAGAAGCCAGTAAGCTAACACTGAGCTAAGTGTTACCAATTGATGGCAATTTAACTACAGCTTATGCTTTTTGTATAGATGGTGAACATATGAAGAAGTGAGGGATACACGGGTGCATTACACTATGTCCTGTAGTGTTTTGTATGTCTAATATCCTTGCTATTCTCTGCATTATTTTGTCGAATATCTGCTGATGTTTAGAACCGTCCAATCTTTTTTTTCCCACATTAAAAGCTCTTCTTGGGTAGGTTTAAAGTTGGAATAATCATTTTTTGGGGTATAATTGCAAAATATGAACCAGGAAGGGAACACCTCTTGTATTTATTTGCATATTTGGTATTAAGAATTACTGAGTTTTTGATTACATTTTTTAACAGGTAACAGCTAATTAAGTTTAGCAATCAGATAGACAGAGCAGCATGTATTTCGTGTGAATTCTGTAACTACTTTGAGTCAATCTGCAGCTGCTTTCCTCTGTGAAGTTGTCAAATACATGGTGTTACGAGGAACCTTTAAGGATGTCATGATGCGATTATATGAAAACTACTTTTCCATAGTCTTATATTAAATATCTTTTCTGATGGTCCAACAGGCCAAAAAAACATACTTTGTTATTATGATCATAGCAAAGTAAGAAATAGCTATGAATCAGAAAAAGTAACCAAAGCTCTAAAATTATACTTAGTGGATATTTCCTTTTCGCTGGGTGATGTTTGTTCACCTGAGTGAAATGAGAGCGTGGTTTTCAGCCTAGAGTCATAAATGCAGAGAAGGGATAAGAGCTCCTCCTCTAACACAGAATGTAAGTCAATCATTGACAGAGCTGCACTGACGGACCAACAACAACTGAACCTCTCAGCTTCAGTCTACTGCTGGTTTAACATTTGGAGCTCAAAGTTTTCCGTCTACCACTGAAGATACATTTTTAATTTTCACATTTTTTTCTCGAACTTCAGGACTGCGTTTTTTTTCCTTCTGGCAGAACAGAGATTTAACAATGGAGAGACTTACTGCACTGATTTCCTGCTTGTTGCTGATTGTCGGAGCGGCGACAGCCCAGTCAGGTACAGGCTATTAACACAAAATACACAGTAAAAGGCATGTCAAGAATGTGTCTTAGTTAATTCTCTAAAAACAGAATAAACTAAAGTCTATTTAATAGCTTAAACTAAATCTTTTTTTTTTTACAATTAATCAAGGTGTGTGTGTGTGGGATTTAGTTGCAATTATTTACTGTTATTTGACATCATTACTGGGTTTATTGTTTGGGTCGTATAAGAAAGACACACCTTGTAATCTGTGGAATGTCTCAATTCAGGTTAACTGGTTATCTTTAGCCGTTGTTTGCTTATATCAAATCAAATTATACTTGAATGACCTCTATTCACTAATTCCACATTTCTTCATGATATCCTATGTACTTAAGTGCTGAAAGAGGTTTAAGTCAAGTTAGTTGATGATTGTATTTAAGCAATAAAAAAAAAATGTGTTCTGTTGTTCAACTAGTTTTAGGTGCATCACCGCAATATGTCCTTTATTGTTTAAATTCACTTTATTTCTTCTTCAAAAACCTGGAGATCAGGGTTTGCTGGTTAAATCCAGGTCAGCTAACGGTTTGTTTTGGCAGTTAAGAGTTTAGCTTTTTTAAGTCTTTGTATTACTTTAATGTATTCCAGTTTACTAAAAATAAAATAAATAATTAGAGCAGTGTCTCACACTGAATCTGAATGATCTCTGAACTTGGACCCCTGTGTTTGTGTTTCAGTTCAGACTCCGTTCAGTGAGCGCCTTCTGCCTCAGTGGCTCACTGGCATCATTGCTGTGACTGGCTTCCTCTTCCTCGTATTTGTCAGCTTTCTGGTGAAGAAGGCCTGGTGTGAGAAGTCCAACAGGTCAAATCAAATATCTAACCCCTAGCTTAGAAATCTTTAAAACCAAAGAGACATAGTCATGACAGCTTAATGTCATCAACATAAAACTGTTTTTGTGACTTTTAAAGCTCTCACATTTTTAATCATATATTTTTTCCTTCTCTGTGCAGGGGGAAGACCCTTGTGGCGTCAGTGGCAGAAAATGAGTTTGTCATGACCAATGACAAACGCGACACTGTATTGGATATGGTCAGGTAAGCTCAACATGAATAAATCAGGAAAATGTAAAAAGTATACAGTATGTGGAATTGAATCAGAAATCTCCATTGTTGATTACATGGAAATGTATATTTGACTACAACTCATACATACAGATTCTCTGAAATATAAGCATTTGGATGAAATCATCATTGGCCCCTCTCACTGTGGGCAAAATGTCCAATGAAATTTTAAACTTAAGAAAACATTTTTTGCATGTGTGTTTGCCAACCAGGAGCAAAGAAAACATGAATGCTTACAACAACCTGGTAATTCACAGCGCCGATGACAAAGTTACCAAGATGTGACCAAGTTGAACGGATTCTATTGGATGTCTTATCATGGCCGTTACCAACTATGGAGTGGGAGGTGAAGAATGTGTGTGCATCGATAATGTGGGATAATGTAGTCTAATCACAACTTCAAATAATAGACATTTGTAGGGCGAAACTGTAAATGATTTTGGAGAAAGTGCAAAGTTAAAAACTATTGTCTGGAAATTGCATCTCTCTCACCTTTTGGAATTTCAGTCACCTCTTCTAGCAATTTAGAGCAGCTCTCTGGCCTAAAATCTATGTGCAGGCTAATAAATAATCTCTTCTAAAAAAAGCCAAGTCAGCTGTCTTTAATGATCAGTGAAAGAATGACCTGTTAGTACTGAGCAACCGATGCACAGTGAAGTCTAACGTTGCAGATGACAAACTTGTTTTTTAAGATTTAAAAAATGATCATAGTACAGTCATAAAAATGTCAAAATAATAGCAGCGATCTTAGAGTGAATTTCTTTTATCATCATTAATGATGGATTCTGGAATGATGTCCAGAATGTGTTTTGTGAGATTATCATGACCTTGATGAAAATATCAGGCCTTTAAAAGCCCAAAGCTAAGCATATTGGCTCATTAACGATGGGGTACAAGAGATAAAGGATAGCAGGTAATGAAGAGACAGAAGAAATGATGGATGACCTGCACCCCTTTCTCCAAACCACCACATCACTGAGTGGCGAGTAAAAATATTTTTTTGATGGATGTAAAAAAAAAAAAGCCTCGTTCAAACAGGATTGACTTTGATTATAGGAGGAGGAGGGCAGTAATTTCATTTTAGGCAGAAGGAAATGACGGCATCTCGCAATAGACATTCAGCGCATATGGACATATTGAAATTCATCAAAACAGAATCATAACTTATCCTCCTGACATATGACTCACATTCAGCGTTACACCATTTCCTGAAGATATCATTATCTCTGGTGTGCCTGTACTGTAAAAGATAGCAAAACATTTTCACTTCCTTTATTCCTCTTGGCTTCGTGGCCGGCCAAATTGGGAATTAATCAGTGGGCCAGATCAAACTGCACAGCGGGCCACAGGTGGCCCTTGGCTGTAGTTGGTCACCCCTGCTGTAGACGTACGTTATCGGGAGTTATCGGATAACATGTTACTGCAATTCGGAATTGGGACGCCAAAAATTCCCTGTATTCTATTACACTACAAAAAAGACATTGGGCTATCGGTATATTTTGCAAACATAGGGATTACTTAGCAGGTTTGCATTCTGCAGCAAACACGCGAGCGGTATGCACATATTTCAGCAATTTATGAAACAATACCACATCAAACCAACACATGACACCCATGTGTCCACGATTCGAATGAAAACGTAATTTAAGATAGGGGCGTGAAAACAGTCGCAAAATGGATTATTCAATTATTATTCATTGTGACGTCTCACTTAAAGAAACATCTTAAGGTAAGAACAAAGACAAATCCTTAACGTTTGCTTAAATGCACAGTAGCTAAATAGCTAGAAAGCTATTGTTGTTCCATCGCTTAGAGATGTAATGGTTGTGTGGGCGCCATCTCCCCTTAGGCAGCTGGAATTGGCCCCAGCGGGCGTGACCCAATCAGGATAAGAACATTTGGTATTGAGGTAATCCAAAAGAAACTAAAAGTAATCAGCTTACATAAATGTATTATTATGATTTCTTTGAAAGTAAACCTCCCTATCCTGGTTGTGACATTGTATTTGTTGGCTAATTTACATTTTATCTGAAAATATAAATTGTAAGCACTGTGTGGATGTAACTATTATTTTCATGACTGAAAATCAAAAGCACATTTTTAGTTATCTCAAAAAAATCATAACATTTATATTGCAAAAACAAAGTTGGCTAAAACTATTTTTTTTCTTATTAATTATCTGTGAAGCAAGTTGAAGAGCAGCCAAATCGTTATTATAGTGTCTTTATAAGTGGCTGTGGTGGAAAAGAGCCAGTATCAGTAGATGTTCGACCCTGTGCTTTGAAGGTGGGAATCACAGCTTTATAAGACACTAACCTCTGACCTTCCTCTTCGCCAGATACCCCCCAGGTTTGGTGCCCATCACACACACCCTACCCTCTGGTACACACCCCTGCCAAGCCCTGTCGTCCAACCAGCCCTCCAAACAACTTCATAGTATAGTATGTCTTGCAAAAAAATCCAAAAAACATCAGAAATGCAATTAAACATCAAGAATGTTATAAGTAATAACATTTAAAATTCATAATATAGTATATTGTCATAAATTTTACCGAAAACCTCATGGTATAGTATATCGTACGAATGTATTATTTTCTTAAATAAAAAGAAATATAGAAAAAATAAAAGTAACAAAATAAATAAAAGCATAGTATAGTATTTCATCCAAAAATGTCAACAAAATATAACAATTTAAAAGAACCTAAAAATGTGAAAACAAATGTCAGTATTGGTCCTCACCTCCTCCATCACAGTGTGGCTGCCTGCATCCTCTGCCCACACCAAACACAGACTGGAACGCATCGTGCCAGCAGCTGGCCTTCTCACGTGCCACCAACAGATGCCTGTGAGTGCTCTGCAAGATGTCAGATCCAGCATCCAGCAGTGGGCCAGCAGGATAGCGAACAACACAACTCACCTAGTACTAGAGTCTGTTCAGAACCCTCCCATCAGGTCGCAGGTTCAGATCCATCAGAACCACAGCCACCAGACAAATTAACAGTTTTTCCCCTCAGGCCATCTCAGTGGCCTGCCCAGTCAAATACTGGTAGCCGTGTGAGTAAGCCATCATCCTCAATAAGCCATCACAGCACTGTTGTTGTTGAAATAAAAACAAATATATAGCTAAAACTGTATATGTTAAAAAATAATTATAATGGTGACTGAGACTTAAATGTGTTGATATGTCCTGGCCATGATAAGGCAATTGGTTGGTGGAGGTGTTGGTCCAAGGCTGCGTTCACAACCACTACCCATTTACTTCTTCTAGAGAAGTATGCCCCACCACATTTAATAAGAATTATTATCAATTATATGGAAGACTATTCTATAATAAGTTGTGATAAGTACCATACAATGATAAAGTATGATAAATTATCAACCATCCAAAATTGATACGACACTTGTGCGACAACAAAAGCAGTGTTCCTTTCATTATTTTGCCAAGGACCTCACTATATCCATCTTCATATCATTTTCTTGACAGTGGTTAGGGATTATTGTATGAGTAACTGGAGTTATGAGTTATGAGTCCATTTTGATTAGGACAAACAAAGATTGATGAGTTTATCCCTTAGTCCATGTGTCTGTGCCAAACTTGAAGAAATGTCCAGAAAAGCAATCTTGAGCTATCACATTGATACGATAAAACAAATTATATTAACCCTTAGCTTTGGCCATCAGACTTAATCACATCATCCTTGTTGGTGATGCTGAGATGTTCCCTCCAGTTCTTAACATACTGCATTCATGTGACCAAAAATCTTAAAAACTGCATTTCCTCAAGGCATTCCTTAGCTCACGAGTGAAATAAACATACGTACAGACAACTTGAAAAAGAATGCACCTGTGACTGCTCCCCACAGTGAGGCAAAAGAAACAACATGTTGCTGGAAGGTCTTTAAAATTTGGTCTTTTCAAATGTCATTGACTTTTATTGTTTTACAGGATATGAATATATATAGTGGAGAAAATAGATTTATGAATGTGTCATGCAAAAAAACTATTTGGAATAGATTTGAATCAGAAATCCATTCACTCCTTATTTTGGTTTGCGCAGTAATTTTTATTATGACAAAAATATGAGGACCAATGTACAGAGCAGCATCATTGTATAAAATTAAATATGATTAACACATAAAAATCCACTTGGGTCATTAATGATGTGGCTGATAGCAGTAAACATGCAGAGTGTCTGTCAGTGAGTGTGAGCCAGAGATGAGCAAATAAATGTGTGTTGAATGTCGGCAGCGCAGCTTGTGGAAATCCAGCTTCTCGGGTTTTCAACAAGCACACAGTCTGAGCTGTGGTCAGACACACTGCGGTCTGGCGGCGCCCCCTTAAGTCTGGAAAAAGATACTGACCGACCGTCAGCCCACATCCAGCCACCCGTTCCTCCAGACAGACCTGGGGAACATGGAGAAGAGTTATTTGCTAGGAAACTGGAGCCTGATGAAAACCCACCAGCAGACAATGGGTGCTTAACAAGTCTATCTGTTCTACAATGTGCAGGAAACCTGGATCTGAAACAAATATTATAATGTTTTTAACTATTTAATTAAAATTTGATGCTTGTCTCAGAATTCCTTCAGTGACATAAATGTTAAACCTCCATATTTTTCCTTTTGTGGAGAGAGAATGTACGCGTATGTACATGTGATGTATGCTCATATGACTAGATTAAGTGTAGTTTGTTTGTATCTCAGATAGGTGAAAAAACATCACAGATTGATCTAAATCTTTCCGGTGTGCTAATCTTATCCTATAGAACCGGGAAAGTCACTCACCGATCCAAAAGGGCTTCTTCCCAGCAAATTTCCACAGCCAGGTCATGTCTCTTCTGGACCGCACGCTGGTCAGGCTGCTGTTAAACCTGAGGAACAAATGATACGATCAGAGTCACGCATATAATCCATTTACCCCTGCATTAAAATGTGTGATCAGATCGTAGTAAGAGCTTGCCCACATGAAAGCACAGATGCAAATTAAAGATGGATTGGGAGATCGACCTGATGTAGCCCATTTTTTAACATAAACTTTCAAATAAATATGATCTACTGTGTCTGCCCTCTTTTAAATATAAACAGCGGTTACTCACACAATTACCAGTATTTGACTGGGCAGGTACAAATTGTTTAAGGCAGCTTTAGTACCTCAAGTGTATTATAACTTAGCTGGACAAGTATTCATTTTCATGGTATTTGGTCATAAGTGAAGGATTATGATGTTTATTTGCAATGTGATAAAAAAAAAAATGGATTCATTATTATATGGAAAATGATCAACAACAGCAAATCTGCGTATTTTATGATATCTTGGCTTATACTGTAACTGAGGTGTAGGATGAAGTGAAAATAAAAGAAGGAGAAGTGTGTTTTTTACAGCATTGAGCAAGTCCTCTCCGCGCTGGCCCAGCTGGCCACAGACGAGCTGAGGATGTAACATTGTCTCCTGTAGTGAGTCCAACCATCAGGACATGAGCTGCTCACCGACCTCCCTGTCTGTGGAGACAAACACATCAGGGAAACACTCAGGAATGCATATGACAATGTGACACTGCAACAGCGCAACACAAAAAAATGATGTCCACAGCATATCACAGATATTAATAAATAACACGGCCGGACACTTTCGGAAAAGAGAAGAGTGACGGGAGGGTTTAGTTGTTTACTACTTTGTGTGCCTGTATTGTCTTGTGATATATTTATTTTTCTTACCTCTCTGTATTTTGGGATCTCAGGGAGCATGTCACATTACATGAACACTAATATTCTGCCGTTATTCAATATTCAGAATTGTATATAGGCCATTTTATTTGTTATTTCTAAATATGGGCGATACAAATAAACAAGGATTTAATTTTATTTGATATCTTCCATCATCCATTTTTGAGAGATAAAGTCCTGTACTGGTGAACAAAAAAAAAATCCCTATTCTTTGGCACAAGTGGCTGCAATCTTAACCTTGTTTTAGATAGCGGCGTATAATCAGGAATGTGATCAAACTTTTACAAACATACCAGTCAAATCATGGCATCTTCACAGCAATATTTGCTGTGAAGATGCCATGATTTGACTGGTATGTTTGTGTGTGTACATTTACCTTGTGCTGGTGTAGCTCCAGGTGGTGGTGTCTGGGTGCTAGATGATCCTGCTGTGGAGCACCTCCAAGTGACGCCTCCTGCAGGAGTCCGCTGTGTGAAGACCAGCTCCTCCCTGTGTCACCTGGCTTCAACTCTTCCAGCCGCAGAGGAGTCAGACTGTGGAACTAATGGTGGAGGCGGATGTCAACACAGCATTTGCCTGTGTTTTTATCTAATGGGGGAAAAACTGGAAACAATTCTTACCGTCCACACTTTCTCCTCAGACTTTCTCTCTCCTGCCACCTGAACATGATCACAACAGGGTTGACAGGGTAATTACTAAAAAATCACATGATGCAATAGAGACACACACACACAAAAACAATTTCTGTATAATTACACGTATAATCATTAAGAACAAGACGCTGTGAGCTTTCAACAATGTTGCCTCATATAATCAGAGAAATGTTAGTTTTTGGACATATGCCTTTGAACAGCTTTCCTTATTTCCAGTTTTTCATTACATGGCTGAATCCAGTAGTGCACCATGCAGTTAATACCTAGGCCAGTCATTTAAAGCTACCAGCTCCTTAACTGTTTATTCTGAAGGCCTAAGGCAGATTAGTTTGACCCTGGCATATGATGACAGCTGAAATGTTATTGGATAAAAGCTCTAACATGAGTAGGCACTACTGGAAGTAGCGCAACCAGGCAAAAGCTATGAAATAAAGCGAATAGACTATTTGGAATAATTTAATAAATATTAATGGAAAAAGAAAAATAACCCTTGCGTTGTGTTCGAAAGCTGTTTGTCCCCAACCCTAATTCCACATGTGCAACCCAAAAAAGGGGTATCAGGGGTTTCATCCCTATTCTCCACTTAGCCCACTTATGACACAAAAAGTGGACTCAGAATAGGGTGATTGTTCTTGCGGTAGAATGGAGTGGAGTGTCATAAGTCTAAGATGAATCTTGATTGGGCAAAAATGTCACCTAAAGTTACCCACAACATTTCAATGTTGACTAATTTGGTGTTTCCAAATAATATATATTTTTTTAAGGGAGATCTTCAGAATCAGATAAAATGGTCAAAATCTGTTTTGTAGTGTTTATACAGCTGTTGTGGAGGATATCATGAAGTTTTGTTACAATGCAAGAAACGAGGTGGAAGTAATTATATAATTTTAACACAACAGACCTGAATACAACATAAGGGTTAAACTGTAAGTCAGTAGTCAGTCAGTTTAGGCCAGCAGAGGCCTTGTTGGCCCTGACAGCTCGCCACTGGCTGAATCACTGCTTCTTGTTTCATCATGATTTGTTAGTCAATTCAAGTGCTATGGCATTTAACAAGAGATGTTGCTTCAAACACGAGCATTGTAAGTCACTGAAAACTGTTCTAAGTCCATCAACTGACGCTGATAATGATCCTCAGGTTTCAATGGCCCTGTTCCTTTCGTTTTAACATGCCCTCTAGCAGTGACAAGGCATCTGTATGATTCATACAGTATTCAGAGTGAAAGCTAGACCATGAAACGTATAAGCATGTTAAAGTTTATCCTAAAACAATCAAGAAGTCAGTATAGAGGCAAAAATGCAATGTGATCTGAGTCCCACTTGGAGGCTCTGCCATTGAGTTTGACACAGTTTGTAGCCGTTTCAAAGCTTTATGTTTGAGAAAAGATTGTATTCGTATATCTCCTCATGGCTTGACAACTGCATTGGTTTTTGCATATCTAGAATTTCCAATGGATCTTATTTTGTGATCTTTGTCAGGTAATAAACACCAAGATAGGGCAGGACACCAAGCTTCCTTACAATAGGTTTTGATGTAATGAGACAGGAAAACTGTGTGTGGCAGCATAAAATAAAATAATAATAAAATAATAATAATATAATAATAATAATAATAATAATAATAATAATAATAATAATAATAATAATAATAATAATAATAATAATAATAATAATAATAATAAAATGTTATTTACAAACTACAAAAAGGGTTGTAAATGAGCAGAATCGTCCTTTAGTGAGTGAGTAGGAGCAGAGTTGTGGCAGCAGAAGTGGACGGAGCACTTACCTTTGGTCCTCCATGTGGGACTCTGTGTCCACTGCTCAAATTGCTCCCAGTGTTTGTCCCTGACAGCGGCCTGTTACGATATTCGACGTGGCTGTAACTGGGGGCTGCCTGGTCCTGTGGTTCCCCGTCTCCATAGTCCAGGAATGGCTGGCGGTGTGGGACGTCTCCTCTGGGAGGGTGAGGCTGGTTCTCCCACAGGAGCTCTGCCTCGATGTCAGTGACATGGTCCTCCTCCTGCTTGGGAGGGTCAGGGAGGCGAGGAGATGGGTGGAACTGCTTCCCGCCCTTCTCTACCAGGTCGTCTGGGTTGCACCTTCCTGATGAGACAACAATGAGGTCACAGTTTGGTTAAGTTTATTATAACCATTGTGGGCATATCAAAGCAAAATAGTGGCTGGACAGCCATGAATGAAGATGAAAACGTCCCAACACTTCCATATCATTTATTTACCAAAATAAGAGATACCACATATATTTATTTCTCATTTCCTATTAAAGAAGCCTTGTTCACTCACAGAGCACTGACTTACAAATAAAGTGTTTCCTCAACTTTGGTGAAGGTTAAGGGAAGGAGATGTTGCTCCTTGTACAGTTTCTTCCTGTTTTCTCTTTAATCATTGTGGGGAATGTTGGGTTTCTCTATATATTATTATAAACATTCATAGGGCAAGTTCTTTGAGAGAATGAATATAATGTAATTTGATAATGAACAAATGAAATAGCATTGGATTGAATAGACGTGATTTGAAACAGTGAGTGTTGGAGCACTGCAAGGACCAGAAAAGGACCAGGATCTTAGCTCTTCTAGTCTTTGAAAACCTCTCCAAACATTTTACACTAAAGTTTTTCCATCTACTTATTCACAATCCCATACGGCATTCTATCACACTCACATTCACACACAGCCGACTATGTTGACAGAAGCAACTTTAGTGTCTTGCCCAAAGACACTTCTGCACGTGGGGACCTGAGAACCCAGGGTTCAAACCACATTTTTCGGATTAGGGAAATAGCTTTCTTTACTTCCTAAACCACAGCTGCCCACAATGAATGCAATTGAATACACATTTCTAATGATCTCTCAACTTCAGTCTTTTTATAATCATAATATTTATTTCCCCAAAAAGGTTATAGGGAATCCCAAATTGTCACCAGGCCAGAAAGGATATATAATCCCTCAACTTCTGGCTCTAGTTTGGGATTACTGAGGCCTCCTTACAAAGGAAACCCCTCTCAGCAGCATGTGTATACACCACCTAAAATGTTTTAGTCACAACCCAAAGCCCATGACCATGAGCTACCTAGTTACCTGCCCATTTACTTCTCCATCCTCCCCTCATTCGGGAACCAGACCAAAAACATTCATTTATATAACGCTCATGTTACTTCTTAATATGACTCTTTTTACCTCCTCTGGGGTCAATGATCTCAACGCTAGCGGTGCTCCTCTGGCCCAGGATGGCGTTTTTTGGATTTTTCAGGATGATAGTGAAGGTCTCATGGTTTTCTTCCAGACCATCATCTATCAGGTAAATGTTCCACGTTTTCACATTGACTCCTGAAACAGAACAGGGGATGGAGAAACAGGATAAGAATAATCACCACAATAATGCTTTATCGATATACTGTATATATGGATGAAACTGGTCTGAAGTCGGTTGATTAATTCAATGCTTAAACTAGGACACCTTCATGTCTATCAGTGTTTAAATGATCCATGAGAAAGAATGTTTCATTTATAAGGCATAGTTGAACTGAACAGATCAGAACAGTGTCTGGTAGAGTCAGACCTGGGTCGAACTGGATGAGATCAGCTGTGCTTTGAGAGAAATCTCTGCCAAGCTTGGCGGATCCTTCCTCCACCTGCACAAACCAAGCCGTAGGCAAAATATAGAGAAATTACTCATTAACTTTGAAACCCCGCAGCATGGAGTCAAGGTGGCTTCACATTAGTACCTGGATAGCAACATAGGCTAGGTCGATGCTCCCCCCGCTGCGCAGGATCTGTATCTGAAGAGTCCCTGCTGTCTCACAGGTTCTGTAGCAGGTTGCCGACAACTCCACCCGAGACCATGACAGCTCCAGTCTGCAAGAGACACTCAGTTGAAAATCCCTCATAAACTGTTCACTAAGTACTAAGCACATAAACAGAACATACATGGCACATTCTCACCAGACACCTACAGACGCGTATGCATTCAAAAGTAGTCTTTATGAAAACTGTTAACACAGTTTTGCGTTTTTTTAAAGAAACCCTTCAGGGTTGATCAGTGGCTTAGTGACAGCAGCACATACTGCGCAGGCATCACATCCAAAGCTTGATTCCCCAAACAGAGGTGCTGCATCCACCCCTTCTCAAATCCCTCAAATCTACAATCAAGAAAATTGTTGAATAAAGAAACTCAAGAGATTGATATCTCAAAACTCAGGCAAATGAAACATAATCAACGAGGATTGTTTGGGCTGTGAGACAGTGAGACACGTGAGAGTGACAACCAATATAATAACAGTAAACCAAAAAAACAAAAAAAAGTCAAACTGAAAAAAAAATGATGATGTTGTAACAAGGTAAGCTAGGTTTTTTAGAAAGGACATGAACTACAAAAATATTCTTGCATGACGTCATGTTGTAGATCCCCTAGACATGAACATCAGTCTGATCCTTGTAGGTTTGCATCCACAAACCTACATTTGAGGCGGCATGGTGTTTCCTGCCGGGTCAGTGAGATGGAACTCAAAGCTGTCGGCAGTCACCTCCATGTCCGCCGGGAGGATCAACACTACAGCACGCTGGTCCAAATCCTGCTGGGTGAAGCGACCCTTAATGTAGGCACCTGGTAGGACAACACGATATCGATTTGATCCAGCACAACAATCTCACTTCAAATGTAGGATGGGTAGTACAATGACAAAGAAAGTGATAGAGCAAAAGAAAGGGAGGGACTGGCCTGCAGAAACCAGCAAGTAAAGCAAGTGTAGCAGGTCGACAGGCACATAACAGATTTTGATTTTCAGATGAAAATTACATGAAAAGGAAAAAGAATTCCACAGCCACCTGTGAGAGCGTTCTCCAGGTAGCCGAAGCGCGGAGGTCTGCTTATGGAAAACTCCAGCTCCTCTGTGGGGCTGTCGGGATCAGAGGCCTGCAGGTGTTTGTTGGTGATGAAGATGCCATAACGTCCATTGCCCAAAGCAACCACTGTGCTGGGACTCTGTCTGGTTGTCAGACTGGGGGGCAGTCTGTCCACACGATCCACCTGCACACAGCAGCAAGAACACAGGGGGACTCAGTGTGTGTGTGTTAGGGTAATTTTACAAGTAATCCTAGGTTGTACCAGTACTTAAAGTTGCCCGTTACAGCTAAATATCTGCAGATGACCCTAAAATCACACGTGAAGACTTTGGAGTGCATACTTTTTTGCTGACTGAGATGTCACATGAGGCAAGTATGAGACCCCGGCAGTTTGCATACCAGGAAAACATTGGAGTAGATTGTTTGGTCCTTGACATGCTACACAGGGTTCGACTTTCATCTGGAGGACCCTAGTGGCTTTTTTGACGTTTCTGACACCATCCAGCCCTCCCCTGCTCAGAAATGAGCTAGAAGTGATGGGGTGGTGTGTGTTTGTGTGTTTTCTCGCCTTTATGTTAGTCGCCCGGTTTTGGTTTATTAAGAAAAAAAGAAAATAAGTTCTAGTTCAGGTCTCAACGGAAAAATCGGACATGCATTTCAGCCTTTCTGCCACTGGATGTCACTGTTGTCCCATAGTTGAGCCATAAACGCAGAAAAGAGATTGCACCTCTGACTGTCACTGCTCCTAAATCTGTGTACACTGATGTTTTTTGTCCTGCGGCAGTCAAGCTCATTTTCAACTGTGTGTCCCCATTTAATTAGGGCCCAAGCAACGCCAGTTGCACGGCCCTATTGTTTCTGTATGAGCTCATTTTTTTTCTTCACGTTTTTGGGGGCCTAAACATGCACGGAAAGTCAGGAAATCTTGCAAACACGTCGGGTCTGGCCAAAAATATTGTAAATTGAAATGTTTCAAAATGGGCCACAGCGCCCCCTTGAAAATGTCAAAAATCGACCACTTAGCACCACTTTCATCAATAGGAACAAAATTTAGATTTCAAGCATCCCTGGATGCACCTTAAAGTCTCTCATACAACGATATGCTAAATGCAACAGGGAGTCTGCTATTATGATTCTAAGCCCCATTTTTGGCCGATTCCACCCCCTGTAAGAACCTTTTACATAGCCTTCACATTTCTTCCGAACCAGGTCATATTGGCTTTGTGAAATCTTAATAAAATTTAGAACAAAATGAATTAAAAATATATTTTATATATCTCATTGTCTGACCATAGTGTGGCGGCGAATTTTGACAAAGTTTCAAACACTCGCCCCTCTGCTGGCCACAGATTTCTTAATTTATTTGCTGGCCCCAGAAAATACCATTTTCATACTCATTCCTATGCTACTCATAAAGCTTTCACTCCATCATTCTGAAAACTTCTCATGAAGACCTTCACAAGTTCAACATGACATTCAGTAAAGACTGTGTCAAGGCCTTTCAAGCTGTCAGCGTGACGTTGCCTCAAAGCTGGATCCTTCGCCTATCACTGTGGTTTGCTTGACATTCAAACTGTTTGCCCTTGAATGCACTGTAATTTTATTGACTGTAGTTATTGACTATTACTTATAGACCTTGCACAGATAATACACCACAATCACTCCAAACAATTGGACACTCGTACTCATACACTGCATTTCCTATCAAAATGAGCCTTACTTAACCTTATTCTGTCATTACTTCTAATTTGGACCTTAAAACCAAATTCTTAACCCTCCAGCTTCCCTTTAAAAGTGTGTCAGAAAGTGAACACCAACCAAATTGTCTTCTTCTTCTTAATTGGTACACTGAAAGCAAGAAACTAAACCCAGAATTGTCCCTGTCCACAGCCTGATGTATGTAAAAAGGTTTATGATAGGAATGTATGAATGTGTGTGTGGATGGGTGAATGGGACTTGTGTAAAGCCCTTTAAGTTGTCTTTAAGACCAAAAAAGTGGCATATAAATGCGGCCAATTTGCATTTAAGCTTTTATAACGTACAAAGTTTGAAATACACACTCCAACATATTAATGGAGTGGTATCCGTAATCATAATACTTTTGTGATTTTTTTTGGATTTGTGTGAGGGTCAGAACATTGATGGACTGGTCAATAGAACACTTTCAATTCAATTCAGAGAAAGGTTTGTGATCATTTACCTAATTGAGAAATAACTAGGTTAAGATTAGCTTTTTTGTCAAGCCACTGAAAGACATGGATAGGTTATGCGGACCAATCAGAGTTGTTGCAGTCTGCATCACCACAATGTCAACTTACATTTCTAGGGCACGTAAACACCTGAGTCAAGCTAATATATTGATAAGCACAATGTCGAGCTACTTATCTTGTTTGTAAGTTTTACTGGCTCAGTTTGAGTTGTGTGATAATTGAAAACACACCAAATGATCTACAATGCTACTGTTATATGAGCTTTCTCTGTGTGTGTGTGTATGTGTGTGTGTTTGTGCATGCAGCTTACCTGTATGTTAAATACAGCAGGTTCTTCTCTCAACTGTCCAAACTCCAGGTATCCTCTGTTGTTTCCATCGGTCGGTAGGAAGTAGAACCTGTCGATCTCCGCCGGGCTGTGCGGGTCATGTTGGTAAGCCACGTTCAGCGCATCCACATCTGTCTGGGTGAACCTCTGTGGAGATGTCAGCGGGACTCCTCTCAGCAGCAGTTTACCATAGCGCGGTGGCTGTATGATGGTGTAGCTCAGGTTGGCTGTGCTGGTGTCGGGGTCAGTGAGCTGCAAGCGTTCAGCAGTGATGGTCTCTGTGGCTCCGTCGTGAAGCCGGAGTCCATTGTTGTGGTTTAAAGTCGGAGGGATGCGGTCACCATGCTCGATGGTAAAGTGGACGGTGCCGCTACGGGACGAGACACCATTGGTGATGACGAAACTATAAAGAAAAAAATACATTTTGTGAGCAACAGATCTAGGATTGATTGCAAAACCATTATAAGGTTTAAATCTGAATCAAAGAATCATCAAATAATAAATCATTGATTGGGTTTTACTTTCTTCTCCTTGGAATCATGTAACAACCCCTTGTATATATCTGGTGACCCTTCGGAAGGGCCTAACACCTAATCTTTTCAATTAAAAGTAGCATTATGCATACATAAGCAAGCACCATTGAAAACAAAAAGGATGTTAACATTTAAAATATTCCATTATTATACTATATCAATTGATTAACAATGTCAACCTATGCAATGTGTAACATGCCAAAAATATTTCCACCTTCTTTCCACCCAGTTGCTGGTGGATTACATAATTTTTTTTTATACCATTACTAATGTTAACTGGTACTGATAAAAAGTCCACAAACCTTTTAATCATTATTCCTTTAAACGTTTTGTTTAATTTGACATGAATGTTCAAAGAAACATTAATTAAAACTGTTAAACAGGGACAGTTTGTGCTGGATCGCAATGCTACCCTCTCGCAGCATTCCAGAACAAAAACTACTACTGTGTTCTATCACCTTTCTCGTTTTATATATCACACTGATTACAAGCTGCTACATCCAAGCTATCATTCTTGACATGATGACAATACATAGTTACCTAACGGATGTTAATGTTTCACAGGTGGACCAGTGAACATTCAAAACCAACCACAAATGATCTATGTGTGACCGTAGTAGGTGTGCTCTCGTAAAAATGGCTTTACACCTCTGAATACGTTTTCATAAGTTGCTTTTTTAACGTACAAAATCTGACATCCAAAAATTGTTGGTAATATGCAGGACTTCTACTCCCTCATGATATTAACTGTTGGATACTCTTTAATCGGTTTTCAATTTCATTTTAAACACAACAAGGACAATTCCCAACCCCTCATCTTTGCATTCCTTCTTTGCGTATCCTGCCTTGGTAGCACACTGGATAATAAATGTCTCCACCCCTGTTTCACAGGTTTTTACTACACCTTATCTGTGAGAGCAACCTTTTAAAAGAGAGTATGACGGTACTGACAATACACAGACAGAGCTGGAACATATGTTTTAGATAAAAAGAGGGAAAAAGTGATACAGTATACAATATATATACAAGGACACTTAGTCTCTCTAGGTTTATCTTATTTAATTCAATATTTAAATCTTATTTTATCAGCAGCTTCCACATCATGTCATCCATAACTCGCATTAAGACCAGTTTCCAGCTGAAGCTTTGTTGAGCGAGACACTGACAAATGCATGTGCATACACTCACACACACAGTGGTGTCCATGTGTGTGTGTGTGTGTGTGTGCATGGATGTATTTTGTCCTCCTTTCCGCCCTTTGCCAACAAAATCTGCCTCTTAGCTCTGCAGCTGACAAACTGCCCCGGGCCTCAGCACACCGGCCACCCCCCCCACACACACACACACACACGCACACACACGCACAAACACACACACACACAAACACACACACACACACACACACACACACACACACACAGTCAGAGGCAGGTTCTGGTTTAACATCTGGCTACAGTGTCAGCCATATTTGCCCAGGGACGGCCGTCTGTGGCCGGCACTCTGGCCACCACTATGCCAACGCTCTTGTTATTTTCCTAATAATGCCCATTCATCATCTGCTGTCACGGCACCAACTCCTGAATCAACAAACCTGAGACCAGTGTTTTTTAAGTTCACATTGCGGGAACAATAAGTTTGCACAGATCTAAAAGAACCTGAGCTCTTTTAAAACAACCTGTCACCTGTTCATCCCCAGCTCCAAGTCACTGCCACTGACCAAATGAAATGTGTCACTGTGCCCTACATAATTACAGACAGATTACATTTTAAAAACCAATATGAGTCTATATTTTACCTATCTATCTTATACCTATCTGTCTGTATCAGAGCCAGACAATCCCCCAATATCTGTTTTCCTGTCTCTCTCTCACAATCTTGGCTGCGACGTGACTGGTCTTCTACAGCCAGATAGCCAGCCCCAGTTGGGGCACCCGAGGTCTGGGTAATAAACCTGGTGTCTGCGCACACGCCAGGTCACACACACCAATACTCCCACCCCCCTTAAAAACCCGACCATTGCCAAATTGGCTGGAAAAGCAGAAACACAAACACTGCAGCAGAGAAAGCCCCTCGTCTCCTGACACTAACATTTTTTTTTCTTCCATCCACACATCCACCCACCTACCCTCTCTCTTTCATTTCTGTGCCCAGTTTTCCTTTGTCAGCCAAATGTTGTGTGTGATACTTTTTTTTGGCCATGGCACTGCTGCTCAGCATCAACGCAGAGTTTGGTGTGGAGAAGTAGTCTCTCTTAAGGCACTATATTCACCACATGTTTAAAGCCTTAGGTTTTGCATTAATATATTTTTCTAATAACACATTGTCAATTCTCAATCACTCATAATCAGTTAATCCGTTTTATATATTGTTTTCCCTTCTTATTAACCTACTTTATTATTATAACATTATTATAAAAAAGAAAACAAATTAAAAACCTTTACTTAGTAAAACCAAAAAATTGTCAAAAATAAATTAATAATTTATCGAAACTAAAATACCCGATACTCTGTTTTAACAATTAACTTTAACATGACTAGTGTTTGTATCGAGTGGAACTGCATTTCTTGTGCCCTTATGTAACAATTGTCAATATTATAATTACCAAGTATTAAACCTGTAAACCTGATCAATATTACTGACAGAAATATTACAACTGATATTTGCATCTAATCATCTAAACATAACTTGCCATATAAAGGTGCTTTCCCATGTCATGTTTACATTAAGGCATCATAGTGGATACCTTTTTCACCCAGCTCCATGTTCTCACCTGAATGAGTCCAACTCAGCGTCATGGCTATTGTCGTGGGTGTAACACACTTG
The DNA here is from genome assembly GCA_016785305.1 of Colistium nudipinnis. Lineage (NCBI taxonomy): Eukaryota > Metazoa > Chordata > Actinopteri > Pleuronectiformes > Rhombosoleidae > Colistium > Colistium nudipinnis. The sequence continues at coordinate 3,366,063 of JAFBJU010000331.1, read as the reverse complement.
GTGCGCAGCAATGTCTAGCTGTGTGAAGCTGGTCAGTGGGACTCCAGACCGCCGAACAGCATGGACGAGGCCGTATCGAGGGGGGATGGACACCATGTATACCAGCTCCCCTGGACGACTCGCTTCATCTGATGCCAGCAGGATGTCAGTGTTCAAGACGACCCGCTGCCCCTCCATTAGATGCACTGCCTTGCTCAGCAGCAATATATCACCTGGAGGCAGGCAGAGGGGAGACGTTTACAGAATTAGCAGGATTAATGGAGCAGGGAACTGCAGATTATTTTGAACCATTGGGCTTCTTATCTTCAGTTTTTAGTTTTGTTTTCTACATATAAAACCAGTCAACTGGATTTCTTATATAGAAAGGTAGCAGCTTAAAACAAATCGTATTCATAATCAGCAGCTTGTTTGCAATTCCTCATCATGTTGTGGGTTGTAAAATGCAGCAAGAGTTGCAACATGAAGAATACAATCCAGGTTAAGAAAGGGTTTACTTTACAATATATTGATCTCTTACAAGTATGGGAAGCAAATTATTGATGCAATCAAAAAATTATCTTCTAACTCCCATATGTTTGAGGAGATTAGAGCTTAAGCTCTTCTTTATCACTTCAGGGATTTGTTTAAATAAAAAAGTGGAGAAAAATGATTTTGTGAAATCAGTGTTGATTCACACAAAACAGCCCAGCACGTTTTCACCAGGTTTTAATGGTGAGCTCAGTTTTTTATTTTATTTAGTCAATTCAAGAAGTCAAGACAAATAACTAAAACCACAATTTGATTTGGCACATTATGAAAACAAGCTCTGTCCCATTCAATGCAAGTCTCATTGAGTGTCAACATTAGGTGAAACAAAGAATGACAGAAGTGGTTTAAGTTCAACTTAAACAAAAGAAATAAGATGACAAGCCAAAACATCTTTTTTGGAGTGTTGTTGGGGGAGGAGTTTGAGCACCCACAGGAGCGAGGACCACCCAGAGGAGATGAACCAACTCCCCTCCACAGCTGCTGCGGCTCCCCTACGTTAATTATTCACTGGCTGACGGGGTCGGCCCTTTCTCACCTCCACTCCTCCAGGATCAGAGGGCCCAGAGCCAGAAGGGCCGAGGCCTCGAAGCACCGTGTTCACCCGACTGGCAACGCTGGCACAGCGAGCTGGAAGAGGGTGTGGGGGGGCATCTCAATAATGTATGAATCAAGGCGGCCACCGGGGCCACAGTGGGCGAAGGTGTGTGCACGGGTTTACATGGACATTTGTCTGTGTGCGGGTATTGTCAAGTGAAGAAATGTTTATTTTCAATCTGAGGTTTCAGGACAAGTCTTTTGTTTATTAGATGCCCTTGCTCAGAAAACCCCTTTGCATTGGTCATTTAATGTTCTCATGGCATTGTCCTTAACTGAGAACTTCTTCAACCTTATTGGCTTAAAAGTAAAAAAATAAAAATAAAAGCACCATGACGTACGATTGCCTCTCTGATGTTTCAAGTTTTAAATTTGATATTCAGCTTTTAAGCCACCATGGACAGTAAGTCATCCCCAAGAAAAAATGATTGACAACAACCAGCTAAACTATGATGGAGAACATGGTAAACTTGTGCATAAGCATGAGCGTTTAGCTCACAGCCTTACTAAGTTTCAGGTAATGGGGTAAATATATAATTGGATTTAAATTAAGTAGGATCATACAGAAACTTATTGGAATGTTTGTGATAGTAAAACTTTTTTTCTCTTCCACCACCATTCATCATGTGTTTATGAAATAATGAAATCTGTGAACTTGCTGCTAAACTGCCTCTATTGTATCTTGTCTGCTTAAGTGTAAAGGTGAGTCTTTATCTGGTCTTTTTGTCAGATTGTCAGCTCGGTACTGGACTGGACGTACTTTCATGACCTCACCCATTGTGACCTCTGACCTTTCTGCACAGTGTGGACGGTGATGAAGAAGCTCTGAGCAGGAGACTCGTTGTCCAGGTCACTGAGGGTGAAGCGAAAGCTGTCGTGACCTTTGAAGCCAAGGGGGTTGGCAGCGGTGGCGGTGATGTGTCTGTACCACAAGCGGTTCATTTCTACGTCGTCCTGAGTGAAGTTCTGACCGGCAAACAACTCAGTCCAACTCGACCCCATCTTCAGCCAAGAAACATAGCTTAGAAATGTTACACACAGCAAATGGATCCTAGGGATGAGCCCATATTACAATAAAATGATATCTATTTCATCCATAATCTTCATCTACTGATGACAACTGAGTAACTGAGTAGATGACTAACTGAAAGTTTTGAAAGCTAGACCATGTGTTAAGACTTTTTATTCAAATAATTGTTTTTATAAGTTTAAGAGCTAGATGTTTAAGCAACCTGATCCAAACCCTGACATCTAACAACTTTCGCATTGCTTTAGTCAAAAAATACGTATGAGTGTAAGTTTCTGCAACTGTAGAATAACAAAACTGACATCAGATTAGATACTCCGTGTAATAATAGCACATCAGACTATGCAGCAGAATGGCTTGTTACCAACATACGGTCCCAGTTTTTAGGGTAGCAACATTAGCAGATTTGTTTATGACGAGAACTTATTAGAGTAGCAAAAGAGGCCTGTTATTTTGACTCCAAGACGCCATAATCTGAAAAAGACCAGACAAATTGTCTTCTGGAGTTCTTACCTTGAGCTGGAGCTTTCCAAATCGAGGTGCAGCATTGATGAAGTAGTACACCTGTGTTGGGGGGGTGTCCATGTCTTCGGCTTCTAGAGTGACACTGGAAATCACCCTATGCTCACCTGTGTCTACTTCTAACCCAGCATTTCTGTAACACATAATAACAATATAATGTACTTTTTGCTGTGGTGAGGAGGCCAGTTCAAAAAGAGAATACACAGATTAAGTTCATATGATGATGATGATAATGGTGGTGGTGATCCAAAAGTCCTGTCCAAATCCATCAGTTACAAATCAACACAATAAGTCACCCCGGAGCGGTCTATGTGGCCACTTGCCACAAGTAAAATTCGACTTCTTCTTATCTTGGAGCAAGGTCATAATAAACCGAATGATACTTTAAGGGGCTTTGAATAAGAAGAATAGTTTGATGTGACAAACACAACCTGCAGAAACTCTTACTGATAAAAGAAGAAGAAAGTTAAAAGTTTGTTCAGGAGCATGTTTTTCCGGATGGGCTCATGGAGATAAAGGGGGGTGATGGTGGGAGGCAGTGGGAACATCAGAAACCGTCTGGCTGCTTCCTCACTTGGAACTAAAATCCACGCAGGAGAGATGCTGCCACGTCCATCCTACAGGAACGCAAAAAAACAAGGGGGCCAGCATCTGCCAAGTCTCTGCGTTACTTCTGCCTCGGTGGCCTTTACAGTACCAGCTCGGCCTGTGCCAACGCACCCACGCACACCAACAACTGATCTGGGGACAGTGCAGTGGTGGTGGGGGACTGCAGGGGCACAATGATGGGAGAGCGTGCACAACGCATTCAAGGGTGAAAATAACCAATCACTGTTCAAATGAAAATATTATGGGTGGGGGTGGAGGGACACACATTTCCTCTGTAACCACCCATTCAAGCAAAGCAACTGGCCACATGTGCACACACAGGTCGCCCCCACCCCTTAATTTCCCCTCTGTCCCATGTTGACTCCCAAGCAGCAGATTCAGCATAGACAGTTTGACCTCTAATTCCTGTTTTTTTGGAATTAGAATCATCATCATAACTAAACATTTTACGGAAAAAGTATTGATGCCATTTGTTTAAAACAAACCATTAAACCTTGCTCACTCATTAAGGAGTTCTACAGGAAAAACTTAAAATCAAGACAAAAAACATTCTGGTTATTAACATGTGTTACTGCATGCAAGTCTCCAATGACCCTGACCCCTAAAAACCTCCAGATATGTGACATTAATGAACATTGAACACAAAGTCCTCTCTTAAAAATACACAGCTTTGAGTATGTGTGTGTATGTGTGTGTGTGTGTGTGAATGTGTGTGTGTGTGTGTGTGTGTGCGTGTCTGTGTGTGTGTGAATGTGTGTGTGTGTGTGTGTGTGCGTGTCTGTGTGTGTGTTGGTGTGTGTGTGCGTGTGTGTGAGGAAGCGCAACCGCTTTTCGTGTGTGTATGTGTGCGTGTTTGCATACTTGAGCAGTCGTGGTTTCTCATCGTTGACCGGCAGCACAGTGACCCAAGCCGTCCCCTGGACTGTGTGGATGCCATCTGTCAGCTGTAGAGCCACGGCGTCCTCGAGGGTTTCTGTGTCATCGTGCATGTACATGATCTTCAGGCCTGTAGAGAGATGGGGTGTGTGTGCGTGGGGGGTGATGAAGAGGCAGGGAGAAGGGGGGCAGGTGTAAAGGAGTGCAGGGGTATTTGGCAGTGAGTTAAATAGAGGCAAAGAGGAGTAGAGCATCAAATGTTGTGCTGTGTTCACTTATTTTGATACAGTAGAAACATGAATATAAGGAGAGCCTGATATACAGTAAAAAGAATATACTGTATTAGATTCGACTTTAATGGTATTGTGCAAAGTAAAGGTACAAAGCCAAAATGCAGTTAGCGTCTAATCAAATTGATTAAAAGTTTGATTACAAATAAGTGAATAATCCTCTTCTTCTTCTATCATCCTAGTATTACCACTATCAGCAGAAAGAGTGAATGATGTAGCAGAGAATCACATCAGAGGAGATTCGCAAAATGAAATCACAAATACCTGAACCACAAATACAGAATTTACACAGTTGTTTTTTTTTCTTACCTTGCCGGAGCTCCTGCAGTGTGAACGAGGTGATGGGGAGAATCCTCTGCAGATGGTCAGGTCCCATCAATTTGTAGCGACTAATTTCTGTACCATAGATACCATTGATCAGCTGGCCATGAGCCGGTGGCTGCACCACAGTGAAGGTGAGGAGGTCTGGAGGGGCATCCAGATCCATACCATCTAGGATGGATGGAGTCAACTCCCTGATCCCACCCTCCTTTAACTGCAGCGAAACAATAACAATTGTACAACTTGGATACAACTTTTAAAATACAAGAAATCCAAAAGTGTGACAACTTTGAGTTTTTTTATCTTTACTATTAAAATTAGTCGTGGGGTATACGTACTGTGAAGTTGGTGAGAAGCAAAGAAGGTGTCTCATCATTGGTGGGATTGATGATGATGTAGAAGGGGACAGGGGCAGAGCGATGTACTCCATCACTCACACTGATGGAAAGCTGGTCAACAGTTGGCTCCGCCCCTTTGTGCTCCGACTGGACATAGTTTATTGAACCTGATATCAGGTGGACGAGGCTGAAGGATTCTGGGAAAATGAAAGAACTCCAGAGTCAGGTCTGGTGAAACTTTGACCCCTTTCAGACCTGGTATGAGCACTAATCCTGAGAGATTGGTATTACATCTGGTCACACCTGGCATTTGTGATGTGATTGTCCCTGCATAGTATGCAAATAAACATGCATGTCATAACATTTAAAGAGATAATTAGGAGCAGGAGGTGCTGAGTGAATCAATATAAAATGGGCAGCTCTACCATTGAATAATATATTGAACATTAGGAAATGAGAATCTGGCATCAAACTATTTTCGGGTAATACTGTTAAATATTTAAATTGTAATACAAAGTACCCGGCTGAATAATGCATCCTAAGGGCACATTTACGTTCACACATGTAAAAAAATGTGGCTACATGCGTCCCAGACACCACCTCCAAATGTGTATGATAAGCTCTAAAGATGCATTAAAACACATTGAGATGTGTTCACATGTGTACTTGTCCGCTGGTTATCACATCTCTCAGTTGTTAATACCATGTCTTAATACAGAGTTTCATACCCACACATACTGTATGTTTGTCTTAATTTAAGAACACTAATTCCCAATACACACAATGCATTCCCTAGCCCCTCACACACTGACCAACTTGGACTCCAGCATTGCTCTTCTCAGAGCCAGGTGTTGGCAGTGTGTTCTCCAAGAAGCCATGCAGCGGCATGGTCTCCAGGTGGAAGGTCAGCTGGCCGGGGTTGCTGTCAAGGTCTGAGGCTCCCAGGACCCCTCCACACAGACATGCTGAGGAGCCTTCGTCCACCACCAACAGGGACTCACCTGGAACAAGATAGAATATATTAAGATATGAGATATTGCTCACTAAAACAAAAACCTAAAAGGGCAAATTTGCAAATGGCAGCAAAGGGTTAAACTTCAACAATTAGTTGATGTACTGTAGTTAACATGTTGAAAGGAGAACATAGACACCGTTTTTTTTTCCTTCTAAACAAATGATTGGAATCAGCATCCTCCTTTGATGAATATATCAATCCTCCATTGACATAACATGCCATTTTCACAAGGAGTCCACTGTCTCATACAGGAGCTTCAACTCAACCCTCTTTTAGGATGTTGGTGGGAGAGATTGAAGTACTGCTGGGAATGTTATGCCTCATCTCAGGGGTAAGAGCAGGGGTCGGCAACCTATGGCTCACGAGCCAGATGTGGCTCTTTTGATGACTGGCACTGGATCTGGCTCGCAGATCCGATAAGGTTTTCCCCGCATTGGCAGCCTGTGCGCACTCGTGTAGCCGGGTCAGTTTTTGGTTGAGTGCCAGTTTCTGTCTCAACACCGAGGCTTGAGCCAATCACAGCTGTCCTTCTCATTACACGAGGGCTCAACACTGAAACTAGCAAGCTATTCGAAGAGAATCAAGCCCTTCTGACAAAAAAGATAGCTAAAAGAAAAAAAGATGAGGAGTATCGTATATTTCAGGACGAATGGACAGAGGAATTTGCCTTTGTGTAGAGAGCAGGTTCTGCGATGTGTCTAATATGCAATGATAAAATTGCATTGAAGAAACAAATATAAAGTGGCACTTTGACACGCCATGGTACATTTGCATCAAAATATCCAGCAGGGGACAGCAGGAAGAAGGCACGCCAAGAGCTACGGTGCAGAGCGTAAGCAAGTCAGCAGCAACTTTGTGTATGGACCCGACAAGGTGACTGCAATTCGGCTAGCTTTGCTGGTTCATTGGCATTAGTGAGGAACGGAAAGCCATTCACAGATGGCAAGTATGCCAAAACTTTCATGCTTGATGTGGCCAGTGAACTTTTTGACGACTTTTCAAATAAAGACAAGATAATCAAAAAGACATAAAAGACATGCCTCTGTCAGCAAAAACTGTTCACGATTGTACCATCATGAGGGCAAATCAAGTGGAGGAAACACAAGTGAAGGACATAAATGCAGCGCCATACTTTTCTCTCGCTTTGGATGAGTAACTCATTTATTCCAGTTCAGTGTGATTGCAAGGTATGCTGCCAGTGACACACTGCGTAGAGAAAGTCTTGCTGTTTTGCCAATGAAAGGGTCAACAAGAAGGGATGAATACTAATTTCCGTGTGCACTGACGGTGCTCCGTGTATGGTGGGGAAAAACAAAGGTTTTGTAGCGCTTCGTGAACATGAAAATGGACCCATCCTAAGTTTTCATTGCATTCTACATCAGGAGGCGCTTTGTGCTCAAATGTGTGGCAAGCAACTTAGTGAGGTGATGTCGCTGGTCAACTTTATTGTTGCCCGAGCTTTAGATGATCGCCAGTTTAAAACACTGCTGGATGAAGTTGGGAACAATTATCCAGGTCTGCTTTTGCACAGCAACGTGCGTTGGTTGTAAAGAGGGAAGGTGCTCAGCTGTTTTGCGGCTTGCCTGAGCGAAATCCGGACTTTTCTTGAAATGAAAGGCGTTGAGCATCCTGAGCTAGATAACACTGAGTGGATCTTGAAGTTTTACTATCTCGTGGACATTACTGAACAAGTGAACCAGCTCAATGTGAAAATGCAAGGCATTGGAAATACAGTCTTATCCCTTCAACAAGCAGTGTTTGCATTTGAAAACAAGCTGCAACTCTTTATCGGGGATATTGAAACATGTCATTTACTACATTTTGAAAAACTGAGAGAACCTAATGATGCGTGCACAGCAGGTGACCCAGCTCAACATTTTGATCTCCAGCAACTAGCTGGCTTCACATCTAATCTCCTGCAGACATTCAAAGCACGCTTTGGAGAATTTCGTGAGCGCACTCGTCTTTTCAAGTTCATCACTCATCCACACGAGTGTGCAGTGGACAAAGCCGACCTGAGTTACATCCCTGATGTCTCCATCAGAGATTTTGAGGTAGAAGTTGCTGACCTGAAGGCTTCAGACATGTGGGTGAATAAGTTCAAGTCACTGAATGAAGATTTGGAAAGACTTGTGCGGCAGCGAGCAGAGCTGGCGAGCAAACACAAGTGGACAGAAATGAAAAAACTTCAACCCGAAGACCAGCTGATTGTCAAAACTTGGAAGGCACTTCCTGTCACATACCACACACTGCAACGTGTGATTATTGCCGTATTGACCATGTTTGGCTCTACGTATGCATGTGAGCAGTCGTTCTCACATCTGAAAAACATCAAGACCAACCTACGATCACGTTTAATGGATGGAAGCCTCAATGCCTGCATGAAGCTTAACCTCACCACATATCAACCAGACTACAAAGCCATCAGCAAAACCATGCAGCACCAGAAGTCGCATTAATGGTAAGAAGTATTTAGTTTATTATTGGTTAGCTTCGGTAGAACAACATTATTAAGAAGAATACATTCAGAGACTTATTATACTCTAAAATTGTTGGTCTTACTTAAAAATGCACGCATTTAGTTGTATTCAGTGTTAAAAAATATTATATGGCTCTCATGGAAATACATTTAAAAATATTTGGCTTTCATGGCTCTGTCAGCCAAAAAGGTTGTTGACCCCTGGGTTAGAGGATCATACCAGTTTCCTACTGACCCCGAGCGTCTGAGGCCACTTGCTGATTATATATATACCACCAATAACCCTGAACAGAAACGGATAAAAACAGCAAAACTAATTCGATGAACAAGGGAACTAAGTGTACAGCGATTGGATGAAGTTTTTATTGCCGTAAAAACGTTTTGAGAAATCTCTCTCCTAAAAAGAATAAAATTAGTGAGAACATTGTTGCAAAACAAATAAAACTACACAAATAAAAATCAAGGGTCAGGGTTATACCCTTGTGGGCTTCTCTATGACCTTGTCCCACTCAGTGAATATAATTTAACCGCCTATTCATCCAACTCTTTGTCCATCCATCTGATTCATCTATCCTTCCACTGCTAATGAATCCATCACCCCACCTTCTCATTTCTGTTAATTAGCAGAGTGAAACAGTTCTAAGCTATAATCCATGTTTATTTACTATGTTTATGTGTACCTATACATTGTGTAAATATGTGTGGGCATTAATGACGGACAGTGCTGAAACTCGCTGATAAACCAAAATCCCTATAAACTTAGAGACAAGGTAAAGCCGGATTCCTCTTGTTTCGCTGCGCTAATGCTCTTACTCTGCGTCTTTATTCACTGCTAATTAATTAGACCGAAAAACACCATATAAACCCCCACTCCTAAACAAACCTCTAAACCCTACACTGTTTGGCAGTGCCAGTGCTGAATGAATGGTGAGATATGCAGCAGGATTAGAGAGCTATCCTACGGATGGTAGCGCTGCAGTAATCCGGCTAGCAAGACGGCTAGTACACGTTGGCTATTGTGAGGGGGTGATATGCTACTTTCCTCTTTTGTTTTAGAAAGACGTTCATTGTCCACAGTTGACACTATCCTGAGGAACACACATGCATACACACACACAGACACGTGTGTACACACACGGCAATGAGAATCTTACCCACTGGGCTACCAGCAGACAATGGGCATATTTCATTTAAAACACATCAGTGCCAACCTCGTTAGCGTAACGGCATGCTGACAACAACACACACAATGCGATGTGTAAACAATAAGACTTAGGACTGGACAGAAACTGTCACGCTTCACAGCACAGAGTAAAAAAAAAAGATTCACTATCGAATCAGATTCACACAGACAAAAACTTTGCAATGCGATCAAATTTTAAAATGAAATATAATTAGTTTGAAATATGGAATACTTCCGCTTGTTCTGTGCAGTTTTACTGGTTTCAAATAAAATGTTAATACAAAAATGATAAACTTGGCATCTAATTAGTAATTCCAGTTTATGTTGCTTTATATGTCTCTACTGACAACAAAACTTTTACTGCACTACTTTTATCTAATGACGTCACTTTGTTGATACAAGACAATACAAAAAATACAATCAAGAAATACATTCTTATTCAAACCCTTCCTTGTCATTAGTATTTGTGTTTTTTTTGCAGCTTTAGCACATTACAGTGATGCATTGATGCAACAATTATAGTTTATATATTGCATAAATAAGATTTATTTTGAAACTACTTTGACTACTTCAAATGTTGATATTTTTAATATATTGTTATGCTGTATAATGGTAAAATGTCAACATAATGACAGATAATACATTTAACATCTCTGTTTGTTGTTTAAAAAAAATTAAGTTTAAAAATGGATGCTCAGATTAACGTTTGTCATCATATAGAAGGCAATGAAATATATCTGTACTGAAAATGTATTTTGTCGTAGCCTTTTTCATTATCTAAAACTGATCTTAAAATGCAAAAGAATATGGCAGGCAAAGCAATTGCATCTTTATGCTGTGCAAACAAAAAATATCACTGACAAAATACATTCTTTAGTCACTTAGCCGAACCCTTACACTAACCCTGAAACTCCTTTGAAGTTATGGGACTAAACAAAGAGTCTCCACTTTTTAAGGCCCAACAGTCTAAATGGTCCCCATAAATACATGTATCACATGTGCATGTGCACACACACACGCACACACACACACACACAAACTCCATCTCTCAGTCATCCCAGTGTGTCCCAGTGGTCACTGGTCTCCATTGATAACCACAGAGCTTCTCCAATCCCTTTTCTTGGCGATGATTCCAGCGAGAACTATCTCCCTCCCCAGGAGAGGGAGAGAGACAGTGTGTGTGTTACACGTCGTATATGGCAGACCCCACCCCTCCCAGTGCAGAGTGTGTGTTGGACTGATAGGTGACAGCGTATTGTCAGGGTCAGAGCTGCTCTGCTGCATTAAAAGGATTGTCAGCAGTGAAGACCAGGAAGTGCTGGCATCAACATGAACACCACACACACACATGCAAACACATGTCATTTTTTCTTTGAAGTCTTATTGAGATGTTGTATGGGGTTGTGTTCAAACTGCATCTGGGTTAAAAAGTGTGTTTAAAATATATATATATATATATATATATATATATATATATATATATATATCAAGTACAACAAGTCGCAATTCAAATGCTCCTTCGAATGCATCCTTCCATTCCCAAGTAACAAAGGATATAATGGGTGGATCCTCCTTGGTCCAAACTATCCCAAGATTTATTGTGCTCCTATGATGAAGCGAGCATGGTATGCAGTTGGCCGAGTTTCAGTAAGTGCAGTGGCTCAAAGGAGCGAGTGGTGCACCGGACAAGCTAGTGATGCAAACAGGAAATTCTCTGTAGACCTATACATCTCATTTCAATTCAGCCTAACAGATCTTCGTTCCAGTCTTTCTTAAAAACCTGTGGGTATGTGAACATTGTAAATGTTCTAAGTGCTGTGTGATGTTTGAAGCTTATAAGAACCCCTCATCAAGTTTGAGGTCAGCTGTCAGTTATTCCTCTATTTATAGTTACAACACATTCTTTCAACACTCCCAATCTGTATATAATAATTCCTAATGATATTCTAGATAAACCAGTGTGTTTTAGTGGGACCCTCCAGCAAGATAATCTGCTGTCACAGCACTGACAGCAGTCCCACTTTTTTGTTTGGAGGAGGTAAGTTGACAGACATGATTTGGCCTTATTTCATTAAAATAAAATAATACATTTTTGGGATGCAGATTCGGGTTTCTGATTCCTTTAAATATTTGAGCAGTTTTTTTTTGCTTCTTGGAAAGGGGAGAGACGCTTACCCAGAGTGATTGCAGGAACTTGGTTGTTGACCGGGAGGATTGTGATGTTGAGGTCGTACACAGGGAGCGAGCCATGGAGGGGAACGGGCGGGGGCGGAGCATCTCCGTGGCAACAGCTCTCCAACCCTCCAGCCTCGCCATCAGAGATGATGAGAGTGACTGTGTCAAACACTGGTTCGGATCCGATCTCTCCTCCTGAACACAAATATGTTTGGCGTTGATGAGAAGCACAAATCAGTTCTGTCTTGTGCAAAAGGCCAAAAGAAGGTGAAGCATCATCAGTGAGAGATCCAGCAGTCTCCAAAAGAAAACTTCAGAACCTCACATAACCAACTGGTATACTAATTGTAAGTGAATGAATGAATTCATGCCAGGTCTATTTGATATGTGGCAGTAGGACGTACATATGGGGAAATGCTTACCTTCAGGCCCTGTAAACTGTTTTTACTGCATAATATCCCTTTATTGATTTGAAAGTGTCATCTACACAAGGAACACCAAACAACAATTAATGCAGACCACAATGCATTTCATATTAAAATAAATAATAATAAAAAAAATTATTTGATAAAAGAAAATGTCTCTATTCACAGTCAGGTTAAGGGAAGGTGTTTTGTGTATTTACCTGCATCACACCTCCACCAAGTTCTTACTTGGTAATATAACCTATACCACTACAAATATTACTATTAACTATTTTTTTTTAATGTACAGAATATCCTCAGCCTGACTTCAATAATTGATTATTACTTCAGTTTCTTTTCTATTATGTTCACATTTGACCTTATCAAATACAAATGTTTGTTCCGTCTCTTTACCTGCGAATATATCATCAACCTTTAAATCATATGAACAAATAACTTTATTTGTGGTTCTGACCACGTTGCGCCTGCTCTTTCACTTGAACCTGAGTTGACCGAGTAATTAGACAACCAAGTCTTTACTAAGGTTATCAGGATGGTAAATATGGTAAACTTGCTCTGTAATCCAGGCCTTAGTATCAACACAGATCACTGAGTTCAGAACAATTCAGAATATATTAACAGGTTCTAGATTGGTACTGGGGAACAAAAAGTGTGACTTCCCAAGTAGTGTCCTCACCTGTTTGGACATAGTAGATGTGTCCCTGCAACAGGTCCTGTTGGGAGAACTTGTCCATGGTCAGTCCGGCTCTCTGCAGCTGCCCTCTACCTGGACTCCTGGCCAGCATGTAGGTCAGCCTTGAGTCGTCACTGTCCCGGTCTGTGGCTGACAGGTAGTCCACCGTTACCTGGACACGTCCTCCCTCCTCACAAGTCAGCTCCCCCCGCAGACCGCCACCCAGCTGGGGAGGCTCGTCATTCATTGGCAGGATCTAAGGACATCAGGGGGAAACCTTATTCTCATGCTTAAAGCTCATAAGGAAATTGCATTTACTTCTTCATCGTTTTGGCTAGAGACACAAATGCATGATACACCACAAAGAAAAAACTTAACTGAACAAACGCCTGAGTGGCACAAAGTTCAGGTTGTGATAACACAGAGGATGGAGCGATGGATGCTGATTTTGGGGCTTGGAAAAAGGTAGCTTAGAAGTGACAAATGTTTTTGGTACATTTGAAAACCAATGATTTAATAAACCCCTGTGAAGACTATTATGCTGACAATACTCGTAGACGTGTACATCACAGGAATCATTTATACATTTTGTATATGCACTTGTAAAGAGTGAGGTCGAATGTCATTGTCATGTCTCATGTCTAAGCAGGGTTGGGAAGGTTACTTGCTGGTGGTGTTGTGTCGTAAAATGCTAAGTAAATTGTCATAAAGTTTTAAGATGTGTGGGCACTGTATCAGGTCCAAGGTCGGGCCTAAAATCGTAGTGTGTAGCCAGCCTCCTGTATTTTTCCCAGACAGTGATGTTGATATCCCCCAGAAAAGTAGCACTGGTGTGTGTGAAAGAATCTATGTATATGAACAATGGCTGAGTGTATGTGACAAGTGGTATTTGAGTGGTCGTGCTTGTTAATGTTCCACATGTTGGATGTCAGATATCCAAAATTTAAACCGTCACTCACCCTTACAGTTTCTGATTTTACGTTCTAGCAGCAGGAAAACTCACCTGTATCAGCAAGAACACATGAGCTGAGTTCAGACCGTCCGTCACTTTCAGAGCAACCTCATCCTGGATGGTCTCAGAGTCATCGTGGATGTACCTTTAGCACACAAAATATTTTTTTTATGTTTATTTCAAATGTATATTTAGAAATAAGATTCGCTGGGAACCAGTATGGGCAGGCAGTAGTGGTGTGCTGATCAATCCAATAAATGCAGTTTGTATGGTCAGATTTTTGGAGTGGTACTGATGAGGCTGTCACAATAGAACATTGGACTTTATGAGATAAATATAGAGCTGATTACTAAATATAGGTGTAGTGGGTCAGTTCAGGTTTGGATCATAGAGTAAGGCATATTTTTGTGGGTTGGCTCTCATTACAGGTTGGGTGGTGCACGAAAACCTGGTCCCATCACGTCATTGTATTGGTGCATACAGGTACAATTCTGAAAGCAAAAAAAAACACTGGTGCCTAAACTTCCCTATGCAAATTCTAATGTATTTATTCAAAAACCTTTAAGCAGTAAAATAATGTTTCTGTAAAACTGAGGATTATGTTTAATGTCCTATTTTTAACAACATTATTTTTGGTATCTTGGTGATAATAGCCAGTAGCAAAGTATGTGCATCATACACACACACACATGCATACACGCATGCAACCACTCACCAAAACACACAGTGTCTAACCTGAGTCGAAGTCCTCTCAAGTCCTGCAGGGTGAACTGGTCTCCCTGTTGCAGCACTTGGCCTTGCAGCTCCAGTTTACCATGATGAGCCACCTTCTGAACCTCCACCCTCAGAGCCTCATCTCTGCTGTCCTGGTCTCGGACCAGGAGGTGCTCCTCGGTCACAAAGGCTCCTCCGCCTTCCTCCACTCGCAGAAGATTGGTGAAGGCCTGTAGAACCAAAACAACTTTTCACTCCAAACTTTACCTTAATAGTAACAATGATGGACCAAATATTAAAAAAAAATAATGACATTACTTTCACAAAAGAGGCCAGAATAAAATAAATACAACTTAGCAAATGTAGACTTTCGTCTGATGTCATGGTAATAACAATAAAAATGATTGATAAAAACGACATGCAATCAGGGGTCACCATATAACAATCAAATGAGTGCCAACTTCCATAATACATTGGATAAAATAAGTTTGGAGTCGTTTTTGACCTCTGACCTCTGGGGCCTGGTCGTCCACAGGGGTGACAGTGATGTTGAAGAGGAGGCCGGACACAGTGCCACCGTGGTGGTCGCTGACAGAGAAGACAAACTGGATGAAGAGCGGCTCCGGACCGATGTCCTCCACAGGAGGCATAAAGGCCACCTTCATGTGGTTCACTGCATGCTGGGAGAAAACAGGCAGGAGGAGAGGGTCACCATGAAACTGCTTTAGGGCATAATAAAGGTCCCTTATTTTCTATGGTGTGAAACAAAGGATAGCACCCAGCATCCTATATCACGTTACATAGACATTGATGCCTTTCAGTTTAAAATTAAAACTATATTTTGTTTATAATTGCTGTCCAGTCTATTCTAGAGTTTTGCATATAGGTTTGTAGACTCTAGGTTTTTGTTTCAGTCGGTAAGGACAAAAACTTTGATTGACTGAAACACATACGCAGACAATGATTACCTGATTGATCCTTATTAGCCACAACATATCCCTGACTGGTTTGGAACATTTTCATGACACTGTATTATATTTTAAACATATAAAAACAATAATCTTTGGTCATACAGGTGGAATCATTCTTACCTGTGTGAAAGACTTTAACACTGGCACCATGTGGTCTCTCTTCATGGAGTTGGTGACGTCTGTGTAGAACAAACGTCCTGCATCCATCAGCCTCAAAATAGAATAAAAAGGGAAATCAAAATGAAGAAAGAATTTAAACCACACAGGTCTACACAGGGTGAAGGATTCTGCCCTGGCTTTACCCGGGATGTAGCGGGCTGAAGCAGGACTGAGTGATGACGTAAGTTAGGTCAGTGCCTGAATGTTCTCTGTCTGTGAAGTGGAGGTGACTCTGAGTGATGTAAACTACATCCGTCTCTTTCACTGTCAGAGAGCGAATACTGCCAGACACCTCCAACGGAAGCTGGTCCTTCACTGGAAAAACTTGGACCACCACTGTCTGTATATGCAGGGAGGAAGTACCAAAAAACAACCTTCTGTTATCTCATAAGAGGAAGGTGTCTGCCAGTATTTATGCAAAAGTATTGTATTTCTTTGACTTACATATGTCTGGGAAAGGTTCGGCGGCTGGTGGCTGTCTGACAGTGTGATATCAAAGGAGTCCTCAAACTGTTCCTCTCCCGAGTGTTGGTAGTAGATCTGACACTGGATCAGATCTCTCTGCAGGAAGCTGTCAATTGGTTCTCCTGCATAGCAGGAAACACACAATGGGAAGTTATCCTCCAAATTCATAAACTCAGGTTCAACATACCTGTATAGTCATGTCTATGTGACAAATATGATTATCTACATTATACTAAGAGCCTGCCTACCTATAGGTTCTTCGTATGTACAGTTAGTTAAGGTGTCTATGAGCTGCGTAACAGTATATTATTGTTTGTAAGTATTTATGACGAGGATAAATTTAAATAATTTAATATGTAATAAGTGCTTGAAGTATTTATTTTATGTTGTCTTTCGGTTTCTCCAGACCTGGTGTCAGGCCTCTTTGAAGAAGAGGATTTTACTGGTGCTTTAATCAACAAAACAGGAAAAACAAAAGTTTTAAACGCATTTGACCTCTAACCTTCATGACAAATCCAAAACACTACCTTCTAAACTTAAATAAATACAATAAGATTATTTTTCAGCTCCATCCTCACCTCTTTCTTGGGTGGAGGTCTTCCTGACCAGTTGCCCTACCCGTGGGCTGGAGACTACCTGGTAGAGGATGTAGTCATCGCTGGAGTCCAGGTCGGTGGCCAGCAGCATGTACTCTTCCACCCTCACAGCACCACCTTCCTGCACCTCTACTGCCACATTGTTGATTAGGAAAGGCGGAGAATCGTCTTTAGGCAGGATGTTGATGGGGAACTTGTGGCGGATGCTGTGACGGCCGTCGCTGATGCGGAATACAACATGATCGCGTGTGGTGTCACTGTCAGAGTGGTGATAGACGACCACACCTTCCCTCAAGTCTCGCACACGGAACATGAAAGCCTTCCCACCTAGGAAACAAAGGTGGCATAATTGTAAAATGCAGAACAACTATTTCTCCTTCTGGGGAATTAGATTATGTAGTTTGATGTTGATGAAAATTTAATATTTGCACTTTGTATATATAGGTCCTTATTATCATTGTACAATTTTCATCCTTTGATTTGATTTTGATAATTAAATTACATTTTTTTGTGTCACTTTAACACATATCATATACAGTTTATATGTATGTATTCAAGTTAAATCAGAACCCTTCGATTAAAATACACTTTTCTGCCTATTAAATGAAAATGTACTGTGATGACATGATAAGATTTGATTGATAGTAGAAATAGAATAAAACTGAAAGTGGAACATAATCCATAACAAAAAACAGTAGTGTTAGTTTGTCAACATTTGCCATACTAAAGTCAATTATTGGAAAGATATTTTTGATAATATTGTGATACTTACTTTAGCCATTTAATTAAAAAAAAATAGAAATAATGGAGAATTGAATTGAATGGAATTGAGAATGGAATTGGACAAACATTCTAAAGGTATACGCTGAGCAGCTGCTTGGTGATTTGTAACAATCAAACTTGGGAATCTGAACTTGTACTAAGAATTGTACTTAATATGAAAAACGGGTTTGTCCTACATTAAATGTAATGTAGGCCATGTCCATCTGTCAGCTCTCTGCTGCTGGCTGGCCTTCCTCACACCGTACAACATGCTAACACTAACAACAGAGCGTCACATGACTGGCAGCCTACTGGCGGACATGTGTTGTTGTCAGCGGACGGCTCGGATTCCCAGCCAAAGCCTTTGCACTTTGAATCAATTATCGTCTCCGACACATGCACTGCCTTTTTTCAACCATCGTCACTTGGAAATAACAAGTTTCTTTTAGCGCCTGAAGGCACTGCAAGGCGCTGGCTGTGGTTTGTGCTGTGAATACTAGTGGGGTAAAACATGGCGTACTTCCCGGTGGCCGTCCTGTTGCCAGGATGGGGGCTTCCTGTCTCCCTACGTGTGCCAGAGAGACAGAAGGGCAAGGTCAGCAGACAGATTGAGAGACGAGCGGTTGTGAGCCCGAACCTCATTAGCAACTTTACCGAGGGGAACCAGCTACTGGTCCAAGTGACGGAAACAACTTGGTAATTGGGCCCAAAGGTGGCGTTGGGCAACAGGCCCATATCGCAAAAAATGGGCTGGGACAACTCTGCGAGTGTGCGTGTGTGTAGTGTATGGCAGGACAGGCAGCCATCCATTTGGCTGAAGGCATTGGACAGAGCCTGCAGTGACTGTCCCTCTACACTTCAGCGTCACCACCCCCGAGTGGCAGCATCGAGGGTCAGCGGCATCCTCCTCCTCTGAGACGCAACTCCACCCGAGGATCCACTAACTGCCTCCTACAGGCTCCACACTGTACACGCGCGGAGAGCCGAGCCAAACTTTTGTGGGCTTTGCTGCCTCTAAACAAGAGCGGCAGAAAAACACGGGTTCGAACCAATGACGATGACGAGGAGGGAGGATATGTGCCAAGTGGGCCACAATTTTCAACAACCATCTAACTAATACACTTTGCTATTCAACAGAGAAGAAACAATTAGCTGATGAAGTAATTCACTCAATGACAGAAAACGATTTACAATTACACTGTAAATGATTCAAGTAACTTCTCAGGGAAAAACAGAGAAGCAATCACCATCGCCGCTCTGAAAATTTCTAAAAACTCTTCACATTTCACACACTAAATGATAAATCACTTAAAGTGTTTTGCCTGGATTCTTTTAAAGCCTGGTAATAACAAGAGCAGATACAACACAAGTGAAAAAGAGACAAGTGGCAGAGGTAGTCATCAAATAAAAGAGAATCTAGCTTGGGTATCTTTTTTTTATTCAAACAGCATGAGTGCTTTCTGAACTGACATAGCCCCTTACATTTTAGTGACCTATAGAAACACCGTTCCCCATCATCCCTTTTACGTTTGTCATTGCTAATTGTTAACAGACCACAGATAAACACTAAGCTGCCATTATATTAAAATAAGTGTATGCTTGTTTGGTTTTCTCTTCTTCTGACTTCTCCTTTTACAATTTGCCTTTCATATATCTATTTCATTTTCTTTTAACTAATCTGAATACATGTTTTATTTTGTGTGTATATCTGACCTGGGTTTGCAATAAATCTGAATATTGCAAATAATGTGTAATAAGGACTGAGCTCAGCACCGTCAGAAATTGCTTTGATACAGATTAAAAGGAAAAGGTGAGTAAAAGAGTGTAATAAATGTTTTTAATCTTACATTTGAGTAATCATTTTCCTGATAAAAGGAATGTTTGTTTGTCTTTAGTCTATTTTAATACATTTATTCAATATGTTTTCTCTTCATCTTTGACAGGAACACTCAATTATTTTTCAATTTTCAATTGACTGTTTAAATTTTAAAAATATATCAGCTGCCCTTCTTATAAATTTGACACAACTAATTGTAAAATCAGTTCAAAAGACTCCTGTATTCACATCTAAAGTAGCCATGAAAGGTTAATTCCTTGAGTGAACCCCTTGGGGCCCCTTCAACTCCCTCCCTTTCCTTCCCTGCCTCCCTTTAGCTGGTAGCATGAAAAACCGTTTGGGGACAGTGCATCTGCTCCCTGTGCATGGCGGAATGAAATGGCATAAGTCCCTCCAATCTGCTCCGTCCCGCTCCCTGTTTGAGACAAAGACACAGTCTCCATACGCGCTGGGCTGGAAGGGACAGACGTGGACGGAGAGGGAGGCAGCAGCAGCAGCATCAGCGCTGCCACGGCCCCTGGCGAACAAAGTGGCCGCGGCCCCATTTTACACCTGATTAGGAAACACATGAAGGGCCACTAGACATATGCTTCCCCAGCCACACCACAGTCACTGACGGATGGGCGACACATGGAGGAAAAAGGGCGGAAAAGGCAAGACGAAGTTCCCTGGGGATTCCCAGGACAGTGTGTTTGTTGGAATACCAGCACAGCGATATACGTATAAAATCAGAGGTTCCGTTTGAGCGTGGGCAAAATGTTGGTCTTATGGAGGTGATGAGACTCACTAATTACATGTAAATAATGAGGTGCTTTTCCTTGTCGTACTAAGTGCTTTCTCATGAAGTTTAAAAAACAACAGGGCTAGTATGGATACAATTTGACCAAAAATAACCTGACACACAGCAGCATTTCATTTACAAGATGATTCAATACTGTTGTATGTAGCATGATTCACGGCTCAACAGTTTGACCAATTTTACTTGCATATGTGACTAAACCAGATTGTATGTATTTTGCGTCAAAAAAAAAAAAGTCGATGGCAAGGTCAGGACATCGTGCTAATGATGTCCACTGAAATAAAATCACTTGATCTTTTTTTTTTACCTTGACTGTCTGTAACTATAAAGACTGGCTACAGCAGTAAAATGGCATTAAATGACTCAAATTAAAGGTAGGAATACTTGATACATTTTCAGTGTACCCTTAAGTTCCAAACTTTGGATCACAGTCCCTATATGTTTCATCTATACGTCACACTATTAAGGTGACCAAGCGGAATTGTCCCCCTTACCTCTGACACTGAGACGCCCATGCAGGGGACCATCCACAGCCACCAGGTAGACAGCATCGATGTTGTCATTGTCAAGTATTTGTAGTTCCTCCCAGGTGATTGGTCGGGACTGACCCTCCAACAGGTCCAGACCTGAAACGCAGCGGAAAGAGGAAGATCATCTAGTGACATTTAATTTCAGTAAGTATGCAAAAAAATATTAGAAATGTTCTATGAGAGACAAAGTCTTACATACCCATATTCCAGGAGACTCTGGGTGCATTTGTGTCAGCTGCCCTGATGGAAATGTGAACCATGATGGATGGGCTGGTCATATAAGAACTGTCTAGAGCTTGGAACTCCACCTTAGAGATGATAAAAAGACATCATTTCATTTCTGATAATGTAGATTGGAGTATTTAGACATATTTAAAGGGGAGTATTCCATATATATTGTGTAAACACTTTCCTAATATACAATTGCAGAGGAGAATTATTTATCTTACAAATAATTACATGTATACTAAATATCACACATTTTAATCCAACAAAAAATACTTCTTCTATGACCTCAGCCATTTCAGAAAAAGTAATCATGTCAAAACTTATCAGCGACAGAAACAGTTTTGCAGATGCTATAGAACTATGTTTCGAGCTAGTTGACAGTTTAAAGGTTGAAACTCTTTGGTGGTCTGGTTTAGGTCAATGCAAACTCGACAAACAAATTATTTATATTGTAAATGCTCCAATCTGGTACAGCAAAAGGAGCCACTTTATAAGACATACTGGTTTTCTTAGTTTTCAGTCACGCTTTACTGCACACTCAGTGTAACCTTCAGTACCTCATAGTTTCTACGTTGTGAATGGCTGCTGTTTGGAGGCTGGTAGGCAACCTTCATCTCATGGAGGTCCAGCCAGGTGAAAGACCAGATAGGCTTGGTTTGGTCATCCAGGTGGGTAATGTAGCCCTCGGTGGGTGGGACTGTCACATTGAAGACCAACTTCTCCTGCGGCGTCTCGTGGTCCTCGGCGTCCAGGGCTGCAGTGGTTATCGGGGTGAGGATGAACTGGTCAACCTCCAGGATGAAGGAGGCCATAAAGGCAGCCTTGGGGGGCTGATTCTGCATCGCACCTTGGATCAAAACCGGCAACCACACCGCCTCTGTCTGGGAATAATACGTCAGGAGACCAAAGATGAAAGTAAAAGTCATATAATTTCCCAAGGTATTTCCAACCTCTCTTTTCTTACTTTTAATTTGCTTAACATCACTTTTTTTTAACACAACTGATAGCATGTAGACATCAACACATACTGTCACGACTTCTACTGCTGCCTGTTGTGTGGTGCAAGATGCCCTAGAGTATACTCTCAGATGTGTTAGAAATGACAGGTCTTTTAAAAGAAGACACTTTTAATGTGCTAACAAGATGAGAAAAAACGTTCTTTTTCTAACACGTAGGGTTTTAAAGCCCTAATCCTCTTTCTACATCTTCAGCGCTGAGAAAAGAAAATGAAAGGGGATCTCACCTTTTAATTGCCAGAAAACATTTCAATGTCTGAGATGCTAATCTCAATTGGAAAAATATCTTCTTCCTGCTTAATAGTTACATATGCAAAATGCACAGCTTCACTTAAAGTTAATTTCCTCTGAAACAATATTTTCACATTGGATATCAATGTTCTAATTAACCTTTTGGAGATTTAATACGGGTAACTCCAGGTTAATTTCTGGGTGTTTCCTTTACCTCCAGCAGGGCCCTGGTGGTCTGCTCCCTCAGCTCCACCCTGATAGGAATGTAGTCAATTTCTGGTGATGGAGGGCTGAGGTGCTGGTACTTCAGGCCTGAGCTCAAGAAGTCCTGGCAGCTGGTTTTTAGGAAACGAACTTCCTTGGTGTCATGAAGACAGGGCTTGTTGCCAGTACAGAGTGCGGATGTTTCTCGACCTGAACACACATATACACAAATGGTAAAGTGGATCAGCCTTCAGACCAACAATAGGTTGTTTTTATTAATAAATATACATCTTTAATTTGTTATTATGTATTATTTATAGTTTACTATAGTATAATTAGTCAATTAGTTATTTTAGTATCTATTAATTTAGTTGGTAAAATTTGGTTATGGTATACAATGATGTATTTACAAGAGAATCTGTATTTTTTAAGCAGTGCTGTTGCTATGGTTACCTACATTTGACACATGAGCATTTTCTTAAGAACAGAAGTTAAACTGTGCTGGCGGGTAAGGCGAGTAAGTATCAGTGCATGACGTGTCCAGATGTGACAGACCTTTTCTCTGTGTGGAGTCCTCTTCTGTCACCAGTTGACCCAGAGCAGGAACGTTTGTGTCAGTGGTCATCAGTCTGACCGTGCAGATCAGGTCGGCTGTGGTCCTGATGCGGAGCACCGAGCCATCGATGGTGTTGGACAAAGCATAGAACTGAGGAACAACCAGGGGAGCACTGCCCAGTTCCACCACTCCAGGACCCGAGTCCACCACCCGCACTGGCAGAACCACCGTCTCTACCTGTGTGTCCGAAGATGTGAACCTCCAGACACATATTACACCGCATGTTAAAATGTATTCTTTTGAGGAGAGATGATACTGAAAATTATATTGGGAAATTGAATACTAACGTTATTCTAACATCAACCAGAATAAGATGCTGGTCATTAATGTAAACTAATTTGAATTTGTACAGTTGAACATGTATGATTTGTAATGCTGGAATGCGGGAAACACAAGACAAGACACAAGAATAATATTATTTAGATCATAAAACAGATGACAAATCACTGACATACTTGTGTAAATGTGATCATATGTAATCAAATGTATGTATTTATTGAATGTATTTGATATAATTGAATCTGAAAGAACGAAATCATGATTGTTAGAATGGATTTTCTGAATCAAAATCCAATGTGCAAAACAAGGTCTACAGTCAACTGGCTCCTTATATTACTGCAATTATTACCAAGACTATTCCTAGTGCTACACAGTCACAAACTAACCTGTAGACTCTGAATATCACTGTGTCCTCATCCAGAAGAGGACTGCCGTTGTGGACATATTTTACCTCGTCCTCTAAGAAGCTGCAGTCGAACACCTGAAACAACACAACGCAAGCCTCCAGGAATGCCACTGTTCTGGTTCTGTTTACTTGTAACGCAGTCCATGACCAAAATCACTACAGCATGTGTATCCTCACCTGTGGAGTCAGCCTACCCACTCTCTGAGTGACGGGCTCGTTCATCACAACCTCCAACTTACAGTCCGCAGTCGGATCAACGTTGATCTTCAGCTCCTTCCTTGTGACAAACACTGAGCGACCCCTGGCGACCTCCACACCTGAGTTTACCACAACCAAACTGCTGGAAACGGCCTTCATTGCCAGCAGCCAGAAAAACATGCCAACGGTTGCCATTTTTGACATCAGCCGCGACCTCTTGCTAGACGGCTTCAGTTGAGACAAGGCGTGAAGGTTAGGTTTCCATGTCAGTCCGTCTCAACCCACATCCTCATATTTTGTTTAGTCACTGCAACCTGCAGAGGAGAAAATACCTTATATTATTGTGGTTAAGACATTTTAATATGATATACAGTCTATGATGAGAGGAATTTAACTATTATTTAAAATTTAAGCACATTTAAATTCTTGCTTCCACCCACAGACCAAACATACATCTTATCAGGTTAGGTTGACTGTAGAATAAATTGTTAAGTGTGAATGGGTGTTCAAATGGCTGGTGACATGTCCAGGGTGTACCCTTCATCTCAACCAAAGTCACCTGGGATTTGCTCCAGCTCCCCTGGCAACACTCTGAGGGTAGGCCGTATGATTGGGAGCACACAACTGTAGACTGACTTCTTCCACATCAAACATTGCATGCTTTGACATAAAAGGTACTGTTTAAGAGGTCATTTTAATTCTGTCTTCAAAAATCAAATCTGATCAAATCAAAAGCGACAGCCTTAAATGTCATCTTTTCCCCTTCCTCAGAGATAATCCTTTATTTGTTGCACTATGGGGAAAGTTGGATGTTACAGAAGCAGGTTAACAGTAAATATTAAAAATAGACACTCAATATGACAGCACAATTATAGATTATTATGACACTGATAAAGTTCAGTGCCAATGGTTGACTGGGAGCAGAGATGATTGTACAGTTTTACAACAGCAGGAGTAAACGTTTCCTTTGTCTGAATCATTAAAGTACCTGCTTAGTGCTGTGATGGTGCCCTGCCAGTGATCAGACCACCAGAAAGTATAGCTTAGCTCCCCTCGTCTGTTTATCTCTCCTAAATGGTAAGCCAAAAAAAAAAAAATGAAGGGTTAATCTGAGTCACCCTGCAGAGGTGGTGGAAGTGGCATGGGACTGGTGGGGCAGGGGGAGGGGAAGTGATTTCAGCATCAAAGCAGTGCAGCAGCTGCATCTGGCACGTCACTTCCCATCCAGCCACATGAGCATTGGTTTGTTGGTCTGGTTGCAGTTGCATGTGTTTTAACAGTGACGCCCAAATACGGCTCTGTCAAAATGTGGTACTGAGTATTTTAAGAATGAATGCGGTGTTTTATTTTTTTCACTACAGAAAGTTACAGATTTATCATTTGGGGAAAATATCCTTTTTATGTTTTTAACATTGTCATGTCACTTTATTTCTAACGGCTTAACAGGCAGTTTTGAACAAACTAAATCGTTTAAACCAGCTGGGAGGCTGGGGTCACTTGTTGCTTTGCCTAATCACGTGAACATTACTCCATAACTCCCATTAAATGAAAGATAGATGTTCCAAGTTTTAATCCTCTGTTGCTGTGTTAATTGGTCATTTATCCATCCTTCCATAAATCCAAGTATTTCTGATAAGTAAATCAGCAGCAGAACTATAGTTGTCAGACATGTTAGCTTTGCGTGACCAGGCCAGGTGACTAGGCTTCTGGGTATTTCACCAGTTAGCAATTTGTCTTCTTACCTGTATATGTTTCTTTAAGCTAGACCTCGATTAAAAGCATTTTTCTCAACAGCTGTGGTCAATAATGAAGAATAATCCATTTGGAGACTGTTTTAACGTCCCCAGTGTACAGTTTTTTCAATCAATGGAGGAGAACCGGGTGTAACGCGTTGGCTTGTTGTGGTGTTTTGACATAAAATGTAAAGTAAAATGTGGCAAAGTGTTATCAAAGCTAACATAACAGGCTACTGTAGGCCATATATCCAGCCAGGTGCACATGCGCGGACGCCCTTGAGCCTCTCGCGCAGACCCACACACACACAGACCACGCCCCCCGTGCAGCCCTGCTCGAATCTCATTCACACTCTCCCACATCATCACACAACAGTTCACCTCTGCTCACTGAACATGGTGAAAACTTTAACTTCAACATGAACATTCCCCAGTCCATTAACGGAATAAATTATATAAAAAAAAGGGTTTGTATCAATGTTGACCAACAGACATATTAAAGAATGTATTTGTTTTAACCACGGAGACAGAGGGATGAATTTCATGATTTCAAGCTGTAGAAATTCTCAAATTGAGAGTCTCCAACATTACTTTGAAACAGCACTTTTACTGCCAGAACCAAGAATCTCACATTAAAAAGAGTTAACAAATAGTCATACAGTGTAATTCAGCACATACAAATATGATAGACCTGAAAATAAAGATACAGATAGTGATACCCGTATTGTAAATGCCTCCACTTCTGCTGAACATCCATGCACTGATCTGATACCATATTTTTATATAAGTTTGACCCCGATGAAACTTTTACTCAAAAATCTATTTTTCCCTTTGCTACAAAAGCAGCAGCCGTATTGCCACTGTTCTAATACTTGTATTGGTCAGATTGAAAGGTTCCGGTAACGGAATGGTTTTAGAAAGGAAATACTGCTAATAAAATGTGGTTCATGCATTGGTATTCCCCAGCCTTTATTTAAATGTTCAGCCGATTGCCCTACTGTGCCTGAGTATATAGTCTCACATGTTTACATTGCTACATTACATTACATTACGCTTGCATTAAAATCTTCAGACAGAAAAGACAGAAATGATTTCACTTCCTTGCCATCTCTCCAAGGGGCTATTTATTTTGAGCTCACCTGGCCACCCTGAGGCCTGGTGCCTCTGCAAAACCGACTTAAAATTTTCATGGAGCCGGACTCAGTCCGAGGCAGAACCCCTGTTAAATGATCCACCAGCTGCTATGATTGCTGGAAATGACTCACTGCTGCTGAATGGGAAACACACAGTATAATGGAGCTCTGGGGTGAATAGTTCTGAATGAAACTGGATAATTAACTTCAGATTTGAGCACAGTCAGACCCACACAGCTCTTTGAACACTGGCGCTGACTGGTGTGGACTCTGTCTTTCACTGGAGACTGCATCCAAATTTAAAGCTTTAAAATGGATTATTTTCACTCCAACTGCCAAGTATTTATACTTTTTTCTTCTGATCTGAATTAAACAATGAAGCAACACGTGACACATCAGCATGGAATGAACAAACAACAAACAATTATAGTTATGATGTGCTATTTACATGCTATTTATCAGCCTGGTCTCCTGATGTCACTAAGACTCAATGACAAATTGCGAGACAGTCAGATTCCCTGATAAGTTCTCAAATATGAATTTGGTTCCAGCTATCAGTTGGTACTAATTTGTGTTTGCTGCCTGCCCCAGTAAATTACCCATGTACATTGTACATGCTGATTACATTTACTTACTGTTAACATAATATGTTTGTGAGGTCTGTGTCCAGTATCGGTACAATATTGTATCAGTATTTCAATTAATTTGCTTGTATGGGAATTTATCTGACTTGTTTGTGTGTTTATCTGTCTGTATGGTGTGTTCAGTTGCAGGTCATCAGCCTTCAGGAGGTAGTAGCTGAAGATTCTTTTTACATGAATGTGTGTGTTCATATATGATTTTTATTGGTCTGCTTATCTGTCACAAGAGTTTTTCCGTGTGCACATTCATACATCATGTGCAGCTACATGTCTGCAGTGGCTGTGTTGTTGCGCAGAAGGTAGCAGCTGCAGATCTGCAGGAGCTAAACATACTGCAACAAAACGGTGTGGAAAGTTTCCCCTCCAGTGCTGCTGCTCTAATCACATCCTTAGTCTGTAAAACTAAAAGGACACACTTCCATGAAGATGCGTGTTTACATCCATGTAACTGTATAAAACTAGGAAGGGGCCAAAAAGGCAGAAGAATGACACGATAAAAAGGAAGATATGCCCACATTTTCCTGCAATCTGTGTTTCTTTTTTGTTAGAGGCCCATTGGAGGTAAATACTGGCACAAAGAGAGTAAACAATCGTGTGAGAGACAGTGTGCGAAGCTGGTTGGCACCTACCTCCAGTTGTTGGGAGCTTCTGTTTGTCTCCGTCTTCTTTATCCACTGCACACGCTCAGAGGAAGAGGAATGCTGTCACACATAACACTTCACAGTCACCGTTTGCAACCACCCCCCATTCAACAGCTTACCGTCACCCTCTGAAGTCTGGCATCTAACAGCACAGAGAGGGGGGGGGGGGCATTTTGAGATAGGGGGAACAAAGGGCTAGCAAGTTTCCTCGTCTGGTTAAGTACCAAAGCCAAAACCACAGAGAGGGAGAGAGAGAGAGAGAGAGAGAGAGAGAGCATACAGGAAATGTGCTGTGAGTTTTCCAGGACTTTTATTTTTACAGCCCCCTGTCACTCTGCCTCCATGTCTTTATTACTCTCCCTCTGTGACAAAGATAAATGTGAACATTTACCTTCTACGATCAGTTCTGGCATGTAAGCAGCAAAGACCTGTGATTTCGAAGTCTGACAGCAGACAAACACTACGTTTAGTGTAAAAGTAATGATTTATAATCAGTTTAACAATCAAATCAGTGAGTAGAAAGTGTTTTTCTTTTCCACACTGTTGGCCTTAGGAGCACTCAGTAGATTAGGTCATGATCCTCACGCATTGAATAACCATGGTTGAAGTCAGCCAACTGAAGCACGTGTTTTAAATGTTCAATCATGCAATCATATTGAGTTTACTCTTAAAGGAAAGCCAGGGCATCAACTCCAGCAACAGGTCTGTCCCTTCTGTGTACAGCATCATGAATTATGACTGAATTGAATTGTGACAATTATCTGGGGATGTGAACATAAAAATGTAATTTACAACCGCAAAATACCACACATTTGACAGATGAAACAAAACATCATCTGCAGATAAACCCATCCTTTAATAAACTACCTTATTCTAACAGCTTATTCAGGTGGATAAGAGTCTCTCTCACCAGCTTGCAGTGAAAAGACCAAAAGACATTAGAGTTGTTTTATCTGTCATATATCACGTTATTGTAACAACAGCTTCGCAGAAGGATTTACTGCAGTGATTTGTGCATAGAACGGCTGATGGACCTTATGCCTCCTCTATAGCGTCACATACAATGAGCTTTTATTTCTTCACAATGTCTTCATTACAAACGTGCATCTCAGCTCAACAGTTGATCTCAGCCCCAGAGCACTTTCTCACCAACCAAACACATCATACATGTCTCAAGCTCATTCATCCCCAACACTTCACTGTGACAGAGTGACAGACTCTTAGCAGGCTAAACTACAAAAGACTAACAAAAGAGCGTTGCACAAAAGACAGTTCATCCTTAACCTTTGAAATATTTTTTTTTCACATAAATACATATTTTATTATAGAATTAGATCAATTAAGTTCAACTTGTAATCTAATATATATCTAATATATCCCTATTTTATGTTTTTCAAGGACTCTGCGAAATGTTGTGTTCCCATTGTAAAAAGTTGCATCTTCTGCCAGCACTGGTAGTGTTTGCATGACCAATCAATTCAAAATCCAAAAATGTTAGTGGATGTAAAATAAAAAACTTTGTTTGCTGTCCTGTAAAATTCTTAATATAAATGCAACTGTTGAATGTTGCAACTTTAAAGCAGCCTCTCATGTCCATGAGAGTCCATGATTCACCACATGGTCAGTTATTGTGGCCCTTATCTCATCAGAGACCAAAAATCTTGGTCTTCCTCTCCTTCCTCTTCTTCCCTCCCTGCCACTATTCTCTCTCTCTCTCTCTCTCTCACACACATGTCCTTTTTAATCCATATTTCCAACAAGAACATTCATAAGCCATTGCTTCTTGTTTCTGCTTGATGTGAGCAATGAGGTTAATCTCAGGTCACCTGGGTAGATTGGCAGTTTTAAACTGCATTCAGCTGTTTGAAATTATTATATATATGTTTTTATTTTATTGTAATTTTTGTTATATTATTTTCAATAGATTTCAGTGTGGCTGCAGCATCAATTGCCTTTTTTTCATAATTCAGTTTTAATTGTGTTTTTAACTGAAAAAAAAGTGCGTTAGCATTTGAAAAATGTACAGCTAATTTATATTGTTTTGGTGGTTGGTTTCAGTTATTTTTGAATTTTGGCAAATGTGGTCACTAAATGCATTTTGTGTGAACTGATTAACGGTTTGCCCTTGATAGATTTCTGTTTTGCATTCTGTGTAAAGAGTTTTGGCAATGTGACTTCAGTTTTGACCAATTATTGATATCAGTTAAAATATTCCGTAACTCAGAGAGTGTTGCATCTAAGTGAGTTGTGTTATGATGTTTAAGCGGAGTGATCATGTCATTTAGCCACACTTACACACCGTTTCATACATTCATTTTTACCACTTGCAACAACTAACCATTTTCACACCACAATAAAATTGATTTGAGAGAAAAAGAAAATACCCTTACGTCACACTATGGTGCTGGTACTCAACTTGAATAAAGTTTGGTCTGGAGTTAATTATCACTTTCTCCAGGGTATAGCAAAAACTGAATTTATTCCGTAGGGTGATATTTGTTTGTACTCTGCTTTTTGGGTAAACTGAAAACTGCTTTAGTTGATTTAAATATTTCTCGTGAAATGTGTCTTATTGGGAGCAGTAATATGATCATTGATTACAACGTTTTCAGAGACTCTACCCAGTAGTGGTTGAGTTGCTTCCTTTCTGTGCTTGCTGGACAATAAAGATTGACTTGTTCTCAGTCTGAGTCTCACTACTCTAGAGCAGTGTGTCTGTGTTTCAGATCAGCATTTGCACTCTCTGAGCGTTAAAACACATGTCTGTCAGAAAACCACAGAGAGCAGCAGCAGCTCTGTGTGTGGAGGGTCTGATCGCTGGGAAAACCATCTAAGAGGAAGGAAATCTGCCTCTCTCCGGTCATCTGTCTTCTCTCTGTTGACCTGTTTTGTTGACCTGCCCATCAGAATATTATACAGTTCCAAACCAGGACTACAGGGCCGTGGCTACTATTTGTTAAAATGAGAGAAATAAAAAACTGCTCATCTCTTAGCTGATTGGTGATTGATGATGAAGGGAAGATAGATGTGCTTTTACTTTCCCTTCAAAGTTATCCTTCGCATCTCTGCAGTGATCCAATCATTCAACTGTTTTTACCTCTCAAACACTGATGCCCTAGAACCAAAAAAAGTGTCAGATAAACCCAAGGTCCCTGTGGCAGTGGGGTGTGGTTAGTGCGCAGACTGCAGGTGATTGGTGGAGAGAGGGAAGTGGCAGCTGGAGACCAGACAGCTGATCAGAATCAAGTTATTAATTAAGACACTAAAAAGCATGTGGTTAACTTGGTCGTGGTCTCTCTTGCAGTAGGCTGAAAGCTGCTAGGTGAACTGACCTAGCCCTGGCAGTAACATCATGAAATAGAGGACTGAAAAGTTTTGTTTTGTTGAGGACTGTGTAGAGCAGGGGTCTCAAACTCGCAGCCTGCAGGCCAATTATGGCCCGCAGGCCTCCTAATTGACATCAAAGAGTTAATGCGGCCCACGCACTGGGAGCCACAAAACCCTTTTGACATTTAAAATGAAATAACATTGCATGTTAAGGTTTTTTTTGCCTTTATGCTATGTATAAACAAACCATAATGTGCATTTATGAAATCAGTCTGGCTAGCAGTGAAAGCATATGAATCAGCCCACGTTGCATTAAATGTTCTGTTTTCTTCAGACACTTTTCTTTTCTTAGAATTCTCCATAGTTGGCCTACCTGGGGTCGAATATGTCGACGCATAATGAGAGCGAGAACACGTTTTATTTACATTTTACAATATCACCATAATCTTCATCAAATTCTAATTTGGAATTAGTTTTAAAAACGAACAAACTAAAATAAAATACATTTTAATGAAACATTCATTATTTATCTTCGAAAGCCACAGGTAGCCGCGGGTGGCCGACCCCTGCGCTAGGCTTTTTATATATTTTTGTTAATTAAGTTTTTTTTGGTCTGTTGTAAGACTTGTTTGAAGATTAATGAGCGCAAAAAAATGTTGCAACATTAAATGCTCTCTGTTGGTCTCATCACTTCTTTTTCTGATACTATCAGAATAATAGTAATTACTTAAGTGAGAAGCATAACCAACTTTTTAAAGAAATTACCAGACAACATTCAAATTGCGTAATCTCAGTTTTCACTTTCTTTCACAGTTTCCCCCTGAATGTGATTGGTTGACATATAGAGGCTCTAATTAATTAAGCACTTGGGGTTGAGCGCATTTTTTTGCCTCTTGAAAATTAACCATTTAAAAATGTTATAATATTAGAAACTGTAAAACAAAATATATATATTTTTTATATTATATGCAGAATTTTTAATACACAACTAAAAAATGTTTCTTTATAGGATTTGCATCTATAATTTCCATAATCATAATTATAATAATAATTATTTTATATGATTGTTTACATTTAGATTTCAGAGTGTAATTATTTAATATAACGTCTGGTGGATGGGTTTATGTCTCTCTCTCATGGCTCTTGTTATGCTTTTAAATCAGGATTTAATTTATTTATGTAATGATATTCCTTCCCTAAGCAGCTGTGGTTGCCATTGGCACTTACTTCATATTTATTAGTTAATG
The DNA here is from genome assembly GCA_016785305.1 of Colistium nudipinnis. Taxonomy (NCBI): domain Eukaryota; kingdom Metazoa; phylum Chordata; class Actinopteri; order Pleuronectiformes; family Rhombosoleidae; genus Colistium; species Colistium nudipinnis. Next base: position 3,333,323 of record JAFBJU010000331.1, on the reverse strand, counting down.
GGACTGAAACACTGTGGATTTGCTTAATTACGCAATACAAATTTAATTACAATACCATTTTTTTCAACATTTCACATTATTGTGAGTACTTAGAAGCAGAGACCATCATCAAAGACGAATTTGCATTTGATTTGATAGATTTAACCTTTTAATTATGTGACAATCATAAACAAATACTTGTTTCAAAATATCTATATTGTTTTAAATAATTAAGAAAGAAACTTTTTAACAATCCCTGTTGACCTCAGCAGTAAGAGGCCCTAAAGTAAGTTGAATCATGTCCGTCAGACTGAATTTAGGTTTATTTAGAGGCGTCAGTGCCAGAAAACGTCGCTGCAGCTCTGACTCCAGTTGACTGTCCAGCACTCTCTGATCATTTCTGACTGCTACCCTTTGCGTGGTGACTTTGGACTTTGCCATGGCGTTTGGCCCCATGCCCACCTCTATGGCCCTGAGGCCCCTGTCAGCCTGACGCCGTGACTCCTCCACTGCCTGAAATTAATTTCCTTTCCTCACTGACCCATGATTAAATCCTGGAACAGTCTGTATGGACAAGAGGAGGCAGGAAAGAAAGAAACAAAAAGAATCCTGCTTTTTAACTGAGTTACTTTGTTGGCCATGAACTTGGTGAACATTTTGTCCTCGTGATAATGGAGCGATGGATTGTCTGGGGGTTGAATCGGCTGAGGTGCTGCTGTGTGTTGGAGGAAACAGCACTGCAGGCTTTCCTTCTGCTGGCGGCAGACACCTTCTGAAAGCTCTGTTGGCCGGGAAAGTGAGAATCAGCCTGCCCTGCTTTGAAAGACAGTTTTGTAATTCAGTAATTAGCAGGTACGCAGCCGACACCCCTCCAGTCAGAGCCGAGGCATTCTGCAGCGCCTCTTAAAAGCCACAAATAGTGAGAGATTAAAGCAGCTCGGGTTCGGAGCCATCCACTGAAACCTCTCCACCGGCTGTGTGTTGGCAAGAGAATCAGAACGAGCCGCTGCCAGCCTCATGGCACCGGTTCAGCTCAGTAGCACCAACCCATGAGGAGCTGGATCTGTGTGCAAAGGGGGCGTCCTCCCTCCTGGAGATAGGAGCTGTGAAAGGAAGACATATTTATTAAGAGACTCACAGTGAAATAGTGAATAATCTTCCATCATTACTGCCTGCTCTCCTTCTGTGTGGTCCATATGTCAGGGCTGAAACAATGGTGGCGCACTGATGCAATGACAACACAACCAATTAGTAATGCCGCTAATGATTATTCTGCCAAATATTTATTTTCTTAATGGTTTCTACGTTTACAATTATGAATCATTTTGTTCATAAAGAAAATAGTAAAAACTGCTGCGAAAGAAGAGTTTCAGGGAAAAACACAACAGAGTGTGAAAATGAGGTGAGTTAACCATAAGGTAAATCAAGGTCCTGTTCAGACCCGGGTTTAACTTCCATCCCAAGTGATGCAATCACAAGTGGACAGTGCACCTTTGAATACATTTGAGATCAAATCAAAGACAATTTTCTACCCTCAGGTCGCCCACCTAGGTTACGTCCCGCGAACCGTTTGACATTAAACTAAAGTATTTTTACACATTTCAAGTATTTTGATGTATTTGATGAAATCCACAAGAATAACGCTGATGTACAAAGCTGATTTACTTTTGTTGCACTATTAGAAGCTTAGAAGCAAGAGGCAATCACAAGTGGAGATCTTTAAGTGTTGTGCACCAAAGTGTTGTGTAAAGGTACTTATAGATAAGTGCATCATACAGTGTGCACTATTCACTGATTCACAGTGAGTGCAAAGTCACTGCATCTGAGGGTTGCCGGTTTGAGGCCCAGTTGAGGCTGTCTCCCCCCGAAGGGTGAAGGAGCCCCTGCCACTAACAAAAGATATGCCACCTCTAATGCCCTTGAGCAAGGCACTTACCCCATATGTTCCCCGGATGCTCTCAGCTGTATGAGCCTCAGTTGGGTAAAATGCAGACGACAAATTTACCCTGACTTGTATGTTTGCATGTGCATGTTGTGTGGGACGATGTGCAATTCTAATTCTAAGCTAATAATGAATTTTTTTAGAGTGCCCTCTCCTGGATCAAACAGCAAACTACAGTCTTTCAGAGTTTATAGACCTCATTCTCAGTCCATAATCTATACTGTTTTACATTGTGATCTGCCTTAAGTAGGGGATACGCAACATTGTTTTTTACGGTGCAAATGCCATCAATCTTTCCTTTATGACACCAATAACCAATATTTTCAAGCCTTATTCATAAAAATGAAAAATACATACTCAAATAAAACCTTGTTTCCCAATGGTGGAATAAGCTATCAGACTATGAGAGAAGTAACATCCCTCACTATCTTCAAGAAAATCTTGAAGATTCATCTTTCACCCACCTCCACTAATATCTCTAACACGTCTGATGCTTACTGTTACTTCTTAATCTGATCTGCTGTCCTTTAATTTGAAATCAAAGGCATTTGACAAATGAGAAAATGTAAATATAAAATATAAAAAAAGCCCTTTTGATCATTGAAGGTGAAAGTATGGACAATTAAACAGGAGACTAGTGTGTGCAGAAACATGTGACTGTGTTGTATTGAAATGCAACAGAGTCTTGAGCTCCTTACTAGCTTCTAAGGCCCATTAATCCCATTATAGAGCGATGGAGGTGACCAGTCGAGGTTGAGAGTCACACTGGGAAACTGTCAGTTTCAATATATCAGGACCACTGACGGTACGACAATCCCTTACTCCTCCTTTTCCCCTTCCAGTTTCTATGTCAAGAAGGAGAAGTGGACTGTTTCTCTTTCTCTCTGTCTCTCTCTCTCTCTCACACACACACACACACCTACACACACACACAGACACACACACACACACACACAGGCCTGAAGCCTGGCCGGTAGTGCGAGGTCAGGATGAACAACTGGATAGAATACTAGATGAGAGATCGGAAAGGAGGAGGAGAGTGTGTGTGGGGGTATCACCTCCTGGGGAAGACGGGGGGGGGTTGAAAATGGGTCTGACCTTCCCTGCCAGCAATGAGGAGGGAGGAGCTCATCCTCAGATTATGTAAATTGGGCGTTGTTTTGATGCAAAACAAACTGGACTGGGCACTAATGTTTCTCCAGTCGTGAAAGGGCGAGACTCCCTGGAAGAAATACCAGGAGAAGAGAGGGTGAAAGAGGGTGAAGTATGGAGCAGGGGTGTCTGGGCAATAAGCAGGGCTGGGCTGGAGGCTCCCCCAGCTTTATACATTATCATATTTCCACGTAATTAGTTGGTTTTTCCACATGAAATGAGGAAGCGGCTCGACGGTGCGTTCAGTGCCGCAAGGACATGCAGCCTCTCCTCCTCCCCTTCCTCTGTTACTGAGTGATGACCTTTAACCTTTTCTCTCACATCATCCACATATACATATACACACACAAACACACACACACACACGCCCAGACACTGAACAATGGACTTCATTAGCCTCAATCATGAGAGTCCATGGATCTGATTAATATGTGAACGGGGTCCATTAGTAATAGAGAGTGAATTAGCCTCCAAGCCTCCGAGGCCCCTTGGCAGTCTGCTTTAAGTATCACCAACATACACAGAGAACACATGGCAGGATAACCTGGGCACACAACCAAACACACACATGATATTAAAATGGTTTTGGGTTTAAGCTGTAGGCCTGTGTGAGACCTGCTGATAGCCACCAATAGGCCAAACATTGCAGACCTGAAGGGACCTGAAACAGAATCCTCTCATTTCCACTGCAAATGAAGTCCCTCTGCTTGCTGAAACCTTTATGTCTTTAAGTCACTTTAATGGTGGTTTTAATGCACATTTAAAATACCAATAGATTCACACACACACTGATCAAATGATAAGTGACCTTTAAATGGCAGACTTACGGAAAGATAGTAGGCTTACCTGTGATAAAATCATTAAAAACAAGTATATTTCAAAATGACCAGTTTTAGATCAGTTTCCTTTCATAGATATGTTTTAATTCCCCCCCAATAATTTCTATGGAATACATTTTCTCTATGAAAAAGCAAATAACTAACAGTGGCATATCGTTTTTTTTCCCTTTTAGGGCAGAATGAGTCTCATCCTTGTCCATGCCAAACACTGTTCTTAAAAACTAGTCAAGCTGCTTTTAATCAGAAGCCTCCTTCTTGTGTCACATGGGGTCATCTCTTCAGAGTGATTTATTATTTCATCTTATGTCAATTTCATGCCACAAACTCCATCTAAACTCTTATGACCTGCCAACCCCAGGGGTTCGGCTGAAACCGTGCCATCGTGTGTTGGAGGCAACCTAAAGTCAGGCTACTCCAGCCCAGCCCAAAGGATGGATGGATGGGCGGATGGACGGATGGACGGATCGACGAATGGATGGATGGACGGACTGATGGATGGCTAGACGGATGCTCCAGAGGCTACAGATAAGGCGAGGCAGCAATGGGTAGGAGGGCGTGTGTTGTAGGGAGTGTGCTCAGTGAAGCAGCATGAGGGCAGTAGCTTCATATCAGCCCACCAAGGCTGGAGAGCAGTTGGCTGCAGTCCGGTCTTCATGCATCGTCAGCCAGAATCCTGTCCTGTCCTGCAGGGGGTATGTGTGTGTAGGTGTGTGTGTGTGTGTGTGTGTGTGTGTGTGTGTGTGTATGTGTATGTATCTGTGACTGTTTCTATCTTTGGAGCTCGGCCACTGTCGTCCACAGTGTTGCTGCTTTGAACAGGAAGCCATCTTTCTCTCTCCACACGGCTGATTTATGGTGTCGACCACCCCTGATCTGACAGACATTACGCAGTCCAATTGATCCTGTATGGACCAAATACAAGATCAGTGACACAGGTTGCCAGAGGGAAGCCTGGAGCCTCGGCTGATGCTTAAAGACGTGTTCCACAACATGTCTTTACACCCAATCCTTCATGGGGAAAAAAAATCTAAAAATGTATTGGAAATAGAACCATTTGCAGAGAGAATAATAATAAGATAACTCCAAAGTACAAGGACTGACATGGAGACCAGAACAACATATTTAACAAATATATCGCTGGAATAAATCATGGAGCAGATGTAGCACAGCATTTGACTAAAGTAGAATAATATGCAAAAGGATTTGTTTATTAGAGAAAGTTACGAGAATGTATACCAACTGTAAACGATAACAATAACACTTTTAAAAACAGGGATTTGGGAACTTATCAAAGCTATATCATTTGACTAAGTAACATCTGAAAATGATATCTGATAAACTTAATGGGAAAAGAAAAAGTGAAAGATGTATATTACATTCCATTTTAATAGCTTGTGCAATAAGACCATTTCTACATTTCGAGAGCAAGAAAAAAACTCCGTTGGATGTATTGTATTTTTGAAGAAAAATGTCAAAGATTTATTGAATTTGACGATACAATTTATTATTTAGAATATTTTTTGCTGCAGAAACTAGCAGAACCACAACTGAGTAAATGAAGGAGACAATAAACCAGATTGATAAAATTGAGAAGAAAATTCATAGGATTAGGAACCTACAAGGTTTAGGTTTTATGTGTGGGCTATTATGTTATTATTTGTGTGATTTTGTTTTAAGTCATGTATTTCTGTATGTTCTTTCTAATCCATATGTCTATTTATAGGCAATTGGAATTTAACAAATACAACTTTTGCTTAGTGTTAACATGTTAGGCCTAAACAGAAAGGTAAATATGAGCTCTCTTTTTTTTAGCCAGCTGTTTGTACATGTCCCTTAGAGAGGAGGAGGAGGAGATGAAGGAACTGGAGGAGGTTGTTGGCTGGTTGAAGAGCACGACGGGGCAGCATGGCGAGGCTCCAGTGCCCTGGCCAAAGCCCAGTTGGTGCTTAATCACAGTGAGCGGTCAGCCTCTGCCATTCACAGCCAGCTGACATCAGGATTGTGTGTGTGTGGAGGGTGGTGTTGGGGGAGTTGGGGCATCCCTACTCCCATAACACACCCCCACCATCATCAACTCCTCCCCTACCATCCAGCATGTAGGTGTGTAGTCTGTAGCCAGGAGGAGGACGTGGTGTGGAGGTTTATACAGGGCTAATGTAGACGAGGGTGTTTATTTATGTGTGTTTGTGTGCGTATGCGAAAGTGGGTGGATGCGGGGGGTAGGAGTGTGACCTGCCAACATCAGAGAGTGCATGCAGACGGTGGTGGCGAGTCCAGCCAAGGCCGGAGCCGAGCTGCCAACCGCACTGGGTGACCCATCCGTCCACTGTTCCTCCCCAAACGCTCCGCAGCCACAAACGGCTAGCCAGTGCCAACATGTGTGTGAGTGTGTGTCTGTGTGTGTGTGTGTGTGTGTGTGTGCGTGTGTGTGTGTGCGTGTGTGTGCCATCTTTGGGGTGTGAAAAGTCACATGATGACAGTTTGGCTGGGGAAACAGAGTGGCTGCAAAGCATCACATTTATATCCCCAATGATTCTTTGTTGTTACTGGTAAATCAACAGTGTGGCTCTATTCTAAGCACTGTCAAATTAATATTAAAATAACCTAATCAGACATGCACATCAGCCTTCTGTCTTCAAGTAAATATGAACAAATATGAAATGCACCACCTGCTGGTCTTATGGTCAGAATTACATGATCCCCTTAAACTTTCCATTTTAGTTAAAATGAAAGATCTTGTGTGGATTAACATACTTGCATAGTTACATAAACATGTATCATATACAGATGTATAGGTATGTATTTGCTTGGCGATTGCATGGTTCATGTTTTGTTCTTGTTGCTTACATTGCTTACATGTATGTTCTGTTGTTCAGTTCTGTCCTCAGGAATGTTTAGCTTATTATTTGCTTGCTCATAAAGAGATGTTTAAGTAAGTGGGTTTATTGGTTCTAGGTCCCATTAGATCGAAACTTTTGTAACCATGTTACCATAGAGATAGAAATGTATGTACTTCCCACCTGTAGTTTAGAACCATAGAAATGTATAAGCCTCCAGTCCCACCTCTGAATTTTAAACATAGAAATGTATATCGGTGTATGCCGTCCAGGGGTGTTGTTCCGGAGCTCTAGGGGCTTTCTTGGATGTTCTTTGGGCAGCTGTTGTGTGGTCTTCCTGGTTTGAGGTTGCGGTGGAGGCCTGGCAGAGCATTACCAGCGGCCGGGCCCAGCCCGGCATCTGGTGATGCCTGCCGGCTCCGGGCTTCAGGCTGTCAATGGCTGCGGGATGACTTGCGGCAAAGGATTCGAAGTGATCGTTTGGTTTGTGGCTGTTGGTTTGTCTGATGGCTTTTGGTCTTGGCCTTTGGAGGGAGGGGGCCGCAAGTGGAGGGAGTTGTGGTTCCTGTGCCTCAGGTTGGAGCTGAGGGTCTGCACTTGAGCTGCATGTTGGCTGTTTTGTTTCGGGTCGGCTGTGGTGGTGTGCAGAGACGGGGTTGTGGAGATTGTGTCGATGTCCAGAGGCATAACTTTAAATTCGTTTTTTTCTTTTGTGCTGATGTATTTTATATTCTGTATTCTTTAGTTTTATCTCCTGTAAAAAATGTCAAAGAAATTGTCACAAGCTACATCCTGTGTATGAAAATAATGATACAAATAAAGCTTTTTTATTTTTAGTAACAGATTATTATTATTATTATTATTATTATTATTATTATTATTATTATTATTATTATTATTATTATTATTATTATTATCCTACACTCACACCTGTGGTTTAGAAACATAGAAATATATGTGCCTCCACTCTTTGGTTCCGTGTCCTCGCGGAGCCAGAGAGATCTTGATAGATCCTTTTATTCTCTGCCTTCTGTAATAAATATTTTTTATCTTAGATTCGTACTTAGTAATCCATCCTCGTCCTCGAGAAATCAAAGAATGCGTCACATGCTGCTGAGAATGGCAGAGAATGTTGGACTGCCATTTTGAACTGCCACTGCCATGAATCCAGTCAAACCGTGTGTAAAAACACAATAACAAAACAACATGTAATAGCACACTACTTTAGTTTTATCATCAAAACATGATTATATTGGGTCTGAAAAGTATGTAATTCTGTGTATCTTCTTTCCGGAGGGTTTCAAAGAATAGTCTTTACGCTTGACCGACTCATAAGTCCTGACCCATGAACACACACTGAACACTAAATCACTTGAACTGCATAATCCTAGTCACTAAACCTGAGCAAGACTAAGCACTAAGTATACTGATGAATGTTGATCTTTTACTTAAAAATCTTAACTCATCCAACGGATCAACATATCTCTAGTCAGAAGCATCAAAGTGATTTTGAAGCTGTTATTTTAAGGTAAAAACGTTTAATTATGTTCCTTTATTTTACCCATATGGTTGACAATAAATTAGAGCATTTAATCCCCACATGAGTCCCTGTCCGCTCCGTGACCTGACCCTAATGAAGGCTAACACACAGTGTGTGAGTGTAGTGGTCGCCTCAAGGCATCTTGCAGCTGAATAAACCTGGAATGTCAAACAGGCGGGATGACAGAGCCGTGATCGTGTTTCTAATCGTAGCTGCAGCGGCGCTGAGGTCAAACACGAGCATGCAGGATTAAAAACCGAACCCCCCGACTGTTAACTACACGGTCATTATGCAAAGTTGTCTACTGTCGTCCGCCTCATCACAGTGGAGGTTGCAGAAAACACCAACGGGATGATTTCAGGTTCGAACTGCTCCGTTTGATGCCGCAGAAATTCATGCATGTTACTAAAAAGATGCGATTAAAGGACCACAGTGGAGCAAACAGAGATTCCATGTAATTACAATGGGCAAAGAAGGTGTTTCTTCACACTGTCATGTACAGTGCATTTTGGTGTTTTCTCTTTGTGCAGATCCACTCTCCGGTGATCAGGTTGAAAAGTTAACAGACCGCTACTACTGTGTTTCATGGGAATATGATGGAGCCAGTCTGACAGTCTGAAAAACCTCCCTGCAGCAAGGAATTATGGGAAGGAGAGGCAGGCATCCTCACCCAGAAACGTTATGTAGTGGGAAGTAACAGTGATGGTTATTTCACAAAAAAAGAAGTTCATGTGCAGAAAAGTATAACAGCCAGAGTTAATGAATGGAACATAACACTAAACTTATAAGCAATCACAGGCAGATTATTGGAATATTTCACATGTTAGAGACACTATCTTAATATCTATCTGTCTGTTTGTCTATCCGTCCATATTTATTACAGAAAGGTATTCTACCTTGATTTAATTTGATACATTAAGTTTTGTATTCAAACATATAACAGCCAGAGTTAATGAATGGAACATAACACTAAACTTATAAGCAATCACAGGCAGATTATTGGAATATTTCACATGTTAGAGACACTATCTTAATATCTATCTGTCTGTTTGTCTATCCGTCCATATTTATAACAGAAAGGTATTCTACCTTGATTTAATTTGATACATTAAGTTTTGTATTCAAACAGCAGGCATTACATGTTGAGTTGATTTTTTTTTTTTTGGTGACTTTATATGGGAAAGTCTGTTACCAGTGACCAGCATCAGCAGAAGGTAGGAGGTTACTAAAAGGGGAGATTACAGGAAGGAGAAAAAAACAACAACTTTGATGTGTACACATGCAAATGAGTTTGGAAATGTCAAATTAGCATAGATTTGGGTTGACCCGTGCGCCGGCCTCCCTTGCAGCTACAGGCAGCAGGGCGACTGACAGCTCGGCCCGCGTCCAGACAGCCTGCTTTACATATTAGAGTGGCCTCCCATCACCGCAGGTTACCACCAGCATCCCGTCGCCACGGAGACTGATGGAGACTGACAGGGCGGACAGCCTGACTGATGGACGGATGGATGGATGGATGCTGGAGAGGGAGAGAGGGAGAGAGAGAGAGAGAGAGAGAGGGAGGGAGGGGTTTGGCTCTGGGCCTCGCTCACCCAGAGGAAAATATAAAAACACTTGATTATGTTAATGTTTTAGTTAATTTAATCAATTACTGATGGACTGTTCATCAGGAACAGAGCAGCTTCATGACCCCGAGCTGAGCGGGGAATTTCTTTGTTGTTCTTTCTGACGGAGAAATCATCATTTAACCTTTAAACCCCACCGTTGTACAGAGAACTTTGTCATTTTGACCCCCCCTCAAAGTTTATTTAAATTAAACTAAATTTAACTTAACTCTGAACTCTGAATCTTATGAACAGTCTCTGCCATTTTCCAATGTTTTGGTACACTTAATATGTTGGTGTCATTATTTAAATGGTTTTGAAAATGTCACCATGCCTGGGCCATGGCAAAAATCCTTCACATAATTATTATCTGTCTTTTGTTAATATCCGGTTGTTGCTGCGTATCTTTGGAAAAGTTGAATTTTCATCAGTGAGACCATCAAATTAAGGTTATATGACTAAGTTATGAGTAAATGTCATCATGTCAACCATCATGTGTATCCTGTCTACTCAGATTACATTTACTAATTGTGTTCTTGTTGTTAAGAAAAGAAAACATTTGAGAAAAAAAATACTTATTTGCTTATTGCTTATATGTGTGTGTGTGTGTGTGTATGTGTGTGTAAATTAAGCCCTGCCATTCCCCCATCTAGTTAAACTTCAGTTCACAGGAATGATGTTCTACGGCCATAAAGAAATTAACAGAGCTCGCTCACACACACACACACACACGCACACACACACACACACACACACACACACACACCCACACACAATCTGTTTAACATGCTCTAGTGATGTCTCAGTCCTCTCTTTTATTTGTAAGTTAAATGTTATACACATTCAGCCAACATTCATTGCTTACACTCAGCAATCATTTACCAGTATCAGTTGATCCCGGTTTTTCGGGTAATGTCGGTCACATACAGTATCAGCTCAAGGCGTTTTAGTCCATATCCTAAAATAAAGAAACCTTGTAGGATAAATGTGAAGCAATGTTGGAGGTATTCATCCTATAACTACTGTGTGCCACAGCCACTTACAGATGCAGGTCTGTGTTAAGTTAAAACACAGCAACATGCACAAACTAAACATAACAACTGATATGATGAATATTCAACAGAATCAGATTTACAGGTAAAACATTGGACTCTCAAATCCAAGGTATCTGCAATATCAGCTTTTGGCAGCTTAACCTGATGTGTGTGTTTTCATTGTTATCAATAATAGAAATATTAACATATCCACAGAATGCAGCCCCGATATCTTCTTAAAGCCCTAAAGTTTTAGTACTCACCTTAGATTGAAATGATGTGGTGTTGGAGTTAATTTCTTAAGGTAGCTACCGCAAAGGCTTACATGAGGCGGATTGTACTTTTTAGAAGTAAATGTAACAATTATATTAAAGAACTGACCTCTGACAACATTTTGAAAGTAAATTAATGATGTTAACTTACTGGTTGTTGGAATGCACAAAATAATATTTCACCTTTTCGACTTTTTCACTGTAACAAGCTCTGAAAAACAATTTCGCTTCTGTATGTGGGCTCACTCACGCACACACAAAACAATAAATGTAGCATGCCTATAAGATGCTCGGCTGTAGTTTGGCCCACATCTCTCTCTCTACCAAAACTTCCACTGCCCTACATTCCCCAACCAGTCCCTGCAAAACTGACTGATGTCATTATTAACAAACCACACAACAAGTTTACATAAAGGCACAGTCTGTGTTTTATCTTTATTTTCCCTACAGTGTACCACACTCATTACTTACAGTTCATTTTCATAGCTTATTTGACCATTTACATCCTGTTTATTAACGGCACAATCATCGTCATCTCTCAATTAGCCATTATAACATTTCTCTTAACTAAACCAAAATATTTAGTTCAATGATTCTATTGAATTACTTCCAATCTCGTTCAATGAGGAAATAGTTTAATTTATCATTTTCACCATTTGGGTACAGTTAACAACAAGAACAACTTTGTTGGGAAATATATTTGAGATTTTTGGACTTTTTTACAGCCCTAATCTCTGTTGTTTGTAAAACTTGTTTTCCATGCCGATGTCCTTGGTTTGACCTCAGCACTATGTGAACGTTAGAGATTTACATCCAGACAGACATTTATTTCCATGTGGCACAAGAAGTGACAAGCCCATAAACGTAATTAGTAAGAGACAGGGGTATAATAGTCAAAACTGCGAATGAATGAATGGGTTTCCTTTCACTCCTTGTGATCTCTGTTTATAGCTACTGATTGCTCTGTAATAAAAGGAAATGATTGTTCATCAGAGTGGCGGAAACACACGCTAGTCTTTCACTCTTATTTTGGATAATTTTTTCACAACATTTAATGAACAACACACCAAAGGTGTTTGATAACATGAGCATGGCAATGGTTTTCAATCATCTGGGCCTTGTTTATACCTAGTTTTAGACATATGTTGTAGCTGTTGTACAGAGTGTATTTGGCATATATATTTTATATTTCTAAAAAAAAATGTTTGTGGCTGGAGCAACAGGAACAAAAAAAACTATTTCCCTCTGAGATCAATAAAGTAGTTATTTTTTCTTCTGTTACAAACAGAAAATCTCAGGGCTCAAGTAATCCTAAAATCTTTTTTTACACACCTTCACAAATGTGAAGCTTATGGCGACTTGTAGGAAGTTGAGAGCAACCATCCAAAAAACAACACTTTTAAGGTATACATTTGTAAACTGTAATATTCAAATGTCATGCAAAACACTTTTAAAGATGCTCGTGACGTTAATACACAGAAAGTCACAGTGACATTGGCTTGTGGCAAGAAGAGGCGGTCTTACACACATACACACAATATGGTCACACACACCGGAACTCTATGCTGGTAACAAATGGTAGGCAAAAAACAAAAAACATTCTCCAGGAAAATGTGAGAGTTTTTTTAGTTTTACTGTTTTTACCTCAATACTTTCATCTTGAGTACTGATATAAAGTGACAGAATGCAAAATCAATGAATACAAAAATAGTTTTTAGTGGTCAACCTATTGCTTACAAATGTATTATCACGTTGGTTTGATGATTAGATGTTTTTGCTAATTTTCTGCTTCATTTTAAGTTTCATTTGAAACCATTACTAAATTTAATTGAAGGCCACCAGGCAAAACATTTCTCGGTTTCACACTTGTCTTAGGAGATTGTATCCTCCCTTGTAGTCAGTGTACAATTGAGGTAATTTTGAAGTTATTTTAAGGCTAAATGTTGTACAATGTTGTTTTAACAAAGTTAATGATTACAATTAGGAACGCTGAAAAAAATAATCTGGCTAGAACATTAAGTGTTGTAAAATATCATTGGACATCTATTAAAACCTCAGTTCAATAGAGGTAGAGGTAGTGTGTGTGTTGAAGTAGAACCAGGTCAGGTGAAGTCCTTAAATGTCTTGAAATCATAGCTGGGAAGTTCCAAACCTCATGGCATTGCAGTGAGCAGATCTGACTGTTCTCACCTGAGGCCGCTCAACACACCGATTGCTCAGTGCCAACACATCTATTATACATAGATGAGGGAGTAGGGGTCCAGATGTTGCCAGAGAAGCTGGTTGCGGCTGTCACTTGAATGGGCAACTCAGCTTAAACGGCCCCAAACACCCCTCATTTATTCATTCACCATTTTTAATTGATCTGCTGTTAAGGTGGATCGCATGCAAACACTGGCATAGGCACACTCAGAACACACACACACCCCCACACACACACAAATCTGGAACATATGGAGACATGAGGTGAAACACATGCATCTATGCCAACACAGACAAATTTAAGCAGTGATAGAACTTTAAGCACACAGACGACAATACTTCAGTGTCCTGATACTGAAGTAATTAACAGTAATTCATTTTTTGTTGGCATCTGATAACCCAAAAATAAATAAAAATCAATTATTGTGTTGCACAAAAGCTAAATCAAATCCCTAACACAGAGGGATGTAATAAGTGAATTGGTCTGAATACTTTCTGAGGCCACATTACGTTGTGCCAAGTGCCAGTGGCATATGCCTGCTCGAAATCCATTCTAGTTTGAAACAAGAGGAAGAGTGGACCAGTGTGTGCATGATTGTATAATGAACAGACACACAGGCACAAAGCTCCACCCCCCATACCCAGGGCTGAGGGTCTGCCATCTTCCCAGCATCCTATTCTCTCCGACCTGCTGGAGAACATCAAGTGTCCACATTAACAGACTCTGTTAGCTGCTTTCATCTCACCATCGCTGTCCTCCCATAAAAGACACATCAGTCACTCACACTGAGACAGTAAGAGTCCGACACTGCAGCTGTGACCTGGAGCAAGAGTACACACAGCAGGGGACAGCACCGACTCTAAACTTTCATTTAACTTCATTGATAGAACTGCTCTGACTGGTTAGTTTGGCGAACAAACTATGAGCTATATCCACAGCTTGAAAACAAACCTCAACACACATCCAATAATTAAGAAGCTGGTTTCTGTTTAACATCCTCGCCACTGATCAGAAATGTTGTGAACAGCTTTGGGCTCTTCTATTAAAAAACTCCATACTGGACTATCAACCTGTTTCAAAAATCAGCTTTACGGGCCTTAATTTGGATACTACCTGACCACACAAGTAGAACTTGTTAATTAGTTAATTGTACAATCAGTGCTTTCAACTATTATACTCACAGACCACTCTGAAGAATGTTCTTATATTTCAATTACACCTGCTCGAAATCCTCTTCTCCTGGTTACCATTTAAAAACGTAGTTGTACTCATCCATTAGGCTACAAAACATTGTATAGGAGGCACCTTTTCAGCCTATTCATGTATGAGAGATGTTCATAAGCTGCAGGATTTATGATGTTGAATCTATATTGAGATTAATTTAGTTGCTCATAGACATTCATTTCTCACCTGCGCCTCACTCTCTGATTTTGTTTATGGACTTTGGTATTATCTTTTTTAGAAATAGTTGAGTACACTCGTCATGTGTTCAGTGGCCATGAAAGTCACTGGTCTCTTTGCTGCTGCTGCTGTAGTATCCAAGGTTCACCCTCTTGGTCAGCTTCAGAACAGTGTGAAATCACATTATCTTGACCACTTGAGCCTGCTTAGACTTAGTCTTGTCTTTGTGAACCTGAATTCACCTGTATTGAACGCTGTACGGGATTTGTTAAATTAGCTCTAGGTGTTGGAATTAAGTTTTGTCTTTATAAGGGCACCTTATGGACTAGGCCCCTGGTTATCTGTCACCCGAATTCACTTTGTATTAGTTCATGAAGACAAGATTGCAACGGTCAATTCGATTTCTAGTCTGCCTGTGAAAGGAGGACAACTCACGGTTATTTTCCAAGGAGGTTTAAGATAGTTGACATTTTTGCACTTTGGCTATACTTATGATATGCTATATGACAGCCAATTGAAATTAACATTAGTTTTGGAGTTAATAACATTAGCAGAACCACCTTTTATGTAGCTTTTCTGTTGTTGTGCTGCCTGTATGTGTTGACGATTTATCCCCCCAATTTTGCGTTTGCTTTACTGTTCTTTTTGTTGTGAGAAAATCCCTATTGTTGATGGTAGGGTATATTTGTTATGTCAAAATCAGATGTCAAAAGAAAAACTTAATTGGCAGGAAGCTGCAAATTATCTTCACCAATTGCTGAATGATTAGTCTCAATGTAATATCAAGGCTGGTCTGGAGCTGGATGGTCTCATATGAAAAATGGGGATTTATTTACATCATCATCATCATCATCATCATCATCATCATCATCATCATCATCATCATCATCATCATCATCATCATCATCATCATCATCATCATCATCATACTGCCACGGCCCAATCCCTTTTCACAACACAAAGCACTCTCTTGCCAAAAAACCCCACACCCCTTGCCACCAGTCCAAATCTGATTGAGTTTTGGCTCCGGCTTTGTTTCGGAGGAGGAGACAATGTAGGAGGAGGATCCTCTTTTGGGAATGCGGCCCGACTGCCCATCAATGGAAACACTTGGAAGCATGACCAAAGGCGCTGTCCTTGTCCAAATCCAGCCCGGCAGGGGGCCACAAGGGGCCCCTCAGGAGCCTTAGTAGCATCTCTGCTTCCCTGCTGCTAATATGAGAACAGAAACCACACAAGATGATGGTGAAAGAAGAAAAATAATAGCACATACGGCACGTTTAATTAATGAATAAACATTTTTAGAAAGTCCCACGATTATGTACTTGTATTACTTGTACTATAATGAACTGCAATGCAAAGCTTAGACTGTATGAGCTCTTTTTTATCATGTGATACAGGTGAAATCATTTTCTCACTCTCATTTTAGACAAATTGTCTTTTGGCCCTCATTAACTCCAATGAGACATGCAGGTATATTTTAATTTTGATAATGAAAGTAGAAGCCCCCCTTCAACTCAAGCCTTTCCATGTTTGCCCAGCTTTGTAGTGTCTGAAGCATTGGCATTATCTGACGATATGCATTTTACGATGTAGTAAAGCGGTGCCTTAAGTCGTTAACATGTCTGGCTTCTCCAACTCAAAGGGAAGTGTGAATGTTGAGGTAGGGGCTACATTTGAATGCAGTTGGGGGCCTTATAAATCAAAGAGATAACATGATCAAAGGTAAAGGGGAACACAAATGGGCGGGGCTTGGGCCCCCATTGTTCGAAATGGTCAGGATTTAAATAAGTCTGTGAAAGGTATAAAACGGTGTGCCTAACTTCATTCGAGGTGAGACAACCATTTGACTTCCCGTCCTCCCAGGCTATCCATGGCAAGCCTGTTTGATGCTGTTACTTTGTTATGATAAATGTATTGTTAACTCAGTCAGCGTCAGCGGCAGAATCCTTCATCATCTACACATCAACGAAGGCTTCTTTGGCCTTCTTTCAAGATCAAAACTGTGGATTTTCCCCACATCCTGAAACCTAGCTCGGTGCAACTCATTCAAGCAGAGGGCAAAGTTTTCAGCTTGAAATGTTTTTTATGCGTCCCATCAGTGAGGCAGAGGGACAGCCCTCGGCCCTAATAGAGCTGACCGTGTTGGTTTGACAGCCCTCATTAATTATCTCATTTAAACACTTATTACCCAGCAGCTGTCAACTTAAACAAGCAACAGGGGGCTCAGCCAACAAAGGCCGTAAGCCAATGTGAAACCAGTCGAACCTGAGCAGGAGGTCTGCAGACACAAAGGGGCATGAATATAGTCTTAGTAGGCACAGTCTGAGAACCACAGGGATATTATTCGTAGTAAACAACTGGCGAATTGACTGAAACTTTGTCTTGAAACTGAACATAACGACATCATCCACCCTGATGATACTCACTGTTTTTGTGACTTCAAATATGGATGTTGGATAATTTTTACCAAGTACAGAATTTCCTTCTATTATATTCCCCGCTTACCATGAAGAAAATAGACAGCAACAATCTTTCGTTTACATTGGTCCACAGCAACGAAAACCTGAAAGCCCCTTAAATTACTTGCCATGGGGGGGCACTGCACAGACACGTTCAGGAACCCATTTATAGGGGGCTCCATGGTACTTGCGTGCTGTCAAAAGCTTAGGTTTTTTTATTTAATAATTTTTTTGCCTGGGGCCCCCAGATTGTCTTGAAACGTCCCTGCTCACGACACCCCACTGCCACATCATGCCATCACATTGGCTTTACTGTATGTCATCTAAAACTTGTAATGGGCCTCCTGACAAGTTTTGAGACGGCTGAGGTGAAAGCTTTAGCTCAGGGGTCTGCAACCTTTACTATCAAAAGAGCCACGTTGCCTCCTCTACCACCAAATAAAATGTATCTGGAGCCGCAACATATTTCTTCTTAGTCACCCCTAAATGCTCTCATTGGTTGAGACGCGTGATGACGCCCATCTCAAGCCAATACGCAAACAAAAACAATCATCGGTGGTGGTAAATTGATGCGTTAAAGCAATAATAACGCATTAACTTGCCCAGCATCAAATAAAACATTTTTTCAAAACAGGAAGCCCAGCAGGGCATCTAAAGAGCCGCATGCGGCTCCAGAGCCACAGGTTGCCGACTCCTTCCTTTAGCTGAAGCACCTGAAACAGCTGGTAGCTGTTGGAAAGTGCTTTGCAGTTCTGCGGGTCTGATATGACAAACAGCATATCTGATTGTTTTAGTTTCGCTCAGTCTTTAAACCAACCAAATGTATTCTCCACCCCATGTCTGGAGTGTTTTTCTGTCCTCGTGCTGCTCGGGGACGGAAACAAACTGAACTGTTTAGAAGAGGACAAACTCGGGCTAATGGCGGTAATTAAAAGCACTTATTAATGAGTATGTGGTCTCTGGCGACACAGTGGAATGTCCCTCGTGATATTAACTATCATTAATCTACGCTAATCAGTCCTGTCGCCTTACAGGACGACTGCCCCCCACTCCCCCGGTCCCCTGAATGGGCCCCTCTGTCACAGCAGTTAGCACAGGGCGCTAATCGTGGACGCCTCTATACTGTAGTCTTCAGTGAGCAGGTGGTGCTAGTCACAGACAATGACTGATGACTTTCACATGCGTGTACAGCCCTGCAGGCAGGATTTGGCCCAGCCTCGCTGCCTTTAAGTGCTCAAATATGTCCCATTTACATCCACTTTTACATTTTGGAAAATATTTGACCCGAAGCTGGAAGAAAGATGGTAACTCACAAAAACCTGCAGGGCAGACACCAATTTTAAAACAAGCACCCGTGGCTCTGTTCCAGATTCAATTTAAATATTTAGAGCAGGTCTGCGCAGCAGCCTGCAGCCAGGAATTGTTTAACATTAACGCTCGACATATTTTCTCTTTCCTTTCAGCTATATGAATCTGAAAGCCGCTACGATTTGGCTTTAATGAAGTCATGTTCATCAGAAACTGTTCACCTGAATTATAGTGACGAGTAAAACATAATAGGATTATGAAAATATGTTCATGTACATATTTAAATTCTCTTTTGATTATTTTTGAAGATTGAACTGTTACATTTAAGCAACCCAGATTCACAAATATTTGTGGGACTGTTACGAAAATGTATCTATTGATTTGTTGCCACTATAGCGACATGGGCAAAAAAAACATGGTTACGTATTAAAAACCAATGCATTTCAATGACAAGGGTTAATCCTTCGCAACGATGTTCCAGCATCTGTGTGCACAAAGACTGCGCCGTTTCATCCGTTTTTTCTACATTGTCACAATTTTTTATTTCCGACAATATTCATCTGTAATTGATCTGACTTCATGTCGGTTTAAGCTTCTTCTCAGCATTTTATTCAGTGTCTTTTGTTGTGTTTATGGTTATGCTCCTGGATAAAATTAGATTTCTACCCGATGAAACGTACTGAGAAAAATGTGACAATAGAGAGGACAATCTGACTGGTATCTGGTATATTAATGCACAGTAAACAAAACTCTGCGTGTTGGTGACGACACCCGGCAAGGGCTAGGGTGAGGGTTACTGTGCGCGCCTATAGATACTGTGCTATACCCTGAAATACAAACAAAATGTGTTTCAAATATAGCAATCAATCAGCTACACTGTACATACTTTGGAGCTGTCTGATTCTTTGTTTTTCATTTCGCTCCATGCAAGCACCTGCACGCAAACACATGTGAATGGACTCGGTAGAGCCGGGGAACGGAGTACTTTGGGCTCGATTGAGTGTGTCTGATTAAGATGCTGAAGGAGACGTGTGCGTAAACATCCTGTTAGATTTTAAGCTCCTTTTGTACAAAATAAAGGGAAAAAATTGCAGTGTGCATAATATGCAGAGCCTCAAATGTGATTGGATAAATTACGAGATAAAATTAGCAACCAATGCCTTGTAATTATATATTATTTTTAGACATTATTGGAATTACTAAATGGTCATTGATACCTATAGAAGCTATTACAGAATCCTCAACAGTTAATCTTACATGACTTTTCATAGAGAGGAATGTTGATATGAAGGGATTCGTGACAATACAGTCACATGACAGGTTAAAACACAATTTTCAATTCTCTCCTGATCATCCTTTTAAAAGGATTACTGTTCTAGGTATATGAGACCACTTTACTTCTCAAACTGAGAAATGTCTAGGTGTAGTTCAGAGCGGGTTCACAGTTTTTCTTATTTTTTTAACCTACTTCCAAAGGTCACGCTTCAGATTGTCTGAAATATCACAGAAGGTTGACTGAGCTCTCTTCCCTGAAGAGTGGACATTGTTTCAGGGTTTTCAGAGAAACTTCCCTTGGAGACTCATGAACAGATGACTTTATTCAATTTTTTGCATCGTGGAAATAAAGACAAGGGAGAGAAAGGTATTACCATGAGCACCAACAACAAAAGCAACAACCATCTCCTATTGAATAAAAGCAATAGTTTATCAGTGTCTATCAGTGTCAACAACAATACAAGTTTGGTCATTATTTGTTGTAAAGTTAAAGTGCAGGACTCTGGCATTTTTTATTTTCAGAGAACAAACATTATGGCTTTATATTTAAAATCAATTAAAACTAATATCAGCCATTTTCTCCCAAAAATTAATTTTCTTGTGAGCCGTACCAAATCTCACCTGAGTTAGACCAGCAAGGTCAGTTATTTCTCAGCCGAATATGAGCCAAGTGATGCCAGCCTTTTTATTTGATGTGAAGATTTAGATCTCTTTGATAGAAATTATTTATAAAATATGCTCACGGGTGTATGTCGTTAAACTCTTCTTTGTTTTAAGTTTGACACATAATCAATGATATTTAATTTTAATTTTAGCATTTAAACCCTACATGCTGAATTCAAGGACACAGATTTACAGAATACAAATATTAACAGAGGGGTTGATTTAAAATTGTTTCTCCCCTGATAAATTTTGTAAGCGTGTATTATCATGTGACCAGCATACAGCATAATTGCATGTTCAACCTGGCTGATAACTGTTACAGGGTCAGATTTCAGGTCCGGCGGCAGAGGTGGAGTGGAGCCAGGCTCTGAGACAACCCCCGGCCCATCTCGTCACAGCCAGCTCCTGACCGGTCTCCATCACCACCACTGTGCCCCCTTACCCGAGGGACCACGATTATGAGCCAGGCGTCCCGGGCTGAGCCAAGCTTTGTTTTCTGCCCGCTGACCCACGGCCTCCGCTCACTCTGAGCAGCCACCACCTTATTGTCTCCGTTTTTGGCAGAGGGTTTTTTTTTTCTGTGTCAGGCTTTTAACTCTGGAGAGACGACAGGCTCAGGAGCAGCAGGAGAGGAGAGATAAAGACGAAGCGGTACAATGGACCTTGTTGAGGGTTGGATCTGTCCCCACCTCTCTGGCAATGGGGACACTGGTGGAGATGGTCCTCCTCTGAGCGTCAGAATTATTAGAGCTGTGTCTTCCTTCTTTGGGTGTTTGGGCATGAAAGTCTGCTTTGTTTTGTTCTGAGGAGAGGTGGTATCGGGGCCTGCAGAGGGGCCGGATAATTCCCTCTCTCGGGGGGTGGAGGGGGGGTGGTGGCTTGGTTGCCAGACTGCTCCGCTTGTCTGTTAATCTGCCCTCACTGGGAACAGCAAAGGCAGACGGACATGATGCCAAGAGCGGGCCAGAAGGCTGCAGATGGCAGCTCAACCAGACGTCACTGCATGTTCTCCCTTTTTTATTTTGAAATCAAATGCTTGCTGAAAGTAAAGTCTTGCCCTCATTTTCTTCTGAGCTTTCAGTACACTTCGGAGAGGTGAAGCTTTCACATTGCATTGTATGTTTTTGTTATATGCAGTGAAAATGTGCCTTAAAATATT
The DNA here is from genome assembly GCA_016785305.1 of Colistium nudipinnis. Lineage (NCBI taxonomy): Eukaryota > Metazoa > Chordata > Actinopteri > Pleuronectiformes > Rhombosoleidae > Colistium > Colistium nudipinnis. The sequence continues at coordinate 3,311,653 of JAFBJU010000331.1, read as the reverse complement.
ATTTATGATTTTTCCACTGCTGTCTCTTACAGTGGAACACATAGAGGAAAATGCTCTTTGGGCTGCAGGGAGTTTTTTGAGAAAGATTACTGGACCACCTTTAATGCATTTTTATATCACAGACTTTGGTGAAACGTTTGGCCAGATCCGACTGGGGTTTCCCAGTTCTTCTTCTTTTTCTTCTTTCAGATTTAACAGCAGTATCCATTCTTTTTGTTGCATCACTGCCACCTTCTGGTTTTACCCTTTTCCAACCCTTCACCCCAAGGTTCCAGTTGCAAAACAAATTCTCCTTATCTGAGGATTGCACAGGTTATTAAGCTTTGGTTCTTTCTTTTTTACTAATTCAAAAACGTCAAATGATCTGCCAATGTAACTCCATTCCATTTATGTATGTATTTGCCAATTTTCCAATATTTTATTTAATGTGTTGCTTGTTCGAGTGTTAAGTGTGTGACTTGATGATTAATTTGTAATGAGGATTTAGTGTTGAAGATGATTTACTTCTGCACTGCAGACAAACAGCTTATGTCATTAAAGCAATAAAAGCAGCCACAGATTCAGGCTTGAAAGGTCTCAGTGTTGTGTCTGTTGTGAACCAAGGAGAAGGCTGCTGAGGCTGGAATAACAGCAGCAGCAGCAGCAGAAGTGGCATGTTGGAGCCTGCAGTCGGACATCTGCTGGGGGGGTTGGTCAACATATGTTTCCACTGTGCTGTCTTCCCACAAAGGCGACAATCAGATGTCCCTCCAGTACAAAAACTTGAAAATATTGTAGCATGGCAAGAAAATAAACACAACATCTACAGTGTTGATATTGTTGATGTGTTGGATGCACCGAAAAAAGGAGGAGGAGGTGGACATGTCATTTGTGTGCAAGATGAAAATTAGTTTCAGATATTTACATTTATATTTTCTGACTGTTGACTTAAAAAAAGTTTGTTAGGTACATGTTTATCTTGTGCATATCCGGGTTACTGGAGAATAAAGGCAGTTCATTTTTTCTCTAGGTTGTGTCCTTCTACATAAATGTCTGATAACAGAGAACAGGTTGCATCCTCATTAAATCACCAATTTCCTCATTTTGACTTAAAAAAGTAATTCTGGGATCAAAATAATTTTAGGAGATCACAGGTAATCAAATTATAGCCATGCCACATAACCTGGACATCCATAGGTCAATTATGTCAGGGACCTCTGTTGCATGTCTTATTCTTTCTCTCCCTGTTTCCTGTTTCTCTTACCTCTGTCTAATAAAAGAAAATTTGACAAAAAGGAGAGAGAGAGCCTTTTTTCCTCCTAAGTAGACCTGCCTCGCTAACACAGAGTCTGTATGTCATCCCTATTGTAGGGCCACAAAGTTGACCATTTGCCTTAGTATTGAAAACCCTTACCAACTGAATTGACCAGAGCTTTGTAAAAAAAAAAAATTAATTTGTTCCGAAACTGATCTCCCACCACGGTGCTACTAATCAGGAAGAGTGGGGGCGGCAGCCTCGTCCACTGTGCAGTTAAACCAGTTTACCCGGCGATATGATTCCCAGTGGCAGGGGGCCGCTCGAGCTCACTGAGCCTCGCTGTGGGCCCATCACATTAATTATGTTAAACAGTGGTTAAAGTGAGAGGGGAGGGAGGGAAGGGAGCTGCACAGCTTCCTGCAGAAATAAACGAACAGGGCTGGTGGCATTCACAAATTGTGGCCTGCAGTCAACCGTGAACACACAGCATTGTCAGAGCTCAGGTCTAGGCTCTTAACAAACAGGGATTGAGGGCAGAAATGTTAGCACGAATCATGGCCTTTGTAGAGGAAGGGAAATCTTGTGGCACGTTCAAGCTTGTTACATGAAGAAAAAAAAACAGGGCAAACAATGTGTTTGTCGTAAATGTTCATACAGAAGCTGCAGTAAGTGAGAGGAAAAGGTCATAGACCACTGTCTGAGGGAGATGGTGGAAAGACAGTATTATAGACGAATGTTTGGAAAATCTAAATATTTAGTATAGGAAAGTGGGGTGCCTCACAGAGATGTTTACTACGAAAATGTGTGATGAAAATCAAAGACTGTAAAGGAAAAGCAGATATAGATTAAATGAAAAGTAATAATAGTAATAGCAGTGGTATGTTGCCAGTTGAACCTTGAAATCATACTGGAAAAATGATTGCTACTCATGCCACTGCTCAGTGCTAGTAAAGAAAGAAGTCTGTGAAAGACGTCTGTGGTGGATGGATGAAAGGTTGGTCTGACTCATACAGAAATGCACAGATTATGGTGGAGTGGATGGTTATGGTAAAGTGCATTGACAATTCCCCCCCTCCCTCAACATCCAATGCTGAAGTGCTCTAAACATCTTAGCTTAGCCCAGTGGCTGCTCCCTGCTAGCGGTGTTGTTTACGACTCATGTATGGGTTAAATGCAGAGGTCAACTTTCCCCTGTGTAACACATACCTATATACCTATACCAGTATATAACAGTAACATACATAACATAACAGTATCAGTTCATCATTCATCATTGTCTTTAATGATATTAACAATTTCCTGTTCTTGGGCATTTACAAATATAACTTTTCTCCTTATGGTGCCACTAGAGAAGTGTTTGTCAACTGGTGGGTTGCATTACATTGCTCTGTTTGTCCGCTCAATGAGCAGCTGGAGACTGGTTTAATCTCTCTCGCACATAATCAATTAGGAGTTACCATGACAAAATGACACACTGACAAAATAAATTGCCAATGTCCACGGCGAGATTATATTTCAACTGGCAGCAGCAGGGAAAGGATACAGCGGTCACCGGTGAGAAATGGCACTGGAGTAAACGTGGTCAATTTCCAGCCCTCTGTGCTCTTGTTTTCTCTAACCTCAGTCCTTTCTTTCTGCAGGCCTGCCTCTCAATCTATGCCTTTATATTTGTGCAATCATCAAATAACTGTTGCTTCCCCGCATGGGGCAAAGCATCCACCACAACGTCCCTAAAGCAATGTGATTTTTACAGCATCGCACTGAGACACACAAGCAATGTATCTGCTTTTAGACTTCAATACATACAATTGGTTTTCATGATTTGAAAATAATTTGGAAAACGTTCAGCAAGTACATTGTCAACTAAGGTGCATCCTACATTATATGTCGAGGAGCTTTAGTAATTTACCTATTTTCCTTTATTTGTCATCATTTTAAAGCCATATTTTGAGATGTTTGAGAACAAAACATTAGTACAACCCTGGAGGGAAAAACACTTTAAATTAACAAACAATTAAAACAGCTTACACATTGGCAGGGCAGAGCGTTGGCATGAGCTTTGGGACTAAAAAGGGAGGCTGATGCTCCACAGCCGTTAAAAGACCCAAGCGGGTGAAGGTGCTTCAAAGGTCAGACATTGGTGCTCAGGTTAACTGGATTCAGATCCACAAAGATCTGCATCGAATGTTTGAATCAGTTCTATTATTTTGTGAATTACATATGGTTGAAATTATTTAAAGAAGAATGACCACTTATGTTGTGACTGGTCTGTGTGATTTGTTTTTGGTGACTTTAATTAATTTTTTTCTATTACTTTAGATCGAAAGTCCTCGTAGGAGCCGTGTTTGTTGCCTGCGCCCTCTCACCAACCGTCCAGTGTGCCACAGGCCCTGTTGGTTGGTATTAGAACTATTTTATTTGGGATTTAGACTTAACAATTCACCTGTGTAGTTTGTAGCTTTAAGAATTGAAATAACATTTGATTACTGTCCTGCATAAGATTTTCTTGGTCTTTAGATTTGCCGAAATCATTTGAATACGATTTTGCAATGTTTTTGTTCATATAAAGGAAATGTAGGAATTACATATGTCAAAGAGATGACAAGTAACGTTTGAGTCGTGATTTAATGTAAAAAGAGGCAAGAGGAATGGTTATGGGGTCATGGAGATCTGAGGGGTTAAACCAGGCGTAGAAACTAATTCAGAAACTTCAGTAAAAGCTGCTTGTAGATATTCCTGATGGCGACGTCTGTCAGAATGAGAAGAAACACTGAGGACATTTATCACTTAGATTCATCCGATGGTGAACATTAGTGTGCTTAGCATATTTCATAATCATAAAACCAACCCAGTCATTTTTGACCATTCGGATGAGTACTATTGACTAGAGTAATGGGACAGAGACATTTTAATGTTTTCTATATAACACACACTTCTTATTCTTGCAGTTTTATTTTACCTTGGATGTGATAATATTATATATACTGTAAATGACTATCACACACATGTCACATTTACATGCAAATTATTATTATGGAATAGAAAAAAAAGAGACAGTTAACAGAGAGAAAAAGAGAGATCACCTTTAATCCACATATTGTCCTTTGTGTCCCATCCCCCCTTCCTCCCTCCTTCAGTCCCCCTCTCCCCCATTTTTCCTCCCAGTGTCTCATTTTTCATTCAGCACTGTATCTGGCTGGCACAGCTTTTTGCCTCATGTTGGGATCTCCTGTAGTGACCATTTTCAATTAATGTCTTCATTCATCAGAGGGGAGCAGTCTAATTCTGGAAGGAGAGGCTCTTCTGAGCAGGAGGTGAACTCAGAGGATCCAATTGTTTTTATTTTCATACCTGGTTCATTCAATTATGCAGAGCAAACTTTAAATATATGGAAGTTGTCCGATGTTTTAATGACAAAGTCCTTCAGATTTGAGTTTTACCTGATCATCAATTAAGAATTGTTTGGACAACAATGGAGTTGCTCCCACAAAGTCATCACAAATAATTCCAAAGTCTGTTCATCTGTGCTCCTCAGCATGAGTGTTCTCATTATTAGCAGGAAGATATAAAAATCACCCAGAATGTATGTGTTTTGAAAGATCCTACAAAAACATACACTTTTTATTGATTCAAATGACTATGCTGTAAGACAGTCTCATTGGCCAAGAAAAAGTTATTGCTTACTTCGAAAGATGGGGTGGCTTGTTAAGATGAACCAGGTTTTAAGTAATAAAATGTAGGTAAACATGGCGTCTACACTGGCAAGGCAACAATGATCTGTAAATTCACAAAGGTCAAATCATAAAAAGCATGAAAATTATGAAGTGATGTGGCCGGCATCCTTATATACCGATATCTCTAAATATTTTACAGCACCTACTGTAGACAGTGTTCTGCTGAGACTCTTGGTTCCAACATAGCAGGTACAAAAAGTTTAAGGCAAAACAAAATCACAAGTCAGATTAAGAGGAGCGTTAGGATTGTTCAAACCTGAGTTTGTTTTACACAATTCACAGCTGACGATTTCCCTATCGTGATGGTTGGACGATCGGGTATCAAAGAAGATTGTCGTCAAGATGGACAGGCTAATTCAGGCGGTGGAGTACAAGCTGCTGGCTTTGACCAAATAATCAAATGAAAGCCACCTGGCCCGAAACGGCCGACGGAGCTGTCTCCAGAGGAAGATTTCAAAGGTAGAAGGAATAAAAGTGAGCTTTCAGGCAGCCCACTCAGGGGCAGCAGGTTTTTTTTGTGACATTCAGTTCAGGTCTATAATCTGCTGTCATAACAAAGGAGGCATTATACGAAGAAGGGGAAATCTTAGATCCAGCTTTCATTCACCCTCCCCCCCCCCCCTAGGATTGTTCAAACCTGAGTTTGTTTTACACAATTCACAGCTGACGATTTCCCTATCGTGATGGTTGGACGATCGGGTATCAAAGAAGATTGTCGTCAAGATGGACAGGCTAATTCAGGCGGTGGAGTACAAGCTGCTGGCTTTGACCAAATAATCAAATGAAAGCCACCTGGCCCGAAACGGCCGACGGAGCTGTCTCCAGAGGAAGATTTCAAAGGTAGAAGGAATAAAAGTGAGCTTTCAGGCAGCCCACTCAGGGGCAGCAGGTTTTTTTTGTGACATTCAGTTCAGGTCTATAATCTGCTGTCATAACAAAGGAGGCATTATTCGAAGAAGGGGAAATCTTAGATCCAGCTTTCATTCCCCCTCCCCCCCCCCCCCCCCCCCCACACACACACCATCCGCAACCTCCAGTCATAGGATCTTATTTATTATTTATTTAAATAAGCACCATTTAGTCTCATGGCTAATAAGAATTGGCAAATGTAAGTCTTGGTTTACATGCGACAGAAATATAAAGACAAAGTATGTTAGCGTGTTTTACTATAGAAAACCACATGCTTGTACTGGTGTGCAAAAATCATTCCATGCTTTGTGAATTAAAAGCAGGGTTTAGCGAGCAACTTTTTTGCTGGTGCTTGGACCCTCCTCCCAGTTTTCCTTAACTAGGTCCAAGACACCCCGTGGCTTCCGGCCGAACAACCCCATTGAGGCCTGGGGAACTTCGCGCACTGCAGACAACAGAGGGTCTAACCATTTGTCCCAATTACGACTATCTTCGTGCACGAACTTGCGAACCATGTTCTGTAGTGTTTTGTTAAACCTTTCCACCAGCCCATCGGTCTGAGGATGCTAAACACTGGTCCGTATTGAATGGATGCCCAGAAGCTCATAAAGTTTGCGTAGCGTGCGTGACATAAATGATGTGCCTTGGTCAACCAGGATCTCTTTCGAGATCCCGACTCAGGAGATAATATGAAACAGTGCCTGAGCTACACTGTTTGCAGAGATACTATGCAGCGGCACTTCCTCGGGATATCGTGTTGCATAATCCACCAGGACTAATACAAAGCCATATCCCTGTGCACTTAGGTCTAATGGCCTGATGAGGTCCATACCAATTCTCTCAAATGGCACCTCAATTAATGGGAGGGAGCACAAAGGCGGTTTTGGTGCGGCCAGCAGGTTAACCAGCTGACATTCAGGGCAAGGTGCACACCACCGCTTTACATCTGCCCGAATGCCTGGCCAATAAAATCGGGCCATGATCCGGTTCAGTGATTTGTCGTAGCCTAAGTAACCTGACATGGGGTTATGATGAGCTGCCTGGAAAATCTTTTCTCAATGGCTTTTTGGCACCAGCAATTGGGTGTTTTGCTCTCCTGTCTGTGTGTCCCGGCTCACACGTTATAATCTGTCCATAATCACAGAAAAGTACGGGTGAGTGAGTGCTGTGTTCAGGTGCAGCTGGGAGCCATCGACCATCGCCACCTGGTCAAAGGCGCTTCGGAGGGTCTCATCCCGAGACTGCTCGAGGGAGAAATCCTCCATAGGAAACACAGGCGGGGGCAGAGGGACCTCATCAAGAGCACCCTCCATAATTTTAAATGTTCACAAACAACTCATTTGCACCTTGTTGCACACCTCGATTGCTGGAGGTGTGGGAACACGAAACCAGCCGTACCTCCCAGGACCTAGCCTACTGCAAGAGAGAGCAGAACCAGGTTAACCACATGCTTTTATACTGAGTGAGCTGATTACCTGGTTCTGGTCAGCTGTGTCTGGTCTCCGGCCACCACTCCACTCTCTCAGCTGCAGTTGGCACTCTAACCACACCCCACTGCCACAGAGGTGAATTCCACTTTGCAGAGACACTATGAAGAGGTGTTTTATGTGCTGCTGCTGCTGCTGGCAGGAGAAACCGCCAGCCATCAACCCTGTCAGCCAGAAGGGCTTCAGCCTGGAGGATAGGAACTTTAAAAAATGTCATCAATATTTACTGAAAAGCATTTCCTTGATGTCTCAGGCTCTTTCACATTAGAATGCACAAAGTCCAAAACATTATACCGACTCTTTTACCTTTGCATGTTATTCACTGTGGTGTTTGGACACGCAGATAAAAAGTATGTGGTGATGTATAAATCAATGCTAGATTTCTAACATTTCCACTGGATAGAATATGTTAATCATTTGCATTTATGTTTCAGAAATGAATTAAGTACCCTCACTGGGAATGTGTTCCCAGGTGTTTTGTTTTCCTAACCTGCACAGCACTCATAAAGCAGGGGGCTGAATGTAGCTCAGATCAAATCAGGGCCTTTTCTTTGTGAGTGGGTAACACACTAAATTATTGTGAAGTGAATCATTTTGTTTTCTGAAGCTGGATTAGAAGTCCTCTGGAGAGTTCATCAGAGCAACAACCTCTCAGATCCACACCAGCCTGTATTTGTGCATGTTATTAACTGTAAATTCGGCTGATTCAGGACCAAGAGCTTTTAGGGTGAAGTCATTTCCAGTCACAATGGCTCATTCTTTTATATTATATACATATTATATACAAACCAGAATTCAAACTCACCTGCCCAGCAAAGCTTTAAGCCTTGCGCTTGTAATGAGACATACACCATACCTTGATATTTAACATTATGTATTAAAACTAACCAAATACTATATTCATGAGACAATAAAATGGTGATGATAAACACAATTTTTTTTTTCTAAATAGTTAATCTTTGCATTTTAAAAGTTTGATTACCAAGGTAAATGACTGAGGGCAGGATAAGTCAAACTGGTCTTTGAAGAACGCAGTGCCAGTTTGATTTATTTGACTGTCTTAAAGGCCATACGAAATTAAAATAATATTCACAGTTTTAATTAATAAAAATATCAAAATGGACCCCCCCACTGGAAAAGTGCCATTATAAAATCAATGATGTTCCTTTCTCTCTAACAACAAATTTGGAACAACCTATGCTGCCCAATTAGTTGATTTTATATAATTGGTAAAGATTGTGGTAAGAGTCCTCAACCACTGTGTTAGTTAGCTAGGTACTGTTATCTCTGCTGCAGGTACACACATCCCATTTAGTTGCTACTGTAAACCCAATATATATATATATATATATATATATAATATCCACAATACTTGCATAATACCATAGTTTTTATATATTCACTGGACAGATGACGAGCTTGGACGACATTTAAACACTTGTCAATATGTTAAAACAGATTCAACATTTTACATTATAAAACTAAATGATGAATTGAGTTAGGAAAGAGGTGACAAACAAATGAAACTAACACATCTTCTAACATAAAGTCCGTGTTGGTGCTGTTAACAGAGGAAATATCAGTCCAGCAGGAAAAGGACAAGGTAGAGGAGTGAGGTTTGGGTGTTTTTGGTTTGGGGGGATGGTTGTCCGTGTGTGTGCTTGTGTGTGTGTTTGTGTGTGGATCCTGGCTGTCACAGTACATAGGGATGACAGGCTTGGCTGCCACTCACCACCACTCTTTTTGATCAGCTGTGATGTGCCAAGACGGACATCAGCACAGCCGGGGTGTCTCTGACTGCCAGCCTGTCCACTCAGATGCCAACACAAACTGCACAATATCTTGTTTTAGGGAAAGGGCTGCGGCACTTTTGGCAACAGCGTTATTTGGCTACCACTCTGGCGTCTTCGGGGCCTGTTTGGAGGCAACTGCAACGCCTGAGTGCCTTTTTTTTATAATCAGGAAAACCGCCGAACAAATCACTTCAAAACTTTACTGTTTCATGCCAACGTGACCGTCAGCCCTGACCCAGCAGAATTGATGAGTGCCTTCTGATAATCCATTAAGACATGGCTGAAGGTCGCATGGTATAAATAGACTTCAAGGACACTGCATGGCGTCTTCTGAGGGATATATCACTGAGGAGGACATGCATGAAACTCCTCATTAATCTGGATGTGAAGGTGTCTGTTATTAAACATCTCTGTCAGGTGGCCTGTGACATTTGTTCTACTGGGCATTTCTAGCCTGTGACCTCATTCATAGCTTCTTAAAATGTTACATTAGATAAGTAATAAGAACAATTAAGTTCTCAAGTGAAAAACTAAGTAAATAATAAATGTTTGATTTAATTAATGGTTGAGCAGGTCTCCCCTCTAATTGATAAATCTTTGTGAGGCAAACTGATGGATACATACTAATGTATATACATGATGGTCTTTTTTAGTCAATTGATGGAATCTGCTACACACATGACCTGTAAAACATCTAAAGACGCTAACTTAGCATATTTTCCTTGATGGATATACAAAACAGCATGCATGTCATTTCTTTATTCTTAATGTATGTGAACCTGTACACTGATATCCTGGCAACCATGATGTTTGTTGGGCAGCTGTATTTGAGTCAACAAGATATGCGTATGTCAAATCGCAAAATCGTAATATGAGCAGAAGTATGATGAATAAAAAAAGCGGAAAAAACCTCTGTACATCACAAGCAGGCAGAAGGAAGGACCACGTCCAAGCTCGCCACGGAACGATTTGACCAAACATCTTGGCTCTGTGTGATCGAGAGGCAGATGGTGCTATCATGGCTAACGCTCAAAGCACTCACACACACAAGCACACACACAGCCCTCTAGGCTCTGAGGCAGCCTCTGCGTTCACCATTCAATATGTTTGGACAACACAGGCGCACACACACACACCACAGACAGGGACACACACAGTCACACACAAACACACGCGCACACATGCACGCGCACACATGAACACACACAGTGTATGTCTGCCGTAGTGCAGCAGCTGGTTGTACAGTGGAGGTGTCAGCTCTGGTGTGTGGAGACTCTCCGGTAGAATATATTAACCTCCGTGGTTCAATCTATTCCACAGAGCATCAGCAGTGACAGACTGTTAATCCTCAGAGCCCCTATTGGATGAATCATGTCGTGTATTTACGACAATTCACTGACCTCGTGTTTCAGCAATGAGGACGTATTACAATCCTGTTTATACTGTCTGCATCAGATGTGCTTTAGCTTGTCCTGTGTTTGATCAGCTCCACAAAGGGAGTTCAGTGAAGGGGGCCATTAAAATTGGAGCATGCAACCATTACACCTAAAGTAGATGCAAACCTGCACAAACCATGGGCTTTTTTTAATCCAGCATCAATATAAAGTGTGATAACAATGACAATGATATAAAACACTTTATATAACATTCTCAAACTCACAAGTATTACTTACTAATCTTACTGATGACTAATCAAATACTCCGATTAAAATCAATGTGAAAGCCCAAGAACATTTTCTGTAATCAGTCATCATAAAAGTCAGCTGTGGCACTGGCTATAAAGCAAGCCCATATAACAACTGTGACAAACAGAACAAAAAACAAAATGTCCTTTTAAAGTGTTATTTTATTTAATGTGTCAAAGTGTTTAGGTTTAATTCTCTCCTCTGGTTGTCTAAAAATGATGTCTGGCAGGGCATGTCCTACTTCTGAAACGTTGAACTCCTCCTCAACTAAATTTGGTCTCTCTGTTTTGTAAAGACCAGGACATTACTGTATGTGTGATGCTGCTGCTTAATAAAGGGGATGTATCGCTCTGTTGCTTGCTGTTGAGGTATGATTTTGGGTGTAATGCTTTTTGCGCCCAGGCTGGATATACTCTAGTGCAGGGGTCTTCAACGTTTTTCAGGCCAAAGAACCCCAAACTGATGGGGCGATAGAGCAGGGACCCCTACTATATATATCTTGTATAACATTGTGTTTTATATTTAGCTGGGCCAAGTTCCATGTATGTTATGTTCCATATTTTGGATTTATGTTAATGTTTATTTGAAGAAATTTCAATTTATGGAAATAAATAGGTTGGAAAAAATGTAATATTGTTTTTTCTTTTTGCGACCCCCCTGCAGTAACTCTGTGGACCCCCTAGGGGTCAGAGGCCCCCTGTTGAAGACCTCTGCTCCGGTGGCTTAACTATGGGTACTGTTCATATCTTCTCATGTGCTTTATCACATGTAATAGCCACCTGATAAATGACTGAAATGATTTATCAATTAACAGAGCAGCTGTTATTTAATTGTAGTTGGTGTACAAACTGATTGCAGATGCTTTGACATTTCAGCCGTAGGTGCAGTTTGAAGGTGGAGCTGCAGCATGTGCAGCTGCTAAAGGAGATATTTTCCTACTCACCAGCTTAACTGGAGAACAATGAAATCATTATTGCAGTGATTTGTTTCCTTTGCTCATTAAACCAGATGCCTGGATGATCTGTGGTGTGTTTGTAATTGTCAGTGCACGTGTCCAGCAGTTCTTTATTACTGCCCTCCAGCTGTATTCAGGACAATTGGAAAAGCGCAGAATGAAGCATTTGTTTCAGGCATTTTTCATGTTATAATAAACAGTTTAAAAGAAAACATTGTGAGAATAAATTATTATTTATAATTACAAAAGTTCCCTTGCTGTAAGAATGCATGTTTCATGGGTTAGATATAAAGTCATATCTACTTTGACTGTTGTTAGCTGATGGACTAATTACAAGAATTAGCTCACCTGTCTCGTGCCTGTAACATTGCAGTCTTCAGTATTGTCAGAAAAAAACTGTTATTTTACGTTTAGCCAAATTCACCAATTTATACTAAGCTGGACTGAGAAAAAATTACTTTCAAAAATGTAATGAAAATGAATGTCAAACATCACAGGGAAGTTTTTTCTACACATGATGAAGAGCCCTGTTCCTCCCAATGCTATGTATCTCTTACCTAATGCCTGTTTCTGGTATAACATTTTGTATACCCATGAGCTCTGTCATACTATCAGCTGCAGGTCTCTATCATAAATGCTTGTGCCTGATCTCATGATGTACCATTTGCATTTTTCTTACTAGCAGCATAATATCCAGATTTTTAGTGACACTTTTCTGCCAGAACCAAAAACCAAAGAGAACTCAGTGGAAGGGTCAAACTCTCAAGCTCTGATTTAGTGCAGAGAAACTGTGCATCTTCTCAATCTTGTTCACGTTCAGAAACCTGCTTCCTCAGGCCTTGAGAGTAATCAGTTCCTGTTGTGGATTTCAAAGCCACCTGGCCTATTTACACTTCGCACTGAGTGTAATATATATGTTGATGTGAGCAGAAAAAAACGAAGGACGTATGGTATTTGTTTCTCTGTGTGGTTCTCCCCCTGCTGTCTCAACCACCTAGAACACAAAGGCATCTGACAGCAATCAGGATGAAGGAAAAAAAATGCATGAAAACAAACACTGTTGTTTGGAGCAGAGGCTTCCTGTCTTTTGTCAAATGCTCTATTTGAGCGATCCTCAAATGTTCTGCAAGTCCACATGCTGCAGAGCTAAACATTTAAAATTAATTGGAGTGCGACAAAAGACTATACACAGGAGATGACTTAAACAAGCTCTTTTGGTCGGTGTGGAAAGGACGAAAAACAACACAACAGTGAAAGACAAAAGAGTCATTTAATATGGCTGATGTGGTGACTGTGGCGGTGGGAGGACAGCTGGCAAGTTACTCAGGGAAACATCCCTGCTAATGTGTCTTCATATGGACACTTTGGCTTCACTGAGCTTCAGCGAGACGGCCGGGCGGGTGCACGGATGGATGGTGGGTGGGTGGCTGGATGCAGTGCTGGGTGGCAGGGTGCTGCTGCATTGCCCCAGGGGCACCGCCGTGCTCCACAAAGAGGAAAAGGGAAAACAGATGTTGACAATCAGACTCTCTCTCTCTTTGGTCAGTGAGAGGAAGGAAGTAAAATGTACATATTTGTGTAACTTATTGGATTTTGAGGGTAAATTGGAGAAATGTGCCACAGTTCGTTCTGCTGGCAGGATCCTGTTGGAGTTAGGCTGATGGACGCATAAAAGTGCTCACAGGATTCTGTATCTTTGTTTGGTCAACATGATATGTCTTTACAAGATTCTTTTTTAAATCTGGCTTTTGACTGTAATCATTTAGATCGTTATTACTTGTTTTAAGGTTTGTCTACAAAATAGTGGTGTTGCTTAAAACTTAGATTTTTTTTGTAACATACTGTACATTTTCAAACTTTCTATTAATAAGAAATAAATTATTTATTAAATTATTCGAATGAATCATTAAATAGTATATTTTCAAGAAAAGACAGACATTAAAACAATTTCTTTATTTGTTTTAATCTCTGAAATGTGAGGACTTTTTTATGTTCTCAATTAAGTATAAAAGTATATATTTGGCTTTTGGACATATGAAACGAATTGTTAGGTATTCAATATAAATGTTTTACTTTAATAACATGCCACACACACCATGGGACTAATAGGTTCCCTGTAGCTTTTCTTTACATTTATATTTTTTTGTTGTAATACAATAGCACAGGTTTACCAGTCGCATACACATTAACCCTGTGACCCCCACCATGTATTGCACTCTGTGCGCACTGTGTATATAGGTAATGATTATTTATCAGTTTTAGTTTACTTGATTAAGCACATTTAGGAATATGTGTGATCTACAATAAAGCCCATTCCAAAATGTGGAGGTAATGATTTATTACAAACTATTGAAGCAGCTTTGTCTCATGGTATAAAAAAAATCTTTGATTACTTTAATTATATGAGATAAGCTAAGGGTGATTTGATTATTGTTAATCAGTCCATTTATATATGGGCAATTTATTTTTATTTTCATGCTTTAAAAAGTGCAAATAATTTAGTATGTGCCTGCAGATTTAAACAGACACCCTGTGTATGGAAACTTGAGCAAAAATACCATAAAACCTTAAAAAAAACTGACCTTTTTAAAATAAAATAAATTAATTCATCACATGCTCCAGGACCACATGTGATTGAAATCTGCATGAGGACATGTATGAGACACAACTGTTCAAAAGTATCAAAGGTCAAATGACAATGGAAAGAGGCAGCTATGATGTGTAACCCCTCTGCAGAATCAGATGGAGTCAAAAAAAACTGTCCAGAGTTCGGTCAACTAAACAGAGAAAAAACTAAGAAAAAGCAGAAACACTACACTGCCTCCTACTGGGGGCTAAATTTATTACCACACCCTGAAGCAGCATTATCGTGGTGTCAACTGTCTTCATGTGGTTACGGTAAAGCATATGATTCTCCATCGTGTCTAATGCCTATATGGTCTTTTTAAAATATAATGTGACCACACAAAACATATTTGATACACTTAAACATATTTAACTTAAATATGGTGCCCCACAGGAGCAGTTTCCAAAAGTTAATGTGCTGTTTAATGCTGTATATTCTGGTTGTGCCGTTTTATATGTATTTTTTTTACAAACCACTTATAGAGGGCAGAAATGTTTATTTGTGATACAATGGCTGTCACAGTGAGGGATTAGTTCAGTTGTTAAAGATGAGGTACTTGTTATGGCCAACTGAATGTTTATTTATTTATTTATTATAATTTTGATGTAATGTAGGTATACTAAATGCACAGAATAGGAGTAGGAAGAGGAGGAGTGATATTTAGACAGATCACATTTACACACAAGGTAATTCTTTTAATACTTACGCGAAAAACCCACTCATGCACACACTGTACTTATGTACATGTTTTTCTTTAAACTTTTATGTAGCTGCATTATATAAGTCGTCAGAATGATTTGAAAACATTATTGTATTCTAAACCTTCTAAATGCACATAGATTAACTGCAACAACAATACAGTATGACAGAGGGATTGTAAAAGGTTTCACATATGATTGCTAAACATAGGATGTTGTAAGTACGTTTATTTTATTACGAACACTTGAAAAAATTTAGTAAAAGCAATATTTAGTATATGTGTGCATAGTAGAATATGCATTTTAAGCAGTTGATTTCAGTAGAACACAAGGTCACACAGAGTCTGTATTTATTACAACACAAGCAGCTGTTCAAGACACAGCTGCAGTAAAATACTTTCCTGTACCTGCTCAGCAACAAATCGCAGACAGTGAAACTAGTGAAGCACTTAGCTGCTAAAGGTTCTATAAGGAGCTGATTGAGAATATAGTGCTATAACAGAAAGGAATACTGGACGTGCGTCCTTTTCCAGTGGGGCCAGAGTGGCTTTCTTTGTATGAAGCAGCTTAATGAAATGTTTGTAAAACAATATTGAGTGATGTGAAATGGTCAGGTGCGAGCAGGTGTTCTGTTTGCAACTGGGTGCAGGTGAGCAGCTAACAGCGAACAGCAGCAGGGACACGCAGCGCATGGAGGGCATTCAGGTAAGCTACTCTAAAACCTGTCGTAACTCGGTCAAATCTTCACCCACAGTCACGAAACAGCCCTCTTTAGAATATATATGAGTCAATCCTTCTGGATATACCATTATTGCCGACGTCTTTCGTTATAAAAGATTCGCAAACCTGCTTAGAAAACAATCGAAAACTACTCTCTTCTGAACTTCAGAACTCGCTTGAGAATAATCCTAATTTTAAGTGTTACTTCGGTTTAACGGTATATTTGATTATAGCTGTTAGTACATTTCATGGCGCACTGCAAACACTACTACTGATAGTCAGTTCGGCTCTAAAGCATTTTGAAAATATAAACAGTTGTAGGCGTTTATTTGGCTACATTCTTCTGGGTAGCTAACTTCGTATTTGTCAAGCTGAAGCCCTTGAATTGTTACAGCGAAGATTTAGTTCAGGTGAGAGTAGGGTCTATTGCTGTAGCAGCTAAAATAGATTAGCTCTCATTAGTGTTGCAGCTCAAACAGTGATCATAAACCTTACTGAGCTGAGGACGGAATTTTATCACAAGCCTCATTATTTACCTGCAAAAGCAATATCATAACATAATTGTCACTGGGTCCGGTGCAAAGCCCAAGTAGCTCAGCTGATTAGCAGAGTTGATTAGCCAGTTACTGAAACTATAATTTAGCAATTGGTTATTGGTCACTTCTTTAACGCTGCTTGGTTGATTAATTTGCTATACTGTGAAATCAGGTAACAGCTGTGTTTCTGTATACAGGTAATGAGCTTATTAACATTTCAGTAACCCTGGTTTCCCTGGTTCAAAAAAGTTATACTCAACCAAATGTACTGTTACTCCCAAATGCTCATACTTTTTGAATGCTATTTTAAATGTGAGTGGGAAACAGGTTTTAACATTTTTTGACTTTAACTGAAATGTTTTATGTTGAAAGATTTCTGTGGTGTGGCAAAAGTACCAGTATTTTAACCATGACTAAAGTTCAATCAAGTTTTGGTTTTACAGGAAAATTGGCTCTGTGGTACTGCAGTTTATCACATGTAGACATCCTTCCTTTCTAAATTTCAAGCGATACTGTACCCCCCACCACCCCACCACCAAACATCCTCTCTCTATCTATGGCTTAATCGCATTCCTTCGTTTGGCCGCCACAATGGGAGAACTGTTTGATGGCGGGTCTGCTTAGGTTCAGGTATTCCCCCTCTGATTAGGAACCTGAGCTTCACAGATCCCCCGCACCTCCCTCTGAACCCTTCATTACCCCCTTTCCAACTGCCCCCTTACCTTCATCACAAACAGACAGTGAATGATCTTACAGGTTAAAGCATATGTTTATTGCAGTACGACATGATGGGACGCTGCTGCTTTGCTGCTTATTTTTCTGACCTGGGGACAAAAGAATAAGAAAAAGCAACAGATATTACATCTTCAATAACTGCTGTCTAGATTGTAAAAAGAAATGTTGCTTCTCTTTGAACAGACAGCCTTTAACCACAAAGTTTCTACCAACCTTTAGTGAAATATTTACTATATTGCATACGGAGCCGAGTTCCATGAGGGGAAATAACTGCTCTCAAACCTCAAACGTTATTTTAAAATTAGTCCACAACTTAAATATTTCCACAAACTGTTACATACTTATATATTTAAATATAAATGTGTGTGTGTATATATATATATATATATATGATATATTTCTATTGGGACGGCAACAATAAACAAAATATCTAGTGGACATAGTTTATCCTCTACAAAGATTTCTGCCACCGTGCAAGACGCGTAAATATTCCATATCTGCTACAGGGCTAGTATGTTATGTCTATATGAATACACAATTATTTTTAACAGTAAAAGTCAAATCCCAAGGCACATTTGAATTTCAATTAAATTTACTACATTTTATTTGATTTATTTTTCTCATTTCCCAACATTTATCCTGGTTGGTATCTTTAAAAAAGAAATAATTCCAAAACTCATAAAACCCAGACTTGCAAAATTCAGACAAAAATCCTTGTTTTCTCCTGAAGTAGTTTTATTATGACTTTACTTTTTTGCTAATATCAGATTAAGTTTTGAAACTGCTATACTAAACCATTCAATAATATTTTAAGGTGAAGTCAAAAGCCATTTATATAAAACACTTTTGGTTTATCAGTGTGTAATCGTAAGTTTGACAGATGCTTTTTACATCATCGTCCTCTTTAATTTACTATAACATGTCAAATGAATCTCCTTTAATTAACAATTATAATAAAAGTATAACTATTATTCAGATTTTTATTTTTGACTGTATTGAGAAGCTTATAATGTTTGATAATCCACCCAGCTGTAATTACATTCAACATTAATCACTTAAATAGAGCTAGTATAAAAAAAAAAAACATCTGCGTCATCATTGAGTTAAGAGCACAAATAAACTTACATTGATTGTTGATATATTGCTACTACCTCATAATCTTTATGTATGAATAATTTTTACAAAGCAAATTCCTTCTGATTTTACAAACATCTGAAGGATATATGTAGGATATAAAGGATATAAATATAACTGAAATATAACTAAATATAACTACCCAACAGTGTAAAACAGCATTTTCAATTAGCTCTAATTCCGCCAGATATAATATCAAACCTTAATACGTAAGTCAAGATTTTGTATTCAACAAAGTATTTTCACACTGGCGTTTTTTTCTAAATTAACTTGCTCATTGGATCTTCGCTACCAAAGAGATATGTAGTTTAGGAAACTTACTGATGGACCAGTGTGATGTTTTTCAGATGGGGTGGTGTCAGCCAGACTCTCCTCTTCATGGAGCGTGAAAAGCACCGGCACGGGTCTACACTCTCATCGGGATTTTACAGGATCCTGCAGTCTGAAGGTATTTATGCCAAAACACACATTTTCTGCTGAAGGAAGGAGGGATGACGGGGAAAGGATGGATGGATTCAGATGAAGGGGAGGGAAAGAGGAAGAATGGAAACCCAAAACAAAACATAGCACGATAGTCTTTAAGCAGTTCCATGTGTCTGAAGAACTGACCGCCCTGTGGTGCTTCAGCCCTCTGCCCCCTCTCCCTCTGTCTCTCCCCCTCTTTCTCTCTCTCTCTCTCTCTATCTCTCTCTATCTATCTCTATCTATCTCTCTCTCTCCCCCTCTACCTGCCTCTGTCCCATGAAAGTGACCATAGAAAACTGGTAGAAGTTGTTTGGAGTTAGTTCAGTTTCGCCTGGGCTGTCTCTTCTTCTTCTTCTGCTACTGGTAATGATGATGAAGGTGATAACGAAGAACAAGCCCTAATTAAACGAGAAGAGAGAAAAAAAAGAGAAGCGACCCGAGGCGTTCAGCGATGCGGAAAAAAGGCTCATCATTCTGCTTGGGTGTTTGTGCGTAGTGTGTTAGAGTGAGTGTGTGTGTGTGTGAGAGAGTGAGGGGGTGTGTTTTTTCCCTCTGAGCAGATGACTGCCGCTCACCTTGCCACAGGGTCCGCATGAGATTGGTTCATTGTCAGGAGCTTTTTTTTTTTTTTTTTTTACCCATGATTCCATATGGTATGGAGTGGGCTACATGTTGCCCAACATGCCAGTGCAAATGTTTTCTCAATTAGGTGTCTTATCTCCGGTTAGAGCACCCGCATCAGATGAAGCTTGCTGACAGCGTAATGGCAGGGAAAACCTCGGAAGGCTCCATCAAATGGCAGCTCTGCTACGACATCTCAGCCAGAACCTGGTGGATGGTAAGTTGGCACTACTTGCCCTATTCTTTGTTTCCTTTTTTTCACTTTTCTCTTTCCTCTCATTCTTCTCTACTCTTCTTTTACCAAAATAACTAGGATTCCTCCTCTTGCTGCTCTCTTTTTCTTGCAGAAGAGTTTTTCAAAACACAGCCCCACACGCATTAATTTCCAAAATGTTTCTGGATTTGTAAGACGCTCGGAATGTTTGTTATTTTTATCTGTCATCACTCCGTCTCCACTCTCTTGTTTCCGTGGAGTCCTGTTTAGTGATGGGTGTCAGCTCAGGTCTGCAGCCATGGCTGGTGGTTTGTTCGTTCCTTTTTCTGATGAGACACTGAGCCTCCTCTTGTCATCTGCTGTTCTCTTATCTCATTCCATCTGATTAACAGGGAGTTTGTGTGAAAACGCCAACAAAAAGTCCTTCTTTGTTTCTGTGTACTCCCAGAGAAATACCAAAACTGAACATCACGCTCAGCTCCTGAGCTCTGACACATCACTGCCGCCGCTGTGGCAATTACATCGCACCAGGGAGCAAACACCCCCACCTCCCTCATACTCACACCCATCTCTGCCGCGGTGTCCCGGGACAAGCCGGGGCTCCGGATGCAGCGCGGGGCCACATTAAGCAGCTTGTCATGGTCAGCGAGGCCAACCGACCTTTGGCACCCTTGTCACTGGTGTGGTGGCTGTTTGGATGAAGGGGGGTAAAGGAAGATCAAACTGACAGACGGGGGGAGTTTGGTGACTCCACTGAGAGATGAGGAGGGGGTTGGGGATTTTTTTGTTGGGTTGCTCTCAATAGTCTATTGTGACCAGCTCATACAAATTAGAGAGATGAAAGGGCTCCCAGCACTGCAAGTTCATTAGAGGACAGCTCATCATTACCGCCACTCTTACTTTTACCACCATGTCAGCATCGTCAGTTTTCACTGCACTGATGCTGTCCTTAGTTTTAGTGGATGGAGTTCAACCACTGCAGGTTCCTCTCCTCCAGTCTGAATATAAAGAGTTGTGTTGCTAAAGAGACAAAGGTGGCTTTATCCTCTCTGTAACGGGACCATGAACTTTGTAAATTCCTCTCGTTCAAATGCCCCCTTCCCCATTCCCTAAACACTGACACACACACACACACACACACACACACACTTTCTCTGTCCAGCCCACCAGAAGCAGGATGATGGCGGGAAGCCCGTGGATGTTGATGGATTATTTTTACTCTGCTGTACGCTGTGGTTGTCTGTCCAGGGTTCGTGGGGAGCATTTATGTGTATGTGCGTTAATGATCTTGTTGAGACCATTTTTTTTCGTATAAACACTCATCATGGGCACCAAAACCCAGACCTTTCTGAGGTGCTTGTTAAGGTCAAGGATTAAGATTAGGCTGTTCCCGATGAATGGAAGTCAATTCAATGTCCTAACGCGTAGCTGTGCAAACTGGTGTGTGTGCGCGTTTGAATGCGTGAAGACACAGTTGGTGGGTGGGAGACTTTTGTTCCCGGTTGTGTGTGTGTTTATCAATGCAGGCAGGGGGCTGGATGTACCGGGCTGGCTCAGCTGAAGCATCATTTTATTTGGCTTTAAGTGGCTGTGTTCTCTAAAGTGGCTATTTATTAAATATATGATGTTTAATATCTGATGAAGAACCATCTTAGTTGTTTGCGTTCCGAAGGAGGTAAAGAAGAAATATTTTAAAGCAGAAATCTGATAACTATGCCAAATTCCTCTGAGACATAATGATTTTTTTAAAGTTCTGACTATTGAAACAGTGAATTGTTGCCTGGATAATGTGTGTCTGTGTGAAAGGGTGTTTAAAATAGGATAAGATGTAAATACATAATGCTGATAGAGGTGCTGGATTTATGAATATTACTTTTTCTTAAAGTGTTGGTTAAAAGGTCTGTCTGTGATATATAGACTCTGCCTTTCTTAGTGAAATAAATTGAAAATGTTATACCAATGGACCAAATTTCCGTTTAATTCAATGCTGAAAATATGATCAAATTAAAAGACATAGTATAACATTTATAATTTATTGTAAAAACTAAAATGTTCCTCTAAAATGATTTCTTCTAATTATATCTTCTAATTGATATACAATAGGGACCAAAGGGGATCAACACTAAAATTGTGAGGCACCATCAAACAATGACAACAATCTCTCTCTCCTTAAAAAAACCTAATTGATTAACACGTCTAATAAAATGCACTTTGTGCTTTTAATTGTTTTTCTCACTAATATTTTTCATCCAAATGATCATAACTAGTAATTAGTCTGACTTAATTCCGTCCGGGCGTCAGTATCACAGTCTGCAACGGCAGAAAAGGTAAAACCTTCAGGAAGGATTATCAGATTACTTTCTAAAAAGCATTTTTGATCATTCCTTATGATCTGCCGGGTAATATAGGGGAATTGGATACTTTTTTAATTTAGTGTATTTCAAATCTCATTTATATGTAAATATTTTTCTAATTTCACAAAATAAACAAAAAACCTTGTTTGTTTATTTATTTACCTGAGGTAATGTATTGACAATATTACATCATATATTAGAGCTGCTTTGTCAATTTTTAAAATACGAATTGTTCTCCAAGCTATGAAAAATGTATGTTTTCATGTATAAAATATATTTTTTATATACATATATTTTTATAAACATATAATTTATATTTAACATTTAAAATGTATTTTCCTTGCTTGTTTCTTATGCGTCAACAACTGTGTGTATATCTGAAAATATCATATTTAAACCTTGGATGTTTTCCCAACTCTCTGCTTCACTGCCCGTTGAGTACAATTATTTTAAAATTAAACACACTGCAATCACACTTGAATCGCTGCCAGTTCATATATTTGAATTTTCAGGCTTACAGCATATTACCATGAAACCGATTTGAACACTTGCCTGCACCAGAACCAGAGTAAACACACTACACTGTAATCACTTTTTATTCATATTAACATTTGTTGAATCAGTCTGATATTATAGATTCTCTACAATCTAAAAACAGTAAACAACCTCTAAACAAACTTAGAACATCTAGTACTGATTATTTTGATAAAAACTCAAGACCCAAAAGAGCTATGCCAATACATTCATTTAAATAGAACAAACAATTTGCCTTTACCAAAGTTAAAAATAAGCAAAATCGCTTGACCCCCGCCTCCTCTTTTTTTGGTAAGATTTAATCATTATAAAACTATAAACTTCAATAGTTTCAATTTCATTCTGATTTGTTGTATGTCATTTTATAATAATAATAAATATTATAACTAAAATGGGTTAAATGTGTACTGTAGTATAATTGGAGCCTTGTAATCTTAAACAGAAGACAAAATAAACAGATTTTTTGAGAATTTTGCAAGAAAATTAACTGATCTGAGAGAAGAGAATTTTCCTATAAAAAAAAACAACCAATTGCCATCATTGCCAGCACGTTAAGGCCGGTCCTCAAAACATCTTAGACTTGGTTTTCGTGTTGACGGAAGCTGCTATAATGCACAATGTCAGTGAGTGCCATTTCAGCTATAGCAAATAGAGACACACATGTGTGCGTGCATTTTGAGTGTGTGCACACACCAGGAGTTAACATGATTTCTGTCAGACTACAAATGATGGCCCAGTGAGCTAACCACAACAGAACTTCCCCCTCCCACCACAACCACCACACACATGCACACACACATGCGTAGCACTCACACGTACTGTTTGGCTGTGCACATTAAACTACTGCCTCACGTTTTTGAATATAAAAGATAGTAAGTTCTTTAATCGTATTTGGTGTATCTTCTCATTTTTTTTTTTCATCTGCATACTCTTAACATGGTACTCTTTTCTATTTTGTTTTTCTCCCCCGAAAAACATAAAGCAATTGCAAGTCTTCAAAAAAGTGTGGCTTTTAATAGATGGTGATGTTATTTCATTAGCGATAAGGCAGCTAGCTTTTACCACTACCAAATCACACATTTACCTTTCTTCATTTATTATCTTTGCTTTAAATTGCCCATGCAAAGTGTCTTCATTTGTTTTCCTGGGAACTCCATCGCATAGACACATGAACATTAGTCTAAACTTGGCTGTGTTTGTCTCACTCTCCTGCATGTGGAATCTGCCGTAAAACGGGCTTATCTTAGTAAGCCAGTGCGACCCCCAGTGGATGGAATAGGAATAATAGTGTGTAGTTGATTGTCCCTCTTACCAGAAGCGTAAAGCTATACTCTGAAAAAGCACGGGAATGGTGAAAACTGTAAAACCGCAATATTTCCACTGACCATAATCATGATATCAAAATCTCATATTGTGAAATCAGTAGTAAAATGTTAATTAATAAATAATCATAGCAATGACTTCTGCGAGATTAGCTTGAACCTTTATCTTAACTAACGTAAACCAGACATTACCCATCTTGAGCATTGGTCCAACTGGAGGATGTTGGGCCTCATGGCACCCTAATTGTTTTTTGTTTCCAAAAGTTTGGTCAGAAAAATGCTCACCAGGGGGTTCTCTTGCCATTGCTTCGCAAGTGCACCTCCCTCGTGCTTCTTAACTGGACTGATTGATATCCCAGAAGTTCAATGGACTTGTTATACTGTGATGATTAGGTGTTCCTTTCTACATCAGTTAAGTAAACCAGAGACTAAATAATTCAATTTATCAGAAAAAAAAAAAAAAAACTGTGAGGCAATTGATTGACAATGGATGTTTTGCTGCCTTTTTTTGTTTATACAAATGCCAGCCCTGAAGACCTGATCATGGACTTTAAGCTGTGATGGACACTGGAAAATTCATGAATAGAATTGATAATTCATTTGTAATAATAGATCAATTTAAATTGCAATAATGCAAATGAGCTCTTCCCAGCTTTTTAACTGATATCCACCAATAGGATGTCTAGACTTTTTTTCAAAGTCCAAAATGTGTAGACTGTTCTTGTGCTGTAAGTCTGTGCTTTTACATGTGAAGTGAGTCACATTCTCACATTAATTATACCTTTTCAGCATATATATATATATATACAAATTATCTCTCTTTGTCTCTGTCTTTCTCTCTCTGTGTGTTAGGGAATGTCATATTGTGCAGAACATGTTTCCAATTTGGAGACGGCCATGAGCGGAGTAGAGATGATTAGAGAGGAGGAAATTGGGGGATTAGAATTGTCTGTTTGGACTTCCTGAACACAGCATGCTTGCTTCTCTCTTGCTCTTTCTCTCCCGTTACCTCTTTCTCTCTATTCGTGCTGGCAGGGTCTTGTCCTCCCTGTGGTCATCCTGTGGTGTGGAAAGTGTGTGGACACATCGAGTTGCAAGCTCCCGGTGTGTCTCAGGCTGTCACCAACTAACAGACATGACTCACTCCTATCCTACCTTTTTCTTTTGCATTCATCTCTCTTTCCTTTGCCTTATTCCTTTTCTCTTTTATGTTCCCTGGCTTATTATGTATCTTTAATTTCTCCTTATCATTCATTTCACCCCTACCTGCGTCTCTGCAGTAATGTTTCCACACCAGTACCAGAAAGTCCACAGATTCTGCAAAAAAATAACAGTGTGGGCCTCGGCATGTTAATTTATGTGTTTTTTGTTTTTCTGAAAACTCTTTCTTGATGCTCTAAAAAACAGCTGTCCCACTGTACTGCCACTGGCAAGTAGTTTTTAAAGCAGCATATAAGTGATTTCCAGTAGTGATGTAAGCCAGAGGTAGCTCAAAGATCAGCAATTTGGTCATTCATCTTGGAAAGTCCCCTAAATAAAACAACAATGTGTATTGCTGTTGCAGTTGCACTTTTGTTTCTGTTGTTACTGTGATAGATACCAACAAAATAGATTTTTTTCTTACCCCTTCATTTGTTCCTTAACTCTTTATTCCCTTTTCTCTCTGTTCCCATTTATTCTCCTTTTGCTTTATGCTGTTTCTTCACTTTCATTTGTTTAATGTCTTTAACTTCCTTCTGATCTTGCTTATACTTTGTCTTAGGCTTTCTTTCATTTTATCGTTTCCTTTCCTTTCACTCTGTTACCTTTAGTAATTATGTTTATATCCCTTTTCTTTTTGTTACCCTTTCCATCTTTTTTTTATTATTTTTATTAATATCTGTACTTCTTTAGTCGTTTTATATCCCCTTTCTTTCATGTTAATATCCTTGTTCTTTATTTACGTTTACTTTATTTCTCTCTCTTAGGTCTAATTTTATATTTTTCCTTTCCTTTTTTTCATTTATCTTTCATTTTCCCTCCATCTTTCATTTCCTCTTACCTTTTTTTATCTGTACTCCCCTTCTTCTTTTCTTCAATTCCTTCACCGGTGTCTTTCCTTTCACTTTATTTTTTATATTCTTTCTTAACCTATCCCCACCTATCTTTCATGTTGCTGCATTTCATCTTTTCTGTGTTTCAATAGTCATTCAATATTTTTTGTTACTGTTTTTGTACTTACCAACCCAAGTTGAATATATGCATGCTATGGGATAAAATGCCATTGTGTGAAGCTGGTGGAAAATGGAGTCAATGCTTTGAGACATTTTCCCATCTGAATTATTAAAGACAAGTGGGATATTTTTATGCAGTTTGTAAGAGAAGAGATATTTTTCAGAATATTATTGGGATGTGTGTGAGTGTAGTGTGTTTAAGTCCTGTGCTGCAGCATGACCAGATGCTGTGAACTGCAATGCTCCCTCTAATGCTGAACAGAGTGGTCACCTCTTTTGCATCTTTGTTTTCTTTCATCCAATAAGTGAGTGGCTGCTTCAGGCTGTAATATCCGTTGCTCCGTTGCTGGTCTTAGTAAGGGAAAGCTGAGCCTGAGGCAGCTGTGGGGAAACCCAGCCGACCTGAGAAAAAGGGAGAGAGTGAGGGAGCTGAGCACCAACATTTCTTCAGCATTGGAGGAACATTCTGACTTTTTATTTTTCCATCATGAATTCTGAGTTTTGAAACATGTAATTCTGGGCTAAAGATACTACTCGAAATGTCCACCACACTGTAAAATACACTGTCAAAAAGTATGTGGGCACTTGAAAATGTGTGATAACAGAAGAACTTCTTGCTGCTCCTTCAGCCTCAACTCCACTCTGGCTTGAGTCTAACTATGGTGTATCTGCTACAGGGATTTTCTTCGATTCAGAAATAAGAGCACTAGTGAGGTCCAACACTGATGCAAGCGATAAGGTCTGACTCACAGCAGGTACTCCAAACTGTATTCTCAATAAACATGAATAAACACTGTTCTTTTGATAGTGATATTGGTCTGTTACTGCCTAAATTAATAAGAACACATGAAACAAGTCTGTATACATGACAGGGGTGTATTGCTCAACCACCAATGCAAGCTGCAACTGAAGTCTAACATGGTAGCAAAACAGATCTAGCTTCATTATCTAAAACACCGCAAAACACATGATTTGTGCCAACAAACCATAAAAAGTGGCTCTGTAAGCCAGGAAGGGCTCAGCGGTGGCTCTGAGCATGCGCAATTCATGCAGTGTGGACACAGAGAGAGACGGTCTCCTCTCTCCTCTGACTGCAAGTTTCAGCAGATCTTTTGATATGCTAGAAGATGATAAATTCATTCACACTTTTCTGTTTTCCTGGACTAAATGTATATATAAGTTTGTTAAAAAAAAATGACACCCGGAAGAATAGAACTGTCTGAAAAAAATGAATAAATACACATTAGATTTTCATGATTTTTGGCTCAGAAGATCTGGTGACATAACTCATCAGATTAAAAAATATATAATAATGTAAAAAAAGCAGATCTGTCTCACTGGCCTGCTGCTGACGCTTTGTCATCAAGTTGACTCTGACAAGGCAAACATGCAGATACTGGATACACAGATGCGTGCTTTAACAAACACCCATACTACTTCTTATAGTATATATCTTTTGGGCATATTTTTGCCTTACTTTTGTATTGGTACAGAGATAGAGAGGGCGGAGAAATTAGGGGTGAGGCAAACTATACTTCTGGAAGTGGAGATGAGAAACTAGTTCAACTAATCAGTTAACAAGGTAACAATTACAATAACAATATGTCAGTGTGCTACTGAAACCAAGTGGACAAAACAGTTTAAATAAGTTATTGCCGGATGTGGAACATCATTTCCCCCTTTTTTATCTTAAGTTTTAATCTATCTCCCTCTTGTCGTTTTTTTCTTCTCACTCTTTCTTCTCTGTGTAATCGTTCTTTTTGTCCTTCTGCTGTTTCTCTTGCTCTTCTTTCATCTGCTTTCCTTTGGATATTTTCCTCATCTAACTGCAACTCTATGCTCGTCCACTCCCACCTTACCCCTCTTCTCCTCTTCATCACCCACTCTTTGTCCTCCTCCTGCTGGTCCTGCTCAATGTCTGTTTCTCCCCAGAGAAAGATGGCTACATGCCAAGACAGCTGCTTCTTCTTCAGGCCTTTTGGTTGTTGTTTGGTTGTGAGTGGTGGATATCCTGCAGGAAGGAGAAACAATAGGACATAATGACAATGATAATGGGATTGATGATAATAATATCCCTGATGGATCCTCTGCAATCCTCAAATGCTTCTTTTTTGCTCTATGTACTCACAAATATTTTATTTATAATTTCAGCTTATCACTGTTTTCTTTATCAAATTAACAGGAGGACAGGAGTGAATTTGTTGGGAACTATTTTCAGTGGTGGATTAATTAACATTTTCCTCATCATCATCATCATTATTGGTGTTTGTATGGACAGGTGTATTGACCGAATTACTGTACAGTAAACACAGCGCGCTCCCCCATCTGAACCTAAAGGATCTCTGTTAAACAGAGTGAGCTTTGTTTCTCTCAGCTTTGTGCCACGGCACTTTGCCAGTTGAGGCTGGGTATCTAACAGTGTTGGATGCAGCTGGTTTCTATGGTCTCTCTCGCCCCCCCTTTACTTTTCAGAGTTTCTTGGACTGTGTACACAGTGTACAGGAAACCCACACACACAGACCAATACCTACTTTTTGATTCCCACCACACCCTACAACACAAACTTGGAGTCATCAGGACTCTAAATCACAGAGCCACAACAATACCCACAAACACTAAAGGTAAACAGAAGGAACGGAACCATGTCAAGGCAGTCCTAAAAACCTGTGGCTACCCGAACTGGGCCACGTAAAACCACCAGGCAAAAGAGAACTGTCAAGAGAGGTAAACAGCAGTACGGCTATTCCGTATATTGCTGGAGACTCTGAGAAAATCCTGAGATTTTCAACAAACATGACATCCCGGTTTACTTCAAACCCACCAACACTCTGAGGCAGAAGCTGGTCCACCCGAAGGATAAGCTTCCCTGACAGAAACAGAGCAATGCGGTTTCTGCAGTCCAATGCACTGAGGAATGTACTGATTTATACATAGGAGAAACAAAACAGCAATTACACAAACGCATGGCACAACAGTGAAGAGCAACCTCCTCAGGCCAGGACTCAGCCGTTCATCTACATCTGAAGGACAGTGGACACTCATTTGAGCTTGAAAATGTTCACATTCTGGCCAGAGAAGACAGATGGTTTGAAAGATGAGTAAAATAAGCCATCGTTGATAGAACAGAGAAACCATCACTGAACAGAGGTGGAGGTTTAAGACACCATCTCTCAGCCACTTACAATGCTGTCCTTCACTCTCTCCCAAGCGAGGTTAACAAGAACAAGAACTCAAAGAATCTCTCAGGTGAAACTAACTTCTGGCCAGAGAAGACAGATGGTTTGAAAGATGAGTAAAATAAGCCATCGTTGATAGAACAGAGAAACCATCACTGAACAGAGGTGGAGGTTTAAGACACCATCTCTCAGCCACTTACAATGCTGTCCTTCACTCTCTCCCAAGCGAGGTTAACACGAACAAGAACTCAAAGAATCTCTCAGGTGAAACTAACGACCCCTATTTACACTCAGACTCAGCCGAAACCCAAAACCTGAATCTGGGCCAGATGCCAATGACCTGCAGGTTTAATACAATGGTCCTCTAATTAGGTACTCATCCTCTGATGAGCTGTTCATCTCACAGAGGATAAATACCTGACATTTTCCAGCAGCTAGTTAGTACTGAAGAAGCCTCTCGGATGAGGGGTGAAACGTCTTCAACCAGTCCAGTTGCCTATTTTGAATCCCTGTTGATACTCTCCGTCTACTGTTTAAGATGTATATTAAAAAAATCATTTCTTTTCACATCCTTTTCCTGGATAATCAGGGGCTCATTTTGACAGCTTTAACTTATATTCACTTCTTAACCACCAAGGTGAAGGTGGTGTTGTTCCTGGAAGTCTCAATGATCGACATGAAGGTTGTCATTGTGAATTTCCATGTTGTGCTGGTACTTACTTTCAACTCTTCCAAGGGGGCATGTTGCAAAGTTAGTGGCATTGGCTGGAAACAGCAATCCATATTCAGGACACCTCACTCCATAGCTTTGTAATTTCACTGGACTTCCAAATACGTGGAATCAAACAGCCCTGGCAAATATAATCAACTGTCTCTTTACATTTTCACTACAATTGTGTCCAGTTCAGATGTGTTAATTGGGCTTTGTTTTGGTTTCAGTCCATTTAGTTTTGAGTACAGACGTCCGTTGTCCAACGCAGACCAGGCTCTGGTCTTGCCCTGTGATAGTTACATAGGTACAACAAAATATGAAAGCAAATCAGAAATGACAAATAATGACAGTATCATATAACTGATGATGGACAGTTTTTTTTGTTAGGTTTTCTCCAAACTAAAACTGCGCACAGGAATTCACAAGCAAACTTTTGAAAAGTCTGGCTGAAACTGAACATATACTGTATGTCCATACAAATATATGACAACATGACTTTAATTCCATATGAGATAAATAAATATATTTAAATTAGTGTTTTATTAGTTTGTGTGTTTCTGTGGATTTACAGACCCACTCTTTGGTCAATGTAAACAAAAATGGAAACAGAATCCAAACCAGAAACACCATCTGGTATTCAGGTCTTCCCTGTGTGTGTGTGTGTGTGTGGGTGTATTGAATTGATCATTTTCTGCATGCCACACAGTTCTTGGTCACCAGCCATTCGGTGTTTGGCTGCCAGTAGAGGTGTCAGTCTTCAGTTCAAGGGAAGTGGGGAGCGCTGGGTGTTTGCTGTTTGCTCGATTGGCAGAAATGGATGATCCCATTTTTTTTCTCTGTAAATATCACCTGTTCTCTCTCACAGCCATCATCTGGCCTAGAAACAACCAGCGAGATTGAGCAGTTCTGAGTTCAGTGGATTTGGCTTTTACTTTTAACAATTTCTCCCATTTCATGTATATGTGTCTGTGTAATGTTTTAGATGATTGCACACCAACTTTGGTTGGAAAAAGTAAAGTAAG
Source organism: Colistium nudipinnis (assembly GCA_016785305.1). NCBI lineage: Eukaryota > Metazoa > Chordata > Actinopteri > Pleuronectiformes > Rhombosoleidae > Colistium > Colistium nudipinnis. The sequence continues at coordinate 3,280,771 of JAFBJU010000331.1, read as the reverse complement.
ACCATTTTAACTGTACATTTAACCTAAATTATGGCAACATTTGAGTGCTTCCAGATTGTAAGTTAGTATGGACATTTTTGTTTTAAATAGTTTTAAATATATCCAATCTTAGACAGTTATTGCTTATTGAAACAAACAATTATTTAAAACCAAATAAATATGACAATAATGTTACTTAACTTGCTATTTAAACTCACCTTGAGGATAACAGGAATACTTATAGTCATTTCTGGACTAGGGAAATTGTGTGCATCAGCTTGACAAAATGTGTCCCCCAGGACTTCTGTTATCAGGCGAAATCATTTTTCATTTGATTTTATCTTCTACCCTGTTGGTCAGAACCCCTGTAACTGAGATACATCATTAATAGGGTGTGTCACACGCTGGATTGATTACCTGCAAGTGTTTAAACTGTAATACCAAATATGTCTGTAGACCACTGCATACTTTTTCTGTTATCATTTCTCATATTCTTTCACCATGACATCCCCTCTGCACTAAGACTTGTTTCTTAGCCACACAGTTGGTTAGCGATAGGGTGACAGAAACATGTTTACAGTTTGATCAGACATGACTGAACATTTAAGGTTTCGTCCTAATTCATAATTTTCTGACAAAGCTTCAGCTTGCACCAGCTGTGGAGCGCTGTGAAATGTCCCTTTAATCACATAAAAAATACGCCCTACCAATCCTGCTCACAGAAGCTGAGCATTTTACCCTTTTAATGCTTTAATCACAATCTGAGTGATTAAACAATTAAACAAATGCATACAGGAAATAACATGAAGAGCTACTTAACTCATTATGATGAGAGATTCAGAGATTAAGGAGCACCCAGATGTTTTCATATTATCAGCAGTGTTATTAGAGAGCAGAGCTGAGGCCTTGCTTCATGGTCAGTTATCATCTTTGCAATGTGCACTTTGACTTATTATAGGGCTTTATTTTTTGTAAATATTTTTGTATATCAGCTCAAGAAAGCATAGTCTTTGTGAACACAAAAGAGTGTGGGTATTTATTAATTTTAATGCCAACTGTGAATTGAGTGTCTGAAAATCCAGATATTTCTCTCAGGAGGTGGTGGTGAAGAAAAGTAGAACTAAAATAGGGGACACTAGACACATATTCATCAGGTGAATACAAAAATCACTCCACATAGATTAGCGTGTTGATTTGTCTGTGCTTAATGTAGAAAGGTGTGGGATAGGTATAGTAAAGAATAGTGAAATGCAGAATGCTTTTTTTTACTTAAAAACTGAAAATGATCACGTTTTTATTACGTCTATATCATTTAAGATACAGCAGCGTAAAGTGCAGCAGCTCTTATGTTGGGAGGATAAAATATAAAATATAAACTTGATGATCTATGGAGTTATTAATTGAAGACACCTGGGCAACACATTTAATCTCCATGTGAAGACAAATTAATTAGCATGGAATTATTTTTAGAAGAGTAAGCTGCTGCAACAGAGTCACAGTGGCACCATATGTTTGGACATCAGATAGTTTAACGATATCCAAAAAACACAATGTGAAGGTGTGTTTGTTAGCGAACACCTCCAAGGACTCATAAATTAGCGGTAATGTGGAGTGATCACCTCTTTAGCAGTGTGTATACTAACTCAGGTTTGTCCCATGGCCAGAACCCACACAACCACATACACCCACACACACACACCCACCTATACACACACACACACACCCGCTCCCTTTTCTAATTAGTTTGATTCAGGGTGGAGCCTGTGTACATATAGGACCCCATTACTTACAGCTGCCTGATCCGGGGCGCTCACCGACCCCACCAAGCCTGTCGTTATGTCCTGCCAACCCCTCCGACAGGGGGAGCCACTGACCCTGCCCTCCACCCTGTCCCAACCCACTGGGGATCCAAGGACGAACAGCTGGTAGGTTCATTGTGTGAGCCCGCGGCCTACCCCGCCAAACGCACAAACTCTTTAATGCTCTCCAACACGCACATACAGGAAACACCTCCCAGTGGAATAGGTCCTATCCATTCCTTTAATCTGCAGGGGTGCAACATGGGGTTTCAGGACCTCCAGTGATCCTTCGCGGGATTCTAAGAGCTCAGGAGAAGGTTGTGGACCTTTCTTCTCAGAATGCTACTTTTTAATCGCAGCTATGAGTTCTTAACGTTGTCTAGCTTCCTTTGGAGATGGTCTGAAGAACTCAACCATCATTCTATCTTTGGAAATGTTGAATCCATCAGCAATTTCAAAGTTTTCCCGATAAGTGGAAGCATCTACTTACATTATTGCTAAAGCAGTGCACAAGCCATTATTATAATGAAGGAGGGTTTCTCCAACTGTGGTTTTAAATTGCCTAACTTTAACAAAGATTTATTTAGATAGCCACCATCCTTCCCTTACTTCCTGAAGCCTGTTGCAAACTTTATTTTGAAGAGTTGTCTTTGCACATTCAAAAAATATATCAGCATTCAAGGTTTGCTACCCCTCCTCCTCTTCCTCCTCCTTCCTGGTACAGCAGGAGGCCCCCCTCTCCTCTCCTTGCCAGTCGGGCGGCGTGGAGGGCAGTCGGGGCACAGAGGAGGCGGCTGCTGCCTGATGGCGGTCAGGGCAGCCCAGGCTCGGCTACAGATGTGATGCCAGCTTTTGCCAGGGGTCACCTTGGAGAAGCCGATGGCAGCATGTCCACCCCTATCCCCACCCCCCATGACTACAGCTGGCTCCCTGCTTAATCCCCCACGGAGGGGAGGGGTTACACCATCAGTTGCATGAGTTTTACATGCCGTTTAAAAATATGTACTTAAACGATATATACTTTGTTTTGTACAAATCAAATATTCTGCTTTGGTTGACATACGGAGAAACAAGCTGCATATATTTCAAGTTAAGATAAAATAGATAACATAAAATGTTACATCTACCTAATAGCTATTTTTGTGGCTCATGTAGAAAAAAGGTTTTGTTGAATTCAGATTTATAATTTGCCAAATTGTCGTATTTTTCTTACTGCAAGAACTACAAGAAAAAATCTGAGCAAAGTTTAGCCCCAGCTCAGCTAAATCCTCAAGACTCTGAGGATAATTCAGCTCCTCAACCACTGACACTTAATCCTAACCAACAGAAGCTAGAAAGAAAAAAGAAAAAATAACAACTCCCATTATTCCAAGCTACTTCCCTATGTCCCTAAACTTGTTTTTTCTTATTGTTTTGAATGTGACGACCCCTAGTGGCAAAAAAATATAGAAATTGCGTCTGAGCAGTGGATTATGATTTATAATGTTCAGATAAAATAAGCAAAGAACACAGTACATGAAAACGCACAACACATCAGTACAAGTTAGAGGATAATGGGAATAACATAATAAAAAAAAAAAAAATAATAGAAATTCTCAACTACAACTATTAGGCAAATGTGTTATTCCTATTCTTCTGAGTTTGGCAGAATGGGAGTCCCATGCAAAAACATTTTCTGTGATATTTTGATCCTTTTCTGCCTTTCTAATAGCTTTATTTTATGAGCTTATTGAACATGCACATTCAATTAGGTCAATGTTAATTGCTTGAAGAAGTCAGATTGGCGGCGACTCAGCACTGACATTTTGTGCTACCTGAGGAAGAGCATCTTCCTCTCTGTTGTTGTGAATCTCTGGGACACTAGATCAGAAAGATGCCACAAAGTGAAATGGAAATGTTCTAGTAGCCGTACCAATACTTCTTAAGTAATGGATTGGAACAACTCTTCCATTTTTATCTTCAAGTCAGGAAAAAAAAGACACCGTATTTCACACGCACACCAGGCTTAACTCCAGTGTGGCCTGCAGAAGGTGAAGCTGCAGATTTGCTTTTGCAAACTAGATGTATCTTCTCTGCTAATCAGCTGTACATCTGCAAGTTTCTAATTGTTTCCATCTCCCTTCCTGATTCTCTCCGTTTACCATAATGAGGGCTTCAACAGGCTTATTCTGGTTCCAGTAGAGAGACATCGGAAAGGGCTTTGCCCTGTGGATATGAAAAAAAACCTGCTTCGATTTCTGCCAGAGCTCACAAAACTCAAGCCATTAACTGATCCACTGAATAATATACACATTTCTGTATCTTTGTTGGTGTGGCTGATAGGCTATTTATATTCATTGATTATGCAACATTCACTTGGCTTTATCCAGTTTGATTAATCAGAATAGCTTGATTCGCCAAATGTACACAGGACATCCCGCCACTCCTGTGACCCATCGCCTTTCTGTATGTGTATTCAGAGCCAGTGAGAGACGGACTTAAAAAAATATATATATATAATAAAAACGCGCAACAAAATAATTGACAGCGTTAATGAATTAACGCGATAGCAACGTGTTAACGTGCCCAACACTAAAGAAAGTGCATTGGTTCTCTAATTGAAATGACTATTTGTGGCTGTATTCCAGCTTTTCATTGTTGTCCCATGAAAACCACAGTATCTCAATGTATGGAAATCTCTAAAAACAACGTGTGTGTTTTTACAATTTTTCATATGCCAAAGTGATGATAAACTTCAGGATAAAAGAAAGATAAAAACAATAGATTAAACATTTTATGTCCTGGACACCAGAACTAGTACAGTATACTATATATGGAGGTTGGCTTTAATAATCAGTATCATACGGGTTGTTAGTAATTAATCAGGGAAAAAGTCAGGCATTAATATCCGTGGTGGTTTCAGGAGGGCCTTTACCAATGCAGTTCAGCGATCCTGCAGGTACAGCTGCAGGTGAGTAAAGCCTCAGACAGGATGGCCTGAAACCAGAGAGGCCTGTGGGAGCACGGTACTGATGGTCGACTTGGAGCATTAATGAAGCAGATTAGGTGTCCCAGCGTCGCCCTGCAGGCAAGACTCACTGCTAACACTCGACAACAACGACAACGAAATACCTGATACAACATGCTTGTCTTAACATCTTAGACCTTTGCAGAACAGCACGGCTGAGACCTGCGTTATTGAAGCGCCATGCCTAGATTGTCCATCAAAAATGTTATCATGATGTGAAAAACGTTTTTCTAAAGTTATCGGGTGTGTTCAACTGAAGTCAAATAATCCAATTTGAGATTTCTGATTCTCATCCAAGAGTCTCCTTAGGTTATGTTGGTTAAATGTTTGAATAGAGTGGTTAAGATAAACTAGCAGGAATGTTGACCCCTAGCCTTATTTCAGGTGGTTGGTTTTACCTACATCTTGGTATAAATCATGGGTTGTGCATGTGTATGTTTGTGTGGGATAATAAAAGCATGTTCTCTTCTGATTGTCGTTGGCTTCACCTGAGAAGTCCTTTGTGTTGTGGTGGGAGTTAATATATTTTAGTTTATGAGTTTCTGTGATTTGTGAGCATTTGTTGCATTACTTTGTTGTATGTGAACCGTCTACATTTTAATTTGTTATCAAAGACTGATGCTAATTGAGGTTAGATTGTTTCCCGGCTTCGGATCCCCAAGTAAAAACTTAGTTTGAATCTGGACAAATATAGTTAAATCACTTGGAAAATATGGAAATGTGCAACCACATGACTTTACCGACTCTTCCTCATCTTCTGTTAAGATCCTGTGATGCATTTGAAAGTCCCAACTATTGACTTACATAAAATAAATATTTCGGGTTTCACATTCTAAGTGGGAGAAATGAACAAACACAAATAATACACCATGCATTTCAAAGCAATATAATCCACAAAACTGTTTGAGTTTGTCAACCCCCTCCACCTCGGACATATTTCAGCTCCCCCCAATAAAAGACCCATTACGGGGTGAATGGAGAGGTCTGTTAAAGAGGCTGGAGGACAATGAAATGGGAGCAGCGAGCAGTGGATTTAATTAATCCAGTGAAAAAGGAGAAAACAGACGAGGCACAGGCCAAGTTGAGATCACAAATCAGCTTCAGTACTGGCAAGCTAACCCAGTAGGTCACCGGGCTTCAGTTTCAGAATATCCGGCAAGGCAAACACTACCTTCATTTATCTTTATATCATTCTGTCAGTTCCGTCTGACCTCTGACCCCTAAATTGTAAGGGGGGTAAATCAGTTCTTCCTCCATGATGACCCAATTTAAATTTGTATTTGCAGATGTTTGTTAATGTATTGTTTACACGTCCTCTGGTAATTTTCTGGGGTTAATCTTTCCATGTTTTGTTTTAAACAATTAGCGCCATTACTGACACTCAACAATGAGAAATACAGCAACAGGGTACACTTTTTCTGTAATTTGGCAAAACCCCAAAGACTTGCTGCATACCAGATGGTCAGAACAAGTCAGCAGGGTCGATTCTTTGGGGAGACGAGTAGGAAAAAAAATTGTCTTTAAAGCTGATTGAAGTCACTAGCTAGGGCTGCATTTCATTTGAAATCTTCTTTTCTGCGTCATTGCTAGGATTTTTTTCTTCAATTACTTAAAGAATGTGTGCTTCACGAGAATTTATTTTAAATTGATCAATAATCAGGAAAATACCAATCTCATTATTTAAAACGTAAACATCTCTCCATACATTTGGCGTCAACTTTTGACACTAGAAGATTTTCAGTGTTTTACGTTGGTTGTTGTGCAGTGTTTATGCAACTTGCTGTGATGCTTTGAGTGGGTCTGCCTTTCGGGATGTTTGTTCAGAGAGGAGTGGGAGCGTCACGTGAATGATTATCGTCTCTACTGCAGAGAAAGCCATAGCACCCGCTCTGATTAAATAAGTCATGCCCTCAGCGCATCCTGTCAGGCTAATCGATCATTTGACTGACAGGCGATGATGGCCGCTGAGGGAGCCTCTCCAAACAGACCAGGTGGATCCACTCTCATGACCTTTAACATCTGGCACGGTGTAAGACTTGAAGGGAAGTTTACCTCCTCTGAGCTGATGATATCATCAAGCGTAACCCCTCATATGGCTCCATTCTGTTGTCTTTCCTTAAACTCATTCCAGTTAGTTCCATGTCCTGATGTATTCAGACTTTCATTGTTGGAAAGGGATTACTAACATTAGCACATATTCACATCGGTGATATTAGAGAATAAAATGTTTGAGTGGTGGATATCTGCTTAACAGTGGTGTGAATTGTCAGACAGGGGAGAATTGTTGGTCAGTCAAGTCTGATTTCCTGCTCTGTAACACATTTCAAATACAGACAGAGATCTGCTTTCGGATTGTTCAGAACTGGAAGATTTAAGGTGCAGTGTGATCTGAGCTGCTTTGTCATTCTTCGTAGTCCTTTGCCAGATGGCGGTTTTCTGCGTTCTGTGTTTTCCTGATATTTTACACTGCAAACGCCTCCATGCCTCCCAGCTTGTCCTTGTCCTGAACCTCCTCTTTGCCTCCCCTCCATGCACCGGTGTCAGGTAGACACTGTAAAAGCAGTGCAATGGATACTTCCTCACCTGCTCCTTACCCGGGACCCCTGCTGAGAGCAAGCTGTTGTTCTCCGGGCCTTCCTCCCCCTTCTTCCCCCTGAATGCACCTGTCTTCAACCCCCACCCCCAACCTCCACACTGCCAACCTGCCTGTGTCCTGGCACCTCCATTATTGATGAAGTTTAATGAATGCATGAAGTTGTTGTATTGTTTTTGTTTTGAGGTCCTGAATGCAGCGCTCGCTGAGTTAAAGGGAGGCTTTTGGTGCAGCATCAAGTTTATTCTGATTTAAAATGGAAATTGAAGGTGGCCAGGTGAAGATAAAGCTGAAAACATACAATTTTTCACCAATGTGTACGACAAGTGTTTGTGCCTATATTGCAGGGTTAGTTTTTCAATGAGCAAAAGATGCAACATGGAGCGCCATCACATCCAAGTGCATTGTGGTGTATTTACTATGTGGGCAAAAATTATATGTGAAATAATCTATTTATGACATATTATTTTCATTCAATACTAGGATCAAAAACGTTTTGGATACGTATTGTTTTTGTAAGATTTGAAAATTATATTTTTAAGCAGTATATTCAGTATTATAATTTGAATGCTGAATAACACAGTGTGTTGGCCAAACAGGTAGTTAATGAAGGTTCTCAGTCATCCAGGTCAGGGTAATGTCAAGACCGATTCAAAGTAGGCAACTGGAATGGGTGAAGATTGCCTTGAAGACGTTTTCACGGTTTCAAGTGTTGATTTGACGTTTTGAAAAGCTTGTGAATGAATGTAAGTGATGTTATGCAAGTAGCTCTTGGCCACTTTCATTTTTTCATTAGCTCTCAGATGAAGAAAGGTTGGAGACCCCTGCAGATGGTAAAGAAATGCCCAAAGAAGGGTGTTTGTGTATGTTTTTGACTCACACATTTAGGCTGTCCTGCGTGATCTCCTTCTGATAGGTAATGTAATATATTTTCATCACCATCAGCTTTACAAAACATTTTTGAGAACAGACACCCATTATGTGTCAAATATTAAATGTAACACGGGAAGTTATAGTACACCCTCTGATCAGCTTCTGTACAAGAAAAACCTTTTAGTTTATCTTAATTTTCCTGAAACCAATCTGGTTGGCATGAAGGATATCGGCTTTGATAAGATTGTCAAAAATATTTTTTTTCTGTATAAAGGAAGGATTGTTAGTATCCTCTTTTTAAATGATTACATGTCTTAATATAATTATTATATCTTATAATTATACTTTATGATGGTTTCTCCCATTCTCTGAAAAAATATTGTTGAAGCCAGTGAGAATAGTGCAGGGCAAAGCACACATGCTGAAAGAGGAGGGGAAGGAGGAGTTGGTTTTGGAGCAGGTCTCATTGTTTGGTATCTCTGCAGGACTGTAGCTAATAAAACTAAACTGGGCCTGGGGGAAAGCGGCTGAACTTCCTGTAGCGGTGGTATTTATTTATTCGGCGGGTCCATTTCAGGTCTCCAGAGTGGGCCGTAAACAAAAAGTTCTCCTCGTTTGTCCAGATCCGCTTCTTGTCTTTGATTTATTTGTAATTCCCCGAAACCACTCTGCCTTGCAACCTGATCACTGAAAGCTTGTGAAAACGTTGCTTTTCCTCGATATTTGCTAAAAGGAAGTACTCCCCTGTCTCGCTTTCCTCCTCCGTTTAATTCCAGCCTTTAGCCACTCACGCGAATAAATACCTTTCCCCTTAAACATACATGGTCTAATTAATTAAGCCCATCTGTTTCCCTCTCTGCATCACTTCCATGACACACACAAGTTTCCCCAAACACATTTGGCTCATGATGCACTGATAAGTGGGGCACAGTGAAGAAAACCGAGGCATCTCCACAAAAAAAAGTTTTTTTTCTTTTTCACTCTCTGCAACACAGCTGGAGGAGATGTAAGAACCTAAAAAAAAAACGGGAGATGAATGTAAAAAAGCAAAACAGCAAACAGGTGACCCACATTGAAGCACTTTTAATGTTAAAGTTAACTTATGCAAGTCTGTGGAACATTGTGATCAGATTATCATATTTAATTGTTAATTTTTTTTTATTAACGGCTGCTGTACTGTGGGAAATCTTAGCATCGCATAATTTAATCGTTAATATGAGCATTGTAAGGAATGTTTGGAGCATAGTATTGTTGATTGTTTCTCTGAACATAGGTTTCCTGATTTTAATAATATATGTATTGTGTCTAATACAAATAATAGGAAATGATAGTTTGAGACCACAATCTTAATAACCCATCAGCAGTAACAATAATTGATTGAAATAGTAAAGTTAAACATTTGTGATAAATGTATAAAGACAACCACAGATCAGAGGTTTGGCTTCGTCAAATGTCTCAGCTGCTGTTGTTGTGTGATTCAAAAACAGCTGAGTGACATTAAAGGGCCAGCTCTCCTGAGCAGCAGACAGTTGTTGCTTGTCACTGAAACATCTGGACGGCCAATTGAGGATTTTCCCTGCCCCCCCCCCCCCGGAGACGGACGAGCCAGTGGTATAATTGTTATATTGAGGGAAAAAGTTTGAAGGGAACTTGATTTAACCCTGAAGGACAAGGTTTTGGAAACTGCCTTCAGGGCTGCTGGAGAATATTTCCCCAACTGGGCTCCAAGCTCTGACAGAGAGAGAGAGGGAAGACAAACCACTTCAGTCAGGGAACCGTGGGAAAATATTAAACATATGAAATGTTCATGGCTTGCATGGTGTTGCAATGTTTAGCACTCCTGCTTCAAAGCAAGAAGATTCCTGGTTCAACAATCTTACTGTGTGAGACTCTAAATTGCCAAGTGTCACTGTGAGTATGAAAGTTTTTCTCCGAATGTTGCCCTTGTGATAGGCTGGTGACCTGTCCACCCAAAGTAGGCTCTGATTGGCTCCAGCTTCCCCTGCAACAATTGAAGGATCCATCCTATAGATAATGATTAGTATAATCCATGTTCATTAGCGGGGGAAAAAGTGGTCGATGATGAACGACCAAATGCACAAACAGTTCACCCACAGAAGTGACTTGAGTGAGCTCTGTATGTGTAAGTCTCTTTTTCCTGTTAAAAGTGAGATGGCTGCGAGCTGACCTCACTGTGTCGACGCCACATGTTGGCGACAGAGCTGCTTTGTTGTTGTGCGTCTCCAGCGATAGCCCAAAGCACACAAACAGACAGGTTCCTCTCCACCTGCTGCAGCCAGGATTGCGTGCGTGCGTGCGTGCATGTGTGTGTGTCTGTCCCAAGCTGTGGTCCCAACACAAACTGCGATCGATTGTCTCCCAGCAGCCTGTTTCTCTCTCTGGCAGCTGTTCCAACCACAGGCTCCAATATGAATATTTATGATGCACCTATTCCCAGGATCCTCAGTCCTTCTGCAGCTGGACACGCACGCGCGCGCGCACACAGAAAAAAAAGTTGATCTTATATCAGACGGTGTTGTGAAATCGATCTCAAATGTCTCAGTCAGATGTAACTTAACGGTTTCCTTTTATTCTAAATGTTTCTATATTCCACTCAACATTTTAAACAGATACTGTAAGTAAAAGTTCCTGGTTAAAATCTTTGCAAAATTGTTCTGACTTTTTTTACAACTCTTTGAAGTGGCAAATAAACATATCTTGGCGCTACCGCAAAGAAATCTGAGTATTACTAAAAGAAAGAGAGTATTTGCAAGAAAGCCTAGGCTATAGATAAATCAGGAAGATGATAAAAGATGAAATGAGGAAAAGTTAGCAAGATATGTGAAGAAAGAAAAAGCGTATAATATAACGTGGGCAAATATAACATAAGGATGCTGTTAGAAGAGATGCTTCTGACCACTTCTTAGCGACAGGTGCAGTTCACATTCAGCAATGAGCAGATATTTGAAACACCCTGGTATGAAACCCATCTTTGAGCAAAGCTGTGCCATTCAAATGTATTAAATGCAGACGTAGTCATTATCGCCAGTTATTTTCAGGCTTTGTAAATCACAATAGATGCGCCAAATTAACCTTTTTGCATCTACTCGTCCTATTACTTTGCACACCCATTACTGCATATTAATTGCATTAAGGCAACCAATAAATGGACAGCGTGTGTTATGTTGCATCAATCCTCAGGGCATTCGATAAGTACATCAGCTTGCGCTTTTATTTGCAATTGTTTTTACACACGCAAACCTTTAGTAAATAAGGCTGTGAGTTTCAGTCTGTCTTTGTCTGAGCAGTGCATGCACATTTTCAGTGATTACTGATAATAAGGTCATACAGTATAATGTGATCAGTCATGTGTATTTAGCCGCTGATTTCAGACACTGTGCGGTATTACTTCTGAAGGAAGCCACCCTGCTTGTTGACTGGGTCAAAACCTGATTACAGGGCAATATTTCCAACTATCAGCAAACCCGAAAAGCTGTGTTCTCAAGCAGCACACTCGGAGGAGTCCTCCTTCAAGAGGTGAGCATGCATCCCCAAGTGACGTAAATGCAGCCAAAAGCCGTCTTGCTCTCCACTTTTGGCCTCATTCCACTCTCCCGTCTTCCCCCTGGTGCTTCATTCTCCTCCGTGGGCCCTGCCTGGCCGGATGAGGAGGCCTGGAGGGAGCTGGAGGAGGGGGAGAGGGAGGAGGGGAGATGTACTACCCAAAGTGGAAAGGACAACATGTGCTTCTCATTAAGTTCAGCGGAAATAAGCAATGACCCACTCGCTCAGGAGGGCACATCCATTTACTGCTACAGAACTGAGAATCACAGCCGGAAGAAAAAGGAGAAGAGGGGGAGAGAGAGACAGGGTGGGGGGTGGACACAGTGGGAGTGATAACGAGAGAAGTGAAGAGAAGATGGCAGGAACAGAGGTGGAGGTTGAGAGTATGAATGTGGGAAAACAGTTGGACGTGGAGCTGAGGTGTATTTAAGGTGGTCTGAGGTGTAAATTAAAATTAGGTGGGTTGAATCCTGTTTTGGATGTAGAAGCCAATGAAAGCATTATATTTCATTTATTATAGCATGTAGGCAGTCTTGCAAATCTGTGTTGCTGGTCTTAATCAGAGGTGTGTGGTGGTTATATTTATGTCATTGTAGTATCAAGGCGTCTAAGACATGGTGTGGGCATCATTGACACTGTAGGTATAGATACGTTTACATGTGGTTGATTAGGTTGGTATGTCAACATCGGTCTGTAAAAAAAAAAAAGGTTCCAGCATTAATGTTCTCATCAATACCGATCGTGAACCAAGAGTTGAATATTGTCGAATGTGTTTCCTGTTGACATCAGAGTTACATGAGTCATGGCAGCTTATCTTAAGCCCCACTTTCTGGATATGGGCTCTGTGGATTGAGTATTTTTGATACGTTCAGTGTTATATACTGTAGTAGCCAGATTTGCTTTATGACCAAAAAGGATTCGGACGACTCACTTTCTGCAACATGGAGCTTTTTTTAAAACATTTTGAAGTTATGCTTAGGTGTGTGGGATGTGATGAGGTCTGGGGAGATGTACATAGTCGTTAAGGTTATCTATGGCATTGTATGATGCTTGACGTGTTGGAAGGGGTGAAGGTGTTAGGGTTAAAATGCGTCAATGACAGCCCGATCCACATTACATGACTGGCATGTTTGGAAGTGTGCCCAGGTGTATTTTTCAGGTACATGCATCATCCACCAACCCGGATCCATCTTCCTCTGGTCCACATATTGGGAGGGTGGGGGTAGGGGGAGTTTGTGGGTGTGCTAGAGTCCAGTGACTGATGGTATCCCTGCGACCCACTTCCTTCTCAGCATCCGTCATCATCCTGGCTCCCCGCTGTCACCCCTGCCGTGTTCATTACTCTGCTTCGCACTCAGGTCACACACACACCCACACACACCACACACACACACACACACACACACAGCAACCTGAAACACACAACACACTCTAACTTACAGTGCAAGTGCTTTTTACCAACGAACAGCGCTTTACGACAAGGCTTCATATTCAAAACTCAGTGATTTGATTATCCCATTGGTTCTTTTCAGTTTTTTGTGTGTGTCTGTTTGTGGTCACTTGTCTCTTTGTGACGGTTGTATGTCTCTTTGTGTTTTTTGTGCATCTCTGTGTTAGTTGCATTTTAACGTGATGCTAATGTCACACTAACTTTTTCATGTGGCAGATGAAGGGTGTGGGTCTTCATTTGTGTGGAAAACCTGTTGAAGTTGGTGAGGTTAGGTTTAGGAGGCAGTTCGTGTGGTACGAGAAGACTTCGGGCTAGTGTAAGATGGAGTTGCCAATCTTGGTGAATAACAAAGATAATAATGATAATAAAGTATGACGTCTCATATCAGTTAACAACATCCAACCACTGACATCAAATGATAGGCTGCTTACAGTGAGCTGTGGATCAATTTGAACCTTTTGTACCTTTTTAACCTTGTACACATGCATGATTTGTTGAGCTTGTGCTTAGCCATAAGACCCCTTGATATTATTTTTTCAAATGATTATGTTTGTCCCATCCCGTTTTACCTTCTTAAGGCAGCCTTTGGAACAGAGAGGGCTGTTTGACCTCAGTTTGACCCTCCTCTGTGTTGCCTGGGTCCTCAGCTGTCACTGTGTTGCTGGTGTTTCCACCAAATCACCAGCAGGGGGAGACATTACATTGTGAAATGACGCACTGTACTCCCATCTCATATATCTCATTAGTGATTTTTGTTTTCTTCAACATTTGTTTTGGATCAAACCATCTGAGTAGAAGCATTGACCGACTTTAACAATTTTATCCATGCTATTAAAAAAAAAAGCACTGTTCTCAGTCGAGTATTGCTGCCAGCAGGTTGGGATTGTGACTGTGAAATATCTCCAGACAGCACCTGACAACCTTCTCAGTGGCAGCTGAAAATTCACAGCACATGCATCTCGCTGCCATGCATCCGAAGTTCAAACACAATACTCGTATGAATTAGTCATTCGTTCCCACCCCCCTCCCACTTCAATCCACTACAAGGCCACTGGCAATGGTAAATGAAGACATTAAAGGGGAGTGCGGGAGCGCATCAAGAGGATTTGAGGGGAGCTTTCTCTCTACAGAAGAAGCTTTGGCCCATTCGGGCCCCCGACAGCAGCACATGTTGTGGGAAGATAGCGGGCGGCGACGGCATACAAAGGTGGCCCTGAGCCGAGCCGAGCGGCGTGAGGCACCCTGGCAATCAGCCGCCACCCTCCGCCGCCTTGGCACTGTCGCCCCACGTTAGTCACACCGCAGGAGATGGGGCCCGGCCTCTCGACTGCTGCTGAGGGCCACAAAAGGCCCTCTGCCTCTCTGAGGTAAAGCTCCTGTCTGTCCCCGCCCCACCTCAGTCATCTGGAGACAGAGACAGATCTACAGTGTGAGATGAGACAACAGAGCGGTGGCAGCGTTCAATTAAAAAAGCATTACGGAGGAAAAGGCCGCAGACATGACGACGGTGCTAGTGGAGGCCTCAGAGTCGAGACTTTAAAACTGCAGACCGTGCATGCTCTGCGGAAGTAAAAAATGTTGACACCATGACTTGTCGGTGTCTTTTACTTTAAATAACAAAATCCTCAATCATCTAGGATTGAGGTAAAATATTTCAATGTACAAAAACAGACAGAGCAAATAATTATCAGCTTTTTTCCTGTTCATAACCTGATGGTGTTTAATAGGGAGTTTGTTCATGATTTATTTCATAGTCTGATTTATTGAAAATAAATGTTTTGAGTACAAAATGTGTTTTCTTAATTACATCATTTTAAGATTTATGGTGTGATCATGAAAGACAACAAAAAACATTTAGCTAATAATGTTGACAAAATGAAACAAGATATTTAACCTGGTTATGTTCAATGTTAATGTTTGTTATTTGGATCTATGTAAATAAGACATTTTTAATTAATTAATACATAGTATGCATTTTAAAAATAACATTGCAGATAATAATTTGAAGTAATTTACTACCATTGCATGGGATCATTTTTTTTTATGTCTATCTGTACAGTGTTTTTCAGAATACTTAACTGTTGATAGATCATTGAAGTGGCTTTTATTATTTTAGTTTATTCACATAAATCTAACACAGGACTGCAAAGTTTTAAAGGTAACATTTTAGCATCAACATAGCACAGAGCAGGCTCTTCATGTTCCACAAGCAAACCACGTTAGAAACATTTATCAGAGCACAGTTATTAATTAAACTCTTTATTTGTATGAAAATGTAGTTGAATTATTTTATTTCCCATGTGACTGTTTGGCCCTGTAATTTCCCAACCCCTTTTCAACACCAATTCAGTTGCTAAATTATACTTTCCAATACTAATAATGAATCATTCATTTGTGTGGATTAAAAATGTAAATGTAGCTGATTCACATTTAGACTTTTAGACTTGTTGCCTCTGCGTTTTTATTCATCGAATAGAATATATATATATATACACACACACACACACACACACACACACATTTATAGCTATCTATATACTATACTATACGGTATAAATCTTGTGTTTTGGTATCTTTTTTCCTTTTCCTGACTGGCTGGTGAGCTGACCAGTAAGAAACCAGAATGTTTGTGACATCAATCATTTCACAGTAATTAATGCAGTGATTCCATTGGCTCCCACCCTACCTCACATCTGCCAGAGATTGTGTGTGTGTGTTGTGTACATGTGTGTGCTGTGTGTGTTGTGTGTGTGTGTGTGTGTCTCCAGCTGCATCTACAGACTCCCTGTTTTTATGAACAGCTGGCAGGTCTCCTCTGTTGTTTTCGCATTGTGTTTGGGGGTGAGGCTACACATTACTACGTTTGTATGTGTGTGCGTATGTACATGTGTTGTGGAACATTTCCTGCCTTGTTACCTTCCAATGTTGTGTTCAGGTGATTTCACTCCATTACAAACACAACGAGGCAAATTAGGCAGCTGTCTCTCATTGTTCTCCGTTGAACAGTGTTCTCACTATGTGTTTATGTGAATCTATCACTGCAAGTTGTTAAACAGTAGTAGATTAAACCAGATATGTATTATTCATTTTTTATTTCCAGTTTGTCTTATTACTGTGAGTAGCTTTTTAAGGTGTCATCAGAGGAAATTTGTTCCCAGTTGCAGGGTCTTCAACGTTTTTTCAGCCCAAGGATTCTAAGCTTTTCAATTCATTCACAAGTTCATATATTCATTGTTTGGTTGCAAAGAAATTAAAAATATAAAAAAATATCTATTCAACAAAAAATGTTGCTACCCCTGTGCAGTATCTTCGTGGACCCCCTAGAGGTTGTGGCCTGTTGAAGACCTCTGCTTTAGAGAGTAGTCTAAGAATCTCATCACTTCCATCCATGTTGTACTGCCCATTGCTGTCAACTTTGATGGATTGCCAATCTTAATGCCAATCAATATCCATATCAATTCCCAGCATAGCTTTGTGCTTTTATCAGAAATACTTTAAACACTTCGGGCATCTGCCTCACTGGGACTTAAAAAATACATTATGGTGAAGATCAGTTTCTGTTTTTACCATTTGCATATTTTATTAAAATAATTGTCCTCTCAGGTTTTCTTGTTTTTTTTATATTCAAACAAAAAAATGATCATGTGGGATTTTAATACAAAACTCTTACCAAAGCATGAACTTAATGTACCTAACTGTACTTAATAGTCAAATTGCCAATAATAAGATTGCTTAAACAAATCTGAAACTTAATGACATACTGTATGTTAAAAAAGAAAAAAATTATACATTTTTGAAAATAGTTATTTGCGGTAAAAAACTTGTTGAGACCCTGAAATCCATACATCACACTACAAACAATTATTAACCAAAAAACAATTAAAATAAAGTTAAAGTTTGGAGATTTGAATGCGTACAAAGTTTTTGTTAAGAGTGCCTATATGAAGTCTGATGTCTTTTTTTAAGTGTGTTTGGCAGACTGGTTGCCTGGCAGAGAGGAGACAGAAGGAGGTCTTGGGGTGGAGGAGTTTTTTTTTAGGTGCTGGGGGTGGGGGGAGGACCCAGCATATGCCCGGCCCTGCTAACAGCTTGCCTTCATTCCCCCATCATCTCGCCGCCTGCAGGCTTCCTTCCTCCTGCTCAAAGAAGGCAGAATATTTTTTGGGCGCCCAGTCAGGTTGGGTCCTTGTGAAACCTGGTGTGCGTGGGCAATCTGCTGCAGAGGAAAGAGCTGAGGCATTAATAGTGTGTGTATATGTGGGTGGGGGTGGGTGTGTGTGTGTGTGTGTGTGTGTGTGTGTGTGTGTGTGTGTGTGTGCGTGCGTGTGTGCGTGTGTGCGTGCTTGCGTGCGTGCGTGTGATGTAGATACAGTATGTAAGACAGAAAAATCTGAGAAGCTTGTCTTAACCTACGAACCCCCCCACCTCCCCCCCACTGTTTCCCTTCAGCGCTTACCAGATATTTTTGTTAGCTGGTTTAATGTGAATCGCACCAACTTTTTCCCTCGGCTGGAGCCATAAACTGAATATAGAGTTAGATTTTACAGAAACTCTGGAGGTTCTTGGTTATTCGTTCACCCATGAACCGCTGACTTGACTCGTTCTCCTTCCCTCAGAGCCGTTGGTGTCTTTTACCTCGGCCCTCCTCTGGATGAGGATGGAGGAAGAGACTGCATTCACTGTCCATTCCTGTAGATTATTTCTGAAGTCTGCTGCGTTTCGTTTTTATGGTTGTATATGTTGCCTAGGTCATAAGAACCTATGACTGATCACTATTTGATTACTGAGAAATGGAATTGTTATTTTGCAAATGTATCCATTTAAAATCCCTCACATGATCCCCTCACCATGAGTGTGAAATTCAACCGGCAATCTTTTAGTTTCAGTGGAAATAGTAAGAAAATCCTTCAAAATGAGTGGGTACAAGAAAGTGTTGACTTCTGCACTAAACTGTCAGCGCTCAACAAATATTTGAAATGCTTTGCTATGGTCATGGACCTTGTCTCCAGTTAATATTGCATTATTCACTTACTACACACTTCCCTACTCTCGACCACATCAGGCAACAGTTTAAAAAAAATCCATACTCAGACACTTGAATGGCTGCCAGTTTGATTCCTTGTTCAGTTTCGTCTTACATGACCCAGGGCATAACCAGGCATTCTTTGGGTGGGTCTTGCGGTGGGTCTTGCCCCCCCCCCCCCCTCGTTTCCAAATCTAAGAAGAAAAACAATCTTTCACCTTTGAGATATACTGTTGAAAAAGTCTTCATTTTTTCTTTTATTTACTATGTGTATGATTTCTGTTTATTACAGAAAATGTACAGTAAGTGATTGATACCCCCACCCCTCAATGTTACCCTCGATAAAACTTATACTCTTTCTAAAGTCATTTTCGATCCTGTGATATTGAAGTCTCCTGACCACTCCTAAACTGAACCTGACCTGCGTTTTAGAGGGTATTCACTGAACAAGTATTTAGTTTTGATGTCCAAAGACACCCGAGCCTGACCGGTAATGTAATCGAAAGCGCTGAGTATGTTTCAGTCTAACATCATATTTAAATTCGGTATAAACAGGATGTGACAAACCTAATGAGCTGCAGGGGGACTGATATGTCAGAGATGGCCATCCAGGTCAGAGACACCACGGTACACTGTTTCATTTTAATTCCCATTTTCTCACCATGTTGGCAGAACCTGCGGTTGCATCACTACTTGTTTGTGTGGAGCATCCGGCGTGCGCTGCAGGCACCGGTGACGCTACACCGAACAATGTGGCTGGTGTGCGTTGCCTTCGAGGGAAGGTGGAATTCAACGTGACACAATCGGAGCTTTTTTTGATATTCTGGGAGCCGCAGTTTTGCATTTATACCGGCTTATTCATCTGTGTGATTTACCATTGGAGAATCGGATTTATTTTTTAATTGTGTCCAACCCCAGTTTGGATGTCTCTGCCTTGTTGAGAACACATCCACGCACCCAGCTGTGTTTGCGTCATGTGATTGAAGCAGGAACGTGTCGTTGTTTGGTTTGTATGAGCTTATTGACTGCGATGGCTGAGAGCAGCAGAGACATGTGGATGCTGGCAGGCACCTCCGTTCCTGTGTGACTGTGTCTCAATCTTTGTGTATAAACTTGAAATAGTTTGGGTGGTGCTATATAATATTGTGTGATGGCATATGTGTGTAACACGTGCTCACACACACTAAGACACACATTGGCTCATCAATGAAAGTCGGTCAGAGGGTGGGGGGGGGCTTCCGGCCTCTCCCCATGCTCTGCCAGGCCATCTGTTCCTCCTGCCTCCCTCTCACCACACAACTGCCTTCCTGTTTCATCCTCCTCTTCACACACACACACACACACACACACACACACACACACACCCACACCCACACCCACACCCCACACTCACACTCACACTCACACTCACACCCACACCCACACCCACACCGGCCCCCTCAGCCATTACCAAGTTTTGAAGAAGAGGAGTTTTGTATCATTTGAGTGAGATGAGTTGCTATCTGAAAGAAGATATTCTCCCACAGGCCCTCATCGCATCATTTTGTGTTTCAACCTTGTTCACACAACCAAGGCCGTCAAAAAATGAAGACCCTTTTTTTCAGCAAAATGTGAAATTTGAGCCTGCTACGAGCATTGGGACAGCTGAGCAGCAATTTGTCTGTGAAGCTGCAGTTGATGGCGCTATTAACGTGGTTTTGTACTAGTGTTGTTTTGTCTGGTAAATTTGTTTACTTTGTTCCGACAGCATTTTGGCCCTGTTGTTTGTCCTGCTAGACAGCGACATTAGGCATAACATTTGGCTTTGACAGTGTTAATATAAGCTGATTTAATTTAACAAGCTAATTATTCATATATTATTTGGCTTCTCCATGTCTCTTATGTGAGCCCAGGTCTCGGTCTTTATGTCTTTGTGGTTGTTTTGCATCTCTAATGTTCATCTTGATACATACACATACATTTTTTTCCCTCTTCCGTATAACTCTGTTTTCATTGTTCATCACCTTCTACCTCTCTGCCCTTCTGGTTTCCAGCCTAAAGTTTTTTGTTACGCATTCCCTCACCATTTCCTATGCGTTTATCCAGCTTTTGCAGGCTGATTTTTCCCCAAATATCCCCCACCTTTGTCTGCTCCGCCAATTAAGCTCTTATTCTCCCTCCTCATCATTCTCTATCTCCCTCTCCCTCTTTCTCCCTGTCTCTGTCCTCCTCCTCTGTCTTGTTGTCTTTCCTCTCCCTCTGTCTCTCTCTGGTAGAGTGAGCCTGGTGCAGACTTGGTTTCAGGCCTGGTGCTGTTGGCTGCTCTCCAGCCTGGCAGCAGCTCAGCAGGAGCAGGTGGAACACCCACCCCCCTCCCATATCTCACACCAAACACACACAAACACACTTTTTGGTCCCACAGTATTTTTTAGCCCAAACTGACATCCACATAAGCCCATCTCCATGGTGATGCTCATTTTATGTTTTTGAGTTTCTGCTCACGTCTGATTGGTCGTTATAACCTCAGCTCGCTCTGATGGGGTGTCTTCAGTATTTCCTTGTAACGCTGCTTCAACAACAGCTAAAAACATACATTCTGTGACAGATATATCTGATGCATTGACTGTATCAGAGTTTTTTAAGATGTGGTGTCACGATGCAGATATAGTTTGGATTTAATGTGCAAAGAGCTTAGTATATTGATGGCAGTAGCATGTCTTTGCCAAATGAATGCCTCGCTCATCCATTTGTACCAAATCACATAGTTTGGATGCTACACTATCACATTACAGGGGTAATAATATAGCAGCGACGGCAAAAAACTTTGTTTACTCTTCCAGAAGGGCAGCTCAAGCAGACAAGGCAAGTCCTTGCTGTTCTGTCTAATGGATCATCCAACATCTGGTTCTGATGCTGCTTTTAATCTTTTTTGTTTGAATGTCATTTTAATGACAGGAAGAAATTGAAATCTATCTCTCATAAACTCTTAATGGTTTGCATGGATAGATTCCAAAAGAATACCCACATGTAAAATGTCGTAATTTGGGTGACCTGTCCCTTTAATTGGTAAATCACTCTAGACTGACATCTAGTGGCTTTTAATGTCATGTATAAAGTTCAATCGAACAGCATGAGTTGTGAAGACAAAATCTGCCAATGCTGGTCAAAACATTAAAACCTGAGCAGGAACGCTGATTTGTTGTTACACAAAATTTCTTGCTGTCTGCAGTGTGCATAAGCTACACCATATTCAAGAAAAAAAAAACAATTACATAAATTATTATAATATTGGGGCAAGAGGAATGACCTGCGAGATTCATCTGTTGTCATGGCAACAGCTGACATGATGTCACATGTTGTGGTGCTGATGATGAGGGTCTGACTATGTGCTTCAAACTAATGAATCTGAAGAAGAGTTAGGTGTTGGCCTCTGTGCGGGTGTGTGTGCTTTCCCCTTATTGTAACCCTGCACACACATAAAAAACACCCTGCAAAAATGTTTGTTTATTCATACCCCATTGGTAGCATAGGGCCTCGGAGGTCAACCGACCCCAAAGCACATTTGGATTTATTTTGTGGGACCCTCATTGACAAAACTCTGATTTTCTGATTCCAGATCTTAAATTTAAATTGATTATTTAAATGTTGTATGTCTTAGCTTTGGAGAAGTGAGGACCAATCAAAAGGTTGACAAAAAAAGGAATTATTCTCTGTGTAAAAGGTCCCACTTTCTGAAAGTATCCAAGCTCAAATATTATTGCACAAAGAGCTTACTTCAACGGATCTACTTAAATCTCATCGCTGTACTTTTTTTTCTGTCGGTTAAGTTGTGTTTAACCATGTCACCTGTCACTGGGCAGTTTTTACCCCCTGGAAGTTCTCATTGTCTGAATTGTAGAATTGTGTCTCTTTCAGTGTGGGGTAATGAAGGAATGAATGACTGCCTGAAACACAGGTTGGATTCTAGAATATTTACTGGTCATTTTCTTTAAAATAATCCCCTCACATGTGCTACTTTTGGAATCCAATCTTCATAAAGTAACAGCTTGTATGTTGATAAGGATGTATTCATTTAATTTTCAACAAGGATCACCTATCTATTTTCTTATTGTCTACACTTACCTAACAATAAGATTGGTAGATATTTTAAGATTGAAAATAACTATATTCAAGTGAAATAAACAATCAGAACAAATAAAAAGGCACATTAATAAATAATTTTTAAAACACATTTTTAATATCTTAATGAGATATCTTAGTGAGATTCAAGCGCATTTTCAGGCGAACCATATTTAAATATTCAACTTTTTGCATTTAACTACATTTATCTTGCGATGGTTGAGGTATTTTTTCTTCATGTATGGTCATACACATCATTTTTGTTTTAATATTAAAAGTAATCAATCATCGCCATTTTATGTGATGAGAAAAAACATGTCAGAGAATAATGAATAAGTGTTCCCTGTCTCTAAAAGTATTAATCTTACATATTTAGTCATTTTATTATTTAAAAAAAAAACATTCAGACCATTTTACAGTCCTATCTATCCAGTTATTTGCTTTCTATTCATACTCATGGTTGTGCCTATCTGTTCACTCAGAATGTTCTGTAGTTTAAGCCAGTCCCCTCTAGATGGCGACTCAGGCTATTTTTCTGACTCTTTCTTAAGCAGGTTTCAGAGAAATCTAATGTAATAGAAGTGGATCATAGCAAAGAAAGCAATGTTAGAATAACGGATCATGGACAAACTTGTTCCACGCACTAATGTTTCAGTTCAGCAATATCTTTCGGACACACACATTTTTTTTTTACTTTACTTTGTATGTAATTTGTTAATAGTACAGTTGTCCAGATTATTGGACTCATGGAGAACCCTGATGAGCTTATTTCATATCCTGCTTTCCGAAACCTGAAACCTGGATAAGTCATAATGTGGAACAACAATCTCGGAAATTAGGCATGGACCTGTTGCACATGAAACACTATAAATAACTTCATGCTAACATATTTATGTATTATCAGTAGTAGTAATTTGGCTTTAGCTTGACATTACTTTTTAAATAGTGTTGAGAGAATCCAGATACGTGTTTCACATATGCTGGTGTGCATGTAAATGTGTGCACTTAGATTTCAGATGTGGGTAAGTTTCAGAATCTCTTGCATTTTAACCTGATACTTTTTAACATCTGCACAAGGAAAAGGAGTTGATATTGGTGGTGTTCATCCTTTTGTGTTGTGCAGAAGACAGTCTGTCTAAAATCAAATTTGAACCACCTTCCCCTTTGCTTTCTTACTCCAGATCACGTGATTTTTAAACTAAAATCAGAATCAGATTCTTCTCAGTGTGAACTAGCTCCTCTGAGGAAGTCATCTAGCTTCCGCATCGTGTTGCCGGCAAATGATCCATGATTACACATTAAGATTAGTGATCATATCGAAAAACCCAATTTAATTGCTCTAATCTAATTACCTTCTCTTTGTCTTGACCTTCATTGCTGGGACGTTGTTTAGCCAACTAATAACGTGCCGCCGGAGCTCAGATGTATTTGAGAGAAGTAAATCTGGAGATTGTCTTGTTAAATCACGTAGGCTGTCCTTCTATTAACATAAAAGCTTCTGTTCATTAACCTCGGACGACTCGCCGCTCTGCGCTGGCAGCCGAGGACGGCTGAAAATCTGCAGAAAAAGAGATCGGCTCAAGGCAACACTAGACTGCAGATCTATTTGAAAGAGGCTGAAACAAACAGGTGCTTCATAAGACAAACTCATGGCTGGCCTGACCTATTTTACTGGAAATCTTAGTAACTGCTTGCGTTCGCTCGTTTTTATTTAAAGCCACTCTTTTCAAAATGTTCCTTTGTTATTAAATATGGACTAAATGTAAGGCACTAGACCTGATTTGTTCAGACAATGACCAACATTTAAAACAACCTGTAGAGCTGTGTAGAACATATTTTTGTTGTGGTGTTCCTTGCTCTGGTAATGGAGCATGACGTCCTTAGACTTAGTCCTATCTGCAAAAAACTTTGATTAAACCTTGTGTTTGGAAAACAAGCCTCAATGAGCTCAAATTTAGAGTTGTTTGAAACAGGTGGTCAGTGATTCAGAGGTCTCAAACCCGACCACGGAACTTTTTAAAGGAGTAGTGCAGTGATTTGGAGATTCTTGTCTGTGGGGTTAAGAGGTGGGTAAAACGGCTGAGCTGTCCTGACATCAGGCAGCCCCCTGCTTTAAATCAGGGGACTTCATTGATAATCTGAGTCTAAGTTTTACAACTGTGTTAAGTCAACAACTTAATTGTTGCATTTATCGCAACCGGGGTGAGGAAAATGGTAGAAATAAGGCATTCAGGTTCCAAAGTATTTCAGCAGGAAAGTGAGTTTTTGTACTCAACATCTTTTTCGGTGCCATTGCATTTTGGCCGAACTTAAATGTGTCTAAATGTGGTCTCAAAATCCAACAATGCTTGAGCCCTATATTTCCCACGATGCAACTGCTTCATTTGAGAATCCATGTCTGTCAACCACAACGTTTCAAGTCTGTGATGCAGCTGAAATAACCATTATAATATCACTGCCCCTCTGTGTGGAAGCCCTTAACTGCCCCACATGTGTAGTTATCAGAACGGAATGCTTATGTGTAAACAACCGATTAGAAGTCTTAATATGACCATGGCTATCTACATTTTCAAGCCCTGTTACTAAATGGACCCACTGCGATTGTTATTTCGGCTGCAGCTCCAGTTTTAAGATTTATTTTTTCTCTCTCAAATCAGATCTTTAAATCTTCTTGTTTTGCTGTGTGCCTCGTGTGAAACACATTCCAATTTGACTATATCTCATGCGGGAGAAACTGACAAATACTCTTCAGTTTGAACGTTCATTTCACGTGATTTTTTTTTTTTTTTTTTTTTTGCGGTTTTATGCCGCATCAAGTTTGGGAGTGCACCGGACTGTGTGCTGAATCAGCCGAGTCCAGGTGTCCCGCTCCGTCCGTCCGTTGCGGTGCTTCGCCCCTCTTTAGAAACAACCCAGCTGCACCGGCAGCGCTTTAATTTCTCTCTCCTTCTTCACACCTGCATGCACAGCGCTTATCAAAAGTCGCCACGCGTGGGACACTGTCACGCGTGGCGGCCGTGAGTTAGCAGAGAGCGGGGAGGGATGCGCGCAGTCACCGCAGTATCGCGGCTGCGGTGGGGTTCACGGTGCGGGACAGGAAGGAGGGGAGGGGGAGGGGGAGGAAGGTCTGCGGACATAAACAAACACACAGACGCAAAAAAAAAAAAAAAAAAAAATGAAAAAAAGGCGACTCACTTCACTGATCCGATTTGCAATTCGGTGATCCTCGCCGAGCCGAGCCAACAGAAAAGGTGGGAGGGAGAAGCCGGTGAGTCGTGTCTGTTCTGGAAATCTTCGTTTCCCCCTCTGGATTCATCCCAAAGCTGGCCGATCCTCTGACTCCTGCGGGTTTTCATCCTTGCTGAACTTTTTTTTTTAATTTTTATTTCAATCACAGTGACTCTGCTGCTGAGGCGCCGGCACCAAAGTTTTCACCGCACTGCCCATGTTTGCAATGGTACGCAAGTATCGCTCTCCCTTACTGTATAATAAACCATAATCTCGAGTTATTCACAGGGGGACAGGATTGGGTTGCCACGCTCATAGTTTCTTATTAATAGATAATTCATTGTTATGGATTGCTTGATTTTTTTGAAAGAGTGGAGGGCTATGTTTGTGAAGAGGAGTGAATGCAGTGCAGACGCGTGTTCTCGTGAGCGCGCACTGGATGGGTGTCTACCTTATTTTGCGATCTAATCCGAAGCTCAGACTTTCAAATTGTTTGATTTGGTCCAACTGTCTCCACTTGAAGGTTGGGGCATTGGCGTGGCTTGTCCTGGTTGGATTGCGATCCACACAACTAGATTTGCTTGGTTTTACTGTGCGTGTGTGTGTTTATATGTGTGTGTAGCAAACATTGATCTCATTGTGTTTTTGGTTCATTTAGCTTATATGATTTTTTTTTTTCAAAAGCACTACAAGGGTTATATTAACTGTGGCTTATACTCACTTTAATATCCATATAAAGCCTATATAATGTCCCTATAGGGATTCATAGTGACTATGGAGATTTTATTGTGGAGGTTTACCTAATATCTCCCTATTGCTAATTGTTATGACTTTAAATAACATATTATGTTCCAGTAAGGATTTTAATATCCCCACTCTACTTATTAGTAAGTGTATTGTGAATGTTCATTATTTCATCAGCCATAATATAAATATAAGAGGCCCCAGTTGTACTTAATTCCATTTTTATCTCCCAATATAGGGACACAATACTCCTACGACATATTTAAAGTGTGTTAGTAGCACAAAGATTGGGTTTTAATTGTCAGTTAATGGTTGGTTGATCTCATATGATATCTTTAGAGTCAAGGAATGTGGTGTTTTTATGTCCTGTAGTATGTTTATAAATGTCCTTGTGTTCTAAAGAACAGTGGTACTTTTTTAACCTGCTGTGTTATATACAGTCTATAATATTCCTACCCCACATATAGTTTTACAGTGTCTGTGGTTCTTAGTGGTGATTTACATTTCCTCTTGTATTGTCTTTAATGATCCTATAGGGACTTCCTGAGTGTCTGTGGCTTTACAATGGCTTTATTGAATTGTTGTGGTAACTCCTATAGCTTCTCTACAGACTAATATCCAGCTTATATCCCATTAAATGATTTTATTGAGTGTGTGGTGTAGCTATTTGATGTTATGGTTATGGTTCTTGTTTGCTTTTTTTTTTGTTACGTTTTCTCTGTATGTTTGTACAGTTTAAACTTCCTGTACAGAGCGCCAACACATTTCTCCACATTTTTTATGTCTGGATTTGTTTATCCCTATCCTTTAAAAGTTCAAATACTTATTCAGAGAGTCATATTATATCAGTTGATGTTTATTTATGATCTTGGACTTTGCTTCTGTCTCCATGCACAGTGAACTCGGTTGCAACTGAACTCTGTCTACATGATGTATCTAGGGGGCGCTGTTCACTGGCCTGCAGAAAAAAATGTGAGCGTGACTGAATGGATATTTTCATACTGGAAGACTCTGCTTTTCCTTCTCCACATGTATTTGGCGGCTGCCACAACTTGAACATGATGCTGCAGCTGCAGGGCTGAGTGTCCTCATATTTAATACTTCAGGACAGTCTAAAATGTCATCCATTAATGCAGCATTGAACAGATTTTGCTCAATTTAACAGATTACACTCGGCCCATCACACATAACTTTGTTTTATGCACAATTGTCATTTCAAGTTTGTGTCCTTCATCAGTCGCTCTTGGATCAACATATACAACTTATGATCTTAGAAATTAAAAAATCATGCATGCCTTTATCAGCCCCTCTCTTAAGGGACTTTTTATACATCAGTCTCTGAGTCTTGGTATAATTAACATCACATCATCAACAATAAAGCACATACAGTATATTATATACATACAGTATGTCAGAGTTCAGAGGGTCGCACTACTGCTGGCTTATTTAAGACAGTTGCTGAGCTGAATGAACACCTCAATATGATCTCATGTGCCTCATCTATATTACATAAGTGTGTTATGTAAAGCTTAACAATCTCGTTTGTGTTCCAGTACCCTTAAAGTGCAATACAGTAATAATAAGTGAAAACAAAGGTCAGAGTTTGGGGAGTTGCATCAAGTGGATCCCATCAGATACTCAGTGCTGTCTATCGCTTTAGACTCCGTCAGCTTCACTGAAGCTGCGCTTTTTAGCGCACGCACGCACGCGCACACGCACCCACGCAGATAAAAAGGCAGGCATCACTTAGGCGTGCGTCAAAGTGTCATTGGACCCGGGTTGTCCCAGGAGCAGAGCCAGTTTCCTTTGAGCGCTTTCCTCGGGCTTTGGCGCAGGGTAGACAGACACTCATCCCAAACTTTGGTGGAACAGCAGAAACTGATTGGATGAAGCGCACTTTCTTTCTCCCGACAGTGCGTACACTTTAAAACGCAGTTGTTGAAATTTCCATCTCGTGTAAATCTAAATAATACCGATCGATACACCCTGCATCTCCATATCCTCCTGTACGACGGGATCCCGGAGTTCAGAATAACTCGCACACGAACACGCGCACAGTAGTGGCAGCGCCGGATTGTACTTGGGGGAAGCTGCGCTCAGAGCAATCAATGCTCCTCTTTCTGGTCGATAAGCAGAGCGTGTGACCAGTGTCGGGCTCTGCGGGGTCAGTGCGCTCGGTCCGCGGCCACGTGCACGCGCGCACATGCACGCACGCCGACGCAGTCCGGTGGCGGAGGCAGAGTGGATGTCCCGGTGCTGGGAGCAGCAGCAGCAGCAGACAGGCAGGCAGGCAGGGGAGCGTAGAAGAGGTGGCGCTCGTTTCTGTGTACGGGACACCACGCAGACACACACACACTCCCTCTCTCTCCCCTTCTCTCTTCACCGTCTCCTCCTGTCGGAGATAAATTAACGGAAAGCAGCTGTCGGTGGTTTCAGAGGCGAGGCGGCCGACTTGGCAGCTCAGGGATCTCGCTTTGCCCCCTTTTTTTTCTTTCTTCCTCGTCAGAGCTCTTTTCCCGGGACTTCACCACCTCCGCCGCCGCACCGCGCCCTCCCGTCCCGAGCCCCGAGGAGCCGCACTGCCGCGCGGATAGACATGTTGCCAAGGTCCGCCGCACGCCCTCGCTCTCCGGCGCTTTGAAATGCTGTGTCGGGACGTTTCGGAGCTTTTAGCCGTGCTCCACCACCAGACGATCTGGCCTCACCCCGCAGCACCGACACTACACCGGGCTTCCCTGTGACTTGTTCTTTTTTATTTATATATTTTTTTAATTATTGAATTTTCTCTAACGGGACTTTTGTCTTGTCGCCGGAGATGTTCCTCGTGTCTGTGCTGAAAGTTGTGCGCTCCCCGGCGGAGGGCCTCTAACAGGTCCGGACAGTACGTGTAACCCGAGGCGGGGTCAAAGTTCAGCCCTAGTTGGAAATGTGAAAGCGAAGGGGGCAAAAGGAGGGTTCTATTTTCCCCCCCACCCACCCCCCTCTCTCTCACTCTCACTCCTTTTTCTCTTCTTTCCCTATTTTCCACGCACACATAGGGTACACAGTGCGCACACGCGCGCGCGCTCACACCCAAGCTGGAGTTAAACTAACCACACGCGCGCGCACACACACCCTCCAGATCCAAGATTAGATCCGACAGATATGTATTCTCCGCTATGTCTGACACAGGTGAGTGTTTTTTTTTTAAAGTTTTTATATTCTCTGTTTGCGCCTCCGCCCTGTTGGCTGTGCACTCGGGACTCTGTAGACTCTCCCTGGCTGTATGCGTGCAGACCGCAAACTTGGCCACAGCTCCTTGAACTGTCGCTTCCCTCCCTCCGCTGCAGCACATGGCGGACGGCGCCTTCAGTTCATTTAAAGGCGGATGGTTTAAGGCGGTGAAAATGCCTCTGCCGTGACACTTTGTTGTGTAACCGCCGCTGACACGAAACTGCGGGTAGAATATGTGGAGGTTTGGGCCACCGGTTGCGCTTGTTTCTCGGCGGCTCTTCCCGCACGCTGCCCCGGCTCAGGCGGCTTCTGCTACCCGGCCAGCAGATCGCACCTCCGGCGGAGAGGGAGGGGGGCAATCGGTTCGTTTGGAAAGGGGTGTTCTAGTGTCACCTTCCTCCAGAGATGACTTTTGTTGTATGCCAAATGTCAACACGTCCTGGTTATGTCTGTTTTCTTTAGCCCCAAACTTTTCAACTGTGGTTTCCACTCGCCGATGTGCCGTACAACTCTGGTTTCGCTCCTGACAGACAGAGAGAGAGAGGCATGTGCAGAGGAGCACCATCAACCCACACGTATAGCTCTGGTAGTTTATGACACATGTTGCGTTTGTCCCCCCTGTTCTTTACAGGCTTTAAGCTGTTAAAAAAAGAAGACAAAACGGCAGGGTCCGTGTGCGGGGGTTCAGAGCCTCTTTTCGGCTGATTGTTCATTGCGCGGTGTACGCTGATCGTGCTGCTGTTCGGGCCTCACAGAGGAACCACAGGCCTGACACAAATGTGTCTCTGGGCTGACAACAAAAGTCTTGTGTCAGACCTGCCGTGACCTGAGGTGACACGGCAGAGCTGAAGCGAGACAAAATGTGGTTTTGTAACCAGAGATCACGAACCGACTAATTCATGATTTATCTCTTGCTCTAAATATGAATTAGAATGAAAAATACTACGCACATTTTATCCATCACTAACTCGAATTTGTTGTTGTTATAAAATCGCCTTAAAACCCCGTTATTTTATTGTAGGGTTATGTTGAGGGTCAGTTGAGAAAATAGGATTTACGACCTTTTTTTCTGGAGATTTGGGGAGATAATTGGGGAGAGATAATCACTTAAATTCTCTCTAATTAACCACATATTATTCACACAGAATAAAAATAAAATAAAACAGATCTAATCACACAATTTATACATTCAGCAAATATTCATATATATCAGGCTGTTGCAAATTTTATTATGTTAGAATTTTATTGTGAGATTACTTTTTCTATTATAATTTTTCAGGGATTTGATCAAAAATGTTTGATATTAATTGTAATATTTTTTTAATTATGTTATTAATTGATCGTGGTTGTAAACAACATTTAGAGTGAAAGTAGAAAATTCAGTGACCATTGAATCTGGAACATGTAATTGTGTTAGAATATGCTACAATATGATTCTTTAAAGTCCCAGGTCTTCAGATTCAGTGACTCCACTAATCTTTTCAAAAAATTCACCATGGGGAACATTTCATTTGTCATCTGGATATCTGGTAGAAGATTCTGTCTTGTTCGGGACGCGTTTGAAGATGATTTGAACCTCTGAGACTGCAGGAAAGAACACAAGCTTTAACGTATAATCTGATTGTCAGGCAGTAAAACCAATAATCAGTACTCGCTGACACCGTCAGTTTACAAATCCTGCTCAGTGAGGGGTTGACAAAAAAGTGTTTTAGGGCCTTGTGCAGATGTCTGCTATTGTTTTGGTTCTTGTTAAAGTCTTTATTTGTCAGATTTTAAGTCACTGATTATTTTAGTTGCATTTTTTGCATTTATTTGTGAGATAGGTTATTTCCCTCCATTGAATACACTGTAGTGTGTGTCTTTGTTTAACTCCTCGTGTGTGATCCAGTGATCCTCCTCACACTTTACTCTAACCTCAACACTGCATTTTTGCAAAGCATTGGACTATTAATCAGTCCTTATTCTTTGTGAATATTGGCCCAAAATTTCAGTTATGAGCGGAACGAGGCGTGTAAAACTTATTTCAGCTGATCACCCATAGTTTTGGGTGTGGTTTGTTTTTGATTTAAAGAAAAAAAAACATGTTTATTATTAATTCTAATATAATAGTTGAGGAAGAAGAATTGTCTCATGGTGTTGAAGTTAAGTGTCAAGTGTTTTCCCTCAGCCAGGAGGGGGCGTCCTAAAACGAAATCCACTACTCATTGATTTTTTTAATTGTAATTTAACTTTTTAAATATGCTTAGGGTTTTTGACAAACTTGATGAGATTTGAGAAAAAAGGCCTTGAAGTGTCAGTTAGTGTTGTTCTAATGCTGTGTCTAAACCAGGATATTATTCGTTATTCAGGTTTTCTTTGTTCATTGATTTTCTAGAGAATGTTTTTTATTTTATTTGGATGTTTACATTATTTTGTGGTTACAGGAGGTCACGTCCTCTAAACAGTCTTTCAATCTGCTGAGCTTGGCCCATTTGATGCTTTATTTGTTTGCTTATAAACATAAACTGGGAACTTAAAGGACATCAAGCTGTGCAACCATGACCTCCAAACAAAGAAATCCCTGACTCAGGTAGATTACCATATACGATGAAGGAACGTCTGCACTTCCAGCACCAATGATCCTCCATCAATGTTTCTGAGCTGAGACTTAAAGGACAGCCATGTACTGTGTAAACTCCTCTCTGCTTCTGAAGGTACGATCAATCAAAACTTTTATTTCTTTTTTGAGATTTTTCAGTGTATTGGTTTGGTAATTTGTCTTTTAAAGGTGTGGGTGAGGGGATTCAGATCCTCCTGTAGCCCTCACAAAGGTGTGGTCTGGCTTTGATTGAGTATAAAGGTGCTTCTGTTGAATCCTCTAGTGACTGTGTGTGCATTTGCAGGTGTCAGAATGCATTTTATTGAAATCTCCCCCCTTTAGTTTGGCGTTGCGGAGACCGCTGCCGTCCTCCTCCTCTATCACCAGCCGTTAACGGGGAAGCATTGGCGGCTCAGTTGAGCCACTGAGCCCAAGCGACACACTGATAATTCCCTCAGTGTGTTGGTGTGGGTGTCAATAGACGGTGGGAGGGAGGGAGGGAGACATGGAGGATTACCATTATTGCTCCCCTAAATGACTGTTATTCAGGGGATTGTTGTTACAGGCCTCCTATTTGGAGCCTATTACATCTGTCACCAAGGTGCACAGGGGGAACGTGTAAGCTTCAGTCCAGCTCTCGGACGCCTATGCGCCCCCTCGCAGGTTTAGAAATGCGGATTGCTCAGAGCGAAACCACAGAAAAAAAGAAATGACCCCAAAAGAGAGAAAAAAGAACCCCGGGGAGTCACGTCACACGTCTGTTCAAAGCGCTTCAACATGCTTTAACCAGGCAGCCTTTTATTCAGCGGTCAAATATGCAGCAGCACATTTTACCTCAGAGAAAGAGATGCTTTTTCCAGTTTTTAACAGAATTCAGCTTGAATTTGTCCAATTATTTTTTAAGATGCAGTCAAGTCACTGGCTGACACTGCGATTATCTCAGACCAACTGGTAGAAGGTGTTAAAAAAACAGAAACACAATAACACAAGTGACTGTGTGTCAACACACAGAAAAAAATGTAAGTTGAAAAAAATCCAAGAAGAAATGCTTTCTGAGATAATACAATTTCTCCCGTTTCCTCATGATTTGTATTTAAGGACAATGTCTCCTGAAACAAATTGACTGTTTCACCAGACATTTGGATCTTTTATTTCAACAAAGTCAGTACCATTATTTTGTGATAATTCCATATTCCTGCTGCAAATCAGCCTGTACACATTTCAGTTGAAAAAAGTCCATATTATCTGACCAAAAATGCAGATTTTCTCTTATTTAAAAGATCAGTAAAAGATTTTAAGATTAAATATCACTTATCATTTGTTTGGAGAGGGTGGTAATTAACATTTAAAGAATCTCCAACATAATCATATACAAAATGTTATAAAATATTATAAATTCAAAATGTCATACTAAAATGATAAATAAAATTGTGATAATAATAACATAATTTGATAGGAGGATCATGTTTGATTCATACTTCATACTTTGAACCCAGAACAAGATTTGTTATTTAAAGTAAAAGGCTGAATTTTATTTTGTTTCAAGAAACTAGAAGCAGCTTTGCAGCAGAAAACTATAACAAAACCAACCAGACCTAAGGGCTTTAAAAAACAGCCACTATATCTTGTCTTTAGTTTCTTGAATACATTTCTTGACACAGGTGCAGAACCAGGATTATTTTTGATTCTGGATAACATTCCTCAGTCGCGAGGAAGCCGAGAACAAGAGGGATTATCCCACCCCGCTGGCAACTGAACAGCACATTTTTAAGGCTGAATACGAGACCAAGTGACTTGTTAAGTGGGATTTTGTTTGCGGCAGTCAGATGAGAGTGTGAAAAAGCAGTGGCGTACGGCGCGAGTGGGTCAGGAAGCTGAAACACTGCACTGGGCTGTGAGGAATGTTGGTATGTGGCTCCAACGAACATCCAGAGCCGCCGAGCTGCAGATCCACTGTGGAATGTGTGTGTGTGTGTCTCTGTGTGTGCGTGTGTATCTGTGTGGAGACCAGGCTGAACATATCATCCGACCAGCAGCCGCTAGTCGTCCTAATAACCGCCCGAGGACATGCACAAACAGAAACACATCTCACTCCTGAACAGAAAACACAAATAACAAAAGGCGGCGTTCCCGACTGTCCTGGAGTGAGATTTCAGAGCTCAGAGAGCGGCTGCAGGTTTGGCTGCAGAGCTGCTAGAGGCGCTTTTGGAGACAAACCCATTCGCCTGGACCGTCTCCAAGAAGGAACAATGTGCTGTATTCAGACCCCTTGACAAGGGAGGGTGAACAATGTTATATATATATAAATATAAACAGTGCAGCTGGCGCTCTAATGCACAGCCTGTAAATACAGTTTCCTCTTAAGTGGGGGATCTCCGAACTTAAGGTTTTATCTGAGAGAAGATTTAACCTAAAGATTTTTTGACAGCCAAGCTGGGGAAAAAACAGCTCTTGAACTTACTTTTGTTAAAAAAAACCTTCCCTCAAATTGAACAGAAAAGATTCCTAAACAAATAAAAGATCATGAAACTGTGTGAAACCTCACATTCCAGTCTGATCATATTCAGCAAATCCCATATGCAGAGGCAAAACAACACTATATGTGTGTGTGTGTGTGTGTGTGTGTGTGTGTGTGTGTGTGTGTGTGTGTGTGTGTGTGTGTGTGTGTGTGTGTGTGTGTGTGTGTGTGTGTATATATATATATATATATATATATATATATTAGTGCTGGGCACGCATGATTATCGCGTTAACTCATTAACGACGTTGTGCGTTAACTGGAGTTTTTCTTTTTAAAGTCCGTCTCTCACATGTCCAGAATACACATTCAGACGGACCATGGGTCACAGAAGGGGCGGGATGTTGATCAGTATTGGTTGGTTGATCAGTCACTCACGCGTCTCAAGCAATGAAAGCACTTGGGGGACTGGGCCTAAGACTGCTGCAGCGCATTTCTCTGTAAAGTTGGAGGAATGGAGAAATGCAGTAAATGTTCTCATTGTGTAACTACTCGACCTGCATCACTCAAGTTTTTCTATTTTTGACTAAGATTCTCATTCAGGGAATCCAGAACAAACATGGACTTCACAGACTTAAAGTCACTGTAAATCCTAGCTGTGTACTTTTTCTGCTCGACCACTTTACTTCCACTCATTCTAACATCGTTAAAGGTAATTCCCCCACGAGCCACTCCAAACGACCCACCAGTTGAGAACCACTGCTCTAACAGGGACACTTGCTACTGAATAAAGACTGTTTATGCTGCTCTCAAATGTGTATGGTACCTGTTCAGGAAAAAAAAGAAAACTGATTTATAAATGTTAACTTGCAGCTGCTCAGTATGTGCTGGTTTTATATTTCATTTGATTACATAAATGAAGTTGTACGTAAGTAGTATGTACATTTCTTATTCCTCTGCAACGTAGAACTCCTCTGTTGCCCAGAAACTATTTAAGCCCATTTAATGAAGCGTACTGCAGCAAACACACACTGTAGATTTACATCAAATCCCACACTCGCTATCCTCCTGCCACAAATAACTAGAGCAACAAATGTAGATGAATCCGCCACCGAAAATAGACCTCAACAAATGCACTATTTATTTTTTTAAAGAAAAGGTGTAATTTCTTCAGTGGGAGCCAGCGCACTTGGAGATACGAAGCATAAACACAGAAGGGAAGTTAGAAAATTAAGAAACAAAAATACAGTTTTTGCGTCATCTGCAGATTTACCGACTAAAAATCTCCTTATCAAGTCAACACTGATTCCTTGAGTCAGTGGATTTCTGCACTAGAATTAGACTTAGAATTATACAAAGTTCTTTCACTGCACTGTAAATTATGTTAAAAGCCTTTTTTTAATATATTGTTCTGAGAGGTAAGGAATTATCTGAGAAAACTTAGACTTGGAACCCTAACCCTAAAACAGGCTTCTGCAAAAGAGATGATTTTTTTGCACAAATGACCAGATAACATGTTTGTAGTGTAGCGTACAGCACTTGCAACAATGTGTGTGTGTGCATACACGCTTGTCCGCAGCTCATGATGTGGTATCCACATGCCACCCCAGTCAGTGGTATTTGCACATATCAAGATGTGTGAGAGCCTCTTTGATCTATGAATAGTCGCTTTTTTTTCAATACGTGGCTGAGAAGGAAAAGAAAGGAGGAGGAGGTGGCTACAGGGCCCCCAACCCTCCTCCCGTCCTGCTCAGTAACCCTCTGAGGGATTTTATCCAAATAAGAAATGTTCCATGAAAGGGTTTTCTGTTCATGGTATCTTTTTTTCTTTCTGTGATCGAACTTTTCTTACTGTTTGTATTACTGTGTTTATAGACACACTGAAAAGTGCAGTTTGCCACTAACACTATTTCCAAACCCAACAACTCTGAATGCAAAACAAATAATAATAATAATATAATAATAAAATAAATGTATTATTTTTATTATTTATTTTCTATTTATTCTTATTTTTTATTTATTTATATATTGTTTGCCACTGTGGTAGGCTACTTTTGCACATGTATAAGGTTTAAAACATCTTTATAAATAATATAAAAGCATAGGTCTCTGCTTGACCATTAGTCATTAGTATTTGTGAAATTTAAAACCTTTCCTGCTTTGTTTTGGCAGTCGGTTTTAATTTACTTAAATATGTGTTATCCACATATGATTTAGACAAAATCTGTTCCAAAAGTCTGCAGTTAATGCTTAGGTTAAAATTAATAACCGCAATAAATGTTGGATAATTTGCTGATACTTTTCTGATTTGATATTTTAGTGGTATAAATAGAAAACAATGGCCTAAGATAATTGTCACCAGTCTTATTAATGTCACATTGTTTTGTGGTTAAATGGCTTAAATTTAAACAAACTCTGGTATAATACTTTTTCCAAACTGAAGTACTAACAATGTTTCTGTATTAAGACCAAAATCACTTTCATACCCCTACCCGTGACCTGCTGCAAAACTTCTGGAAAGTTCCTGAAATAAGGAGCAACTCCACCGGAAAGGAATTAATGAAAAGGAAAATTATCTGGCAGAAAAGGTCTTAGCTTTAGGCTTTCAGCGGTGCGTTGAGCTTAGTGGCACATATAAACACGGAATTAAAACACAACACAAGTCGGAGGTTTTTACAGGAAGCGTTAGTGCACCCCTGGTGCCCTCACGACCTCTCCACCTCAATGAGCTCTAATTTTATTATTCTGTTCCCAGCCAATGTAAAACAGGTCCCTTTTCAGCTTCTCTGGCCTGTCTGTTTTTTATTTAGATCTGTGGGCTTGTTTGTATTTATTCCTCCTGTTAGTGTGTAAAAGATGCACTTTTCCTCTCAGTCTTGTGTGGCTGGCCTGGATAAGCCTGGTTTTGTGGTGGTTTAAGGGTTTAGTGGTGGGGGGGTGGGTGTAATCCACGACATGCTGTCTAACCACATTCCCATCCTAATAACTGCACCGCTCTCATCAGCCAAAAACCACATAATGCACCTTTAATACACCCGTAATCCTTCACGTGAAGATGTGAGCTGTAGTGCAAAAACCAGGGCTGTGCTGTTGTTTGTGCTCTTTGCGGTCTGGTTTCCCTCCGCTCAGCTGCCAGTGGTCGGCCTCTCGGTTGGTTGTTTGTATGGTGCGCTTTTGGTCGGGTGGGGGCTGTGTGTGTGCGTGTGGGTGTGTGTGTGTGTGTGTGTGTGTGTGGGGGGGGGTTATATTGGCAGACCCCTGCAGAGCAACATTCCTTCCTTCCTTCCTTCCTTCCTTTCTTCCCTCCTTCCTTCCTTCCTTCCTACCTACCTTTTCTCTTAATTTTTTGAACTTTTTTAATACTTACTGCTTACTCAAATTGCTCTTTTAATTTCTATATTTCTAAGTATTCCTACAAACTCCACTCCTTGTTTAATAACAAAAATGTATTCAAATCCTCTTTGTCACGCTGGAGCTTCTGCTTTTCAAGACAGTGAAGTAGAATTGTTGTGGTAACTTGTGAATGAATCACATTCTATCTCATTTTATCTCATCTTTACCTTTAATTCGGGCAATTGTTGTCTCCCCTCTTCATTTCAAAAACACACCTGTGGGATGATCTCTGTGCAGCTAAATGTTTTACACACAATGTACTGTAGTATGGAAGTGGAATAAGCTGATATTTCCAGTCAAAAGTCAACTGCAAATATGCATCAGTTGTTTGTCACCCTTTCACAGTATGTCTCCTCTTCTGTCCCTCAGGATGAATTCCATCCTTTCATCGAAGCTCTGCTGCCCCACGTCCGGGCCTTTGCCTACACATGGTTCAACCTGCAGGCCCGCAAGAGGAAGTATTTCAAGAAGCATGAGAAACGCATGTCCAAGGAGGAGGAACGCGCCGTGAAGGACGAGCTGCTCAGCGAGAAGCCTGAGGTCAAACAGAAGTGGGCTTCTCGCCTCCTGGCCAAGCTGCGCAAGGACATCCGGCCTGAGTTCAGGGAGGACTTTGTGCTGACAGTGACGGGTAAGAAGCCACCGTGCTGTGTGCTGTCCAACCCCGACCAGAAGGGCAAGATGAGAAGGATCGACTGC
Source organism: Colistium nudipinnis (assembly GCA_016785305.1). Taxonomy (NCBI): domain Eukaryota; kingdom Metazoa; phylum Chordata; class Actinopteri; order Pleuronectiformes; family Rhombosoleidae; genus Colistium; species Colistium nudipinnis. Next base: position 3,242,072 of record JAFBJU010000331.1, on the reverse strand, counting down.
CTGCGCCAGGCGGACAAAGTGTGGAGGCTGGACCTGGTCATGGTGATTTTATTCAAAGGGATTCCCCTCGAAAGTACTGACGGGGAGAGGCTGGTAAAGTCTCCTCAGTGTTCGAACCCCAGCCTGTGTGTGCAGCCCCACCACATTGGAGTTTCAGTGAAAGAGCTGGATCTCTACCTGGCCTACTTCGTGCATACAGGTCAGTCTCTACTTTTATTACTTGTGAGTGCATGAGGGATTTGTTGCTGTGCTGGTTATTGTTAGTCCGCAGAATTTGCCCTCTGCACCTCACGCTGCATTCTTACAAAATTTCATCTATACATATGATCAGCAAACAACACACACACCAAACACACACACACACACCATTTATCTTCTTTTTATTTTGTATTGCCTTTAGTGACTCGAAATATAATCTAGGATTCTGGTTTTGCATTTTTCCTGTTTTTTGGAGCCTTTGGAGCCTTTCAAAATTGTCAATAGATAATAATGAGGAAGGAAATGTACCTTTTTCAGAATGTGTAACAGATACATGATGGCAGGTGCTGCAGAAAGGTTATACTGGTATTCAGGCTTTGAAATCCTTGTCTTTTTGGTCTTTATTTTTTATTTTTTTATTTCAACTTTTATATATATATTTTATATATATATATATATTATTATTATTATGGCATTGAGAGTGGCAGCATTCTAAGAATTTCAATGTACAATGTACATTTGACAAGAAATGCTTGAATGTTGAATCTCACAAGTATTTAAAGCAATACAAAAAATGCAGTGTGTGGATGTGGCTAATCTCTTGAAGAATTATACCAGCTTAAAAAAAAGTCTCTAGAAAAGTGTATCAGTTTGTAGTTGACTATACTGAAACACAAGTAAAATGCCTACAGCACATGTAGGACTTTATTCTGGGACCCAAGTTATGTGTCAGATTAACCTCTGATAGAACGTCGGCTTGAATTATTCATCTGTGAGTGTGGGGATGAAACCCCACCTTCCCCTCAGCAAACTGCTCCGTGCCTCCTGACTCCTGGATGCAGACAGACGTGTTATCTGCTGCAGACAGCCACAATTTCATCAGTGGTCAGCAAAGCAGAAGTCTGAGGAGAAGAAATGTCCCTGCCAAAATAAAAGCCACCCCTCACTGAGCAAGGCAGAGCAGGGTGTGTTTTTTTGGATGAATCTGGCTCATCCTTCAGTACTACTTACACTGTAAAAAAAACAAAAAATGGAAGAGAAACTATCTCCGGGCTGATTGCTCAGCATGTATCCCGATTTCCTGAACTGATTCCATGGGAAAGTGGTTTGTGTGGTTGGAATATTTGCGAGTGCGGCAGTGAACGGTGGCCGAAGCGTGTGGAGGAGATGCTTGGCAGATGGTTTAAACACATGCTGGAGCACATGCTAAGTTTGTTGGGTCTTTGGAGTTGTCTTGTGAAAGCAGGACAGTTTCTAGGTAGTGCATGTAAAATCTACTTGGTCGGCTTTGGCATCCCTTCACCAGCAGGCTCCAGCGACTTTATTTAATAATAACTGATATGTCATCATCTGTAACTGGTAACTGTAACGGTTCTTTGAACAAGGGAAAAGTACAGTACAGCAGCCTGTGTTTTAAAAACACACTTTTTCAGGACTCGATCACAGGCAGAACCCGTTTGGATAAAAGTAATATTCATATAGAAAATCTTATTATGTGCTGTCATAAAGAGACGTTTTGGGAAAGGAATTTGGAAGCAGAGTTTTTTTTTTTTTTCCACTTCTCATCACTCATACATGAAGGTATAGTTCAGCTGTGATCCATTGGTAGGCAGAAAAACACTCTGACACCAGCGCTCTGGAAACGTCCCCAACCCTGAACCTTAATTACAATCATTTCCTCCTGCAGACTGAAGCTTCTCGGAGCCCAAAGACTGCTCCCATTCTTCCCATAGAAGCTCGGCTCGCGTCCCTGTGTGTGTTTCCACTCTGCGGTCGCAATAATCAGCTGTGTGCAGGTTCACACTGGGCTCCCTTCAGTCCAGGGGTAAAAGCTGGGAAGGGCTGAAATGTCTCCAGCTTTCCCTTTTTTTTGCGTTGTTGATGTTGTTGAGGGTCTTTCAGCTCGGGGGGACTTTTTACTTGAATAAACTGTGCGTTTTGTTCAGTAAAAACAAAGGGAAATCTTTTGTGGTAGAGTCAGTTGAATGTCTTGAAACTCAGTTAGTTTTTTAATTTTCCTCCTTCTCCTTTTGGACGAAGATGTTATTTAAAACAATATATAAGTATTGAAACCTCTTTATGAGAGGGAGAACGCTGAGGCGGGACACACGCACATTCTCCCACCCCTCTGGTCCTGGCTCAGAGGATCAGGTTTCGCCCTGCCTCTTATTTAAGGGAGCAGGGATTTTCTGGAGCAGTGGCGTTGATTAAAAGCCATGTGAGGGCAGGCTGACCTCAGGACTGACAGGGCCGGAGGCGGGGTCTGTCAGGGCAGCCCGACCGGGTAATTAAATTCATCCCCTTACCACGGACTCTGTATGGGTGGTTGGCTAAGGGGGTCGGAGAAACGGTTGCCCTTAGAAACCACAGTGCACTACAAACATTTTTTTATTTAATCTTGTGAATGTTAAAAACCTGGAACTGATTTAATAAGATTTGAACTGGTTTACTCTTTTGATTTTGCAGGGGAAAACATTATGAACAGCTAAAGATCAGAAGTTTATGCGTTTTAAGGTTAAAACCTGTAAAATCCAGGCATCACATCTTAAAAGATTCAGGCAATCACAGCCAAGTCACTCAGACTGTTAACAGTTTTTTTTTCAGTCTCTGTTATATTCTTTCGCAGTCTTTGTTGTTGATCAAGTCAGCCTGTTATTACCTACTGATGTAATGACCAAACAACTTATTATAGATTCATAATTTAATTTTCCAGTATGTGGGGAGCTATTAGACAATAACTAGCTTGTGTAACAATATGTTAACATTTAGGCAGATAAGTGTTTAATTTTCCTTTTGTCAACTCTCTGAAGTTGACTTCTTGGCAACAATAATATTGTAAAATGTGTAAACCAAGGGAGATTTTGTCATATAGGTTATATATAATGTTGTTTATTTTTATTGATTTAGTTTAATTCTTACATGGTTTATTTGTTTTTCCTTTCAAGACACGTGGATATCTTTTGAACATAAATACTGAAAACCAGAGTGCACTCCTACAAAATAAAATTATAGACAGCTGCATGTGAAGTCACTGCTAAGTTTCAAACAGGTGCAACACTTTCACTAATGGCTGCTAACCGTCCATTCATGCGTCTGAGCATTTGCCATTGCATTTGTCTGTGGTGTGTGTGTATGCGCACATCCTCAGAAACAAGTAGTGGGGTCAAAGGTCAAAACTCCCCCACATCCTTCCCTTTCAGCTAACCCCCCTCATTGATTTACGAGCTGGCTCATGTCGGCAGCGGCGGTGGGTGTCAATATCACAGGAGTGCATGACACGTGCTGAAAGGTCAAAAGTCACCGCGTCTAGGTCGTGACCCCTATCATTGGGTTGTTTAACCTTTAGGATAAACACACACACAGCATTACCCCATTAGCAGCCAGTCATGCACACGCACACACACACACACACACACACAGACACACACGCAGGCAGCGGGGGGGGGGGGGGGGGGCAGCGGGGGGGGGGGGGGGGGGGGGGGGGGGGGGTGGAGCTGCTTGGTGGTGTTTTGCGGCTGGTCGGGAACAAAAGGTGGGAGAAGGTCGTCTCCTCGACGTCTGTAATTTAGAACCATCACAGCCTGAAATAAAGATGTTAACATTTATTGCAGATGAGATAATATTTATGTGGCCACTAAAGTCAATTAAACGTAATTAGAGAGATGGAATCATAAAAGTTTGATAGAAGGAGTTTTTACATTAATGCCAGCGACTCTGCAGCAAGTCACTTTCCAAAAAGGATGATCCAGCAGAAGTGGATCCATTCTGCTGATGTTTTTCCTCTGATGCGGCCGGTGGCTCTACTCACTTCTTCCACTTTGCTTTTTTGCGTCCTGATAGGGTTCAGAAAAAGGGACAAACTTGTTGTATTTCACCTGAGACAAGCAGGTTTGGTGGCCAAGTGGCCATGTTTTTTAGAATAATATACAGGGGCCTTTGATATTTCGTTTCAGATGAAGTTATACTAATTCTTATAAGAATTAGTCGGTCTGCACTGTAACTTACTGTTAAAAAAATGCAAAAATGTCTTTATAGCTATTTTATTAATAGTCTTTTTTTCCCCTCAGAGATTTAAACATCCAAACCATTTGCTATTCAAATCAACATGATTTAAGAGCTTAGTAGGATTAAGTGTAAGTGTATGGAGGATCATTTTAAATGTTGTGTAGTAGTTCTGACATACCAACAGTTAGTTGTGTTTGTATTCAGAAATTATCGTTTTATTTTATTGGATGTTTTAATATAAAATATTTCTGCAGCTGTGAATAGTAAAAAGCACAGTATTTGTGTCTTGTACGCAAGTTTTAAGTGTGATAAAATGGAAACACTCGGTGATTCAATACTTGAATAAATGAGATTTTTTGTTGCATTACAAAATGACAGATCACCTTAGATGTATTTGGTTTTAATAACAGAGCAGGGTCTATTTTCTGAGTTAAGTTGTACATGCATCTGTGATAGGTCAGAGTAGTAACTTCACGGGTTTCTAGAGGAAGCTCCTCCAGCAGCACAATTGGAGGATATCTGTGTGTCGGTGTGATAACAAGTCGCCGGTCCAACCTACAGAATGTGACGGTTTCCAAAGCCACCAACATCAGATATTTATCTTCCACTCACCTTATATGACCCCGCTGGGTTGATACCAAGCAAGCAGCAAATGTGTGTGCATGTGTGTGTGTCTGTGTGTAAAGGCGTCTGACCCAGTTGCCTCTGGCCTACTGAGCTCTGAAAGAGATTTGGAGCTTCGTCGCCGGGCTGTAGCTTTGAGCAGCCTGCTCTCTCAGGCTGTACCAAAACACCAGCCTCCTACTTGACTTCACTTCTTGCTTGACCTTTGGTGAACAACTGACACACACCGACAGCACTAGTACACGCATTTGTCCACAAAGCTATGAACCAAGCTTCTCAGTTCTGTCACTCATGGTTCAAGACCTGACACTAAGCATCATTCAGACTGTTAGCACATGACGTGAAATTTTGTGAAATCGTTGAGTTTGGATCAAACCAATGAAAGACATATTAAGAATATTTCCAAATGTGGAGCAGAATAAAGCACAGCATAGCAATTAAGTGTAAGTGGGTTTGTTTTAAGTTTTATCGTTGCAGCAAGCATTGCCAGACCATCGTGGATATGTTCACTACCAAAAGATTCACATTTCAAAACTCCAAACTTTATCACCTTGTGCAGGGTGACAGCTCACTGGCTTTCCACTGTGGTGGCCTAATGGATAAGAGGAGACGGAAAGAAAATGTTAAATGGAAAAGTGTTCGTGAAATGTCGATCCCTTCTGACTGTAAATATTTTCCCACCATCACAACATGTGTCTGTAATTGTCATTGTCCCCTGCGACTGCTTTGTTCACTTGACAAAAGTTATTGCATTGTCAGACATCATAAATTTCGCAAGCGGGTACTTAGAGAGCAATGCCAATTGACATAAGTATGAGTGTCAGAAAAAGCAGCATGAGTATGAGTCTGTATACATGTGCATGTGTGTGAGATATGTTTTTTGCCGAAAGAAACCCAATCATATGTGGTGACTGTTCATCCCTTCTTACAGACGCTTTACATTTCCTGCTCCTCTTCTTCTTCTGACTGCTGTTCATCAGTCTTCATGTGGAACTGTTTAAAGCGAACATAGCGTAAAACCACAGACTCTGCTGTGGTTCCTGAAGTACACACTGTAACCACGGGAACACCCCCAACTCACCACCGACCGACCAACCAACCAACCAACCAACCATCTCAAACACAAACACACACACACACACACACACACACGCTATCTCTGAAAGTTTAAATATCCTCACAATCGTGTTTTAACCAAAGCTGTTCTTCACAACCATCAACGGAGACTTGTGCACACATTAGATGACGTCTCCCCAAATCATCCACCAAACATCCAAAACTTGTAAAGCCACAAAGGCCGTATCATCACTCTCTCATCTACACACGGAGATACACACACTGTCCCATTCATGGTCAGTGAGCTGTGAGATCAGTCATAGAATTAACCCACTGTTTCAATTCAATCAGCAAACTGTTCAACAAACATGGATTGAGTTTAATAAGCATCTCGTCAAATCCTTTATTTTGAATCTGACTTGCTTTTTGTTTGCATCATCCAAGAACTTTCCATTAAATTGAAGCAAGAAAGGGTATACGAATGACAAACCATCATATCATATTCTTTCCTTGATCCTGTAAATGAAGGAATATAACTGAGTGCAGAGGTTGGAGCAGCACCGTCATGAGAAACACAAATATTTTGTGAATACATGAGAATGTAAGTCATTTTTGTGAAGGTTTTTGTTCAGAAAACTGAAAGTTTTCCACTTCAGTCCCACTGCTACCCCTTCACCCCCCAGATGTGAACTGTTCCCCCGATGTGCAGTGTAGTAAAGTCAGGTAATTCAGTTTAAAGTGTGTTGTCGATGCTGAGGATTTCCCCTGCACATGTTCAAGTTCAGAGCATATTTTTGCTCTTGCAGGGAAACGAGAGGAGAGGGTGTTCGAGCCGACTGATCCCTAAATACAACACAAACAGACAGCACACGCACAGACACGCACAGACTCACACAGACGCACATACACACACACACACACACACACACACACTGCTCGGGCAGTATGTTTCCCCCGTCTCGCTGCCTCTGTCTGTGTTGATTTATGGCGTCTGAACTTGAACCCAGACCTTCATAAAAATAAACTGCGTTTTGTATCGTTCAGGAGGAGTACATTTAATTCTGCTCTCTCTGCGTCTTCACGGGTGCAGAAATTTTGATTAAAGGAAAAAGCTATCCATTTATATTTTTAAGTGAAAAGAGACCTGATGTGACACAGACTGGAAGACCTGATCCAGAACATGGTTGGGCATAACAGTGTGAGAGACGGGCATGACAGTCTGCAGCAGCATAATCGTCTCACAGTAACTACATTCGTCTATTTATTGATATTTGTGGTTAATTGCTCGATTAACATGGACCCTTGCCCAGTGATCAGTGTTGATGGTAACATGTTCTGGGGTTAACTCCAAACCTATTTTGCACATGTAGTCGTGACACAACTGAACATGATAAATGACAAAAAGCATCGTCCACATGTAAAGGTTAAAAGAATGAACAAAATAGCTGCAAGAATGTGTAAGAAATTGACCACAATACTTCCGAGAACCAACAAAACCACACGTTTTCATTGTTCCTTCACTGCATCTGCCTGAAAACACGTTTGTCTTCAGAGATTGTTGGTGATGACTGTAGGGAAGAACCTGTCTTTTAACCAAGAAATGTCTTTTTTTGAACACTGAAAGATTGTTATTTGGGCTCTCTGAAAACATTGTGATAGGATTAGCAGAGAGATAAATCTGTTTGGTACGGATTAAGAGCCTTTTTAAGTTAAAGACACCACAGGACCAGTGACAAAAACGCAGAAAAGCCAATTTTGGATTCAAACCTCTCCATTGGATATATCATGTTTTTCTTTTTCTTTCAGACTTTTTACTGAAGTAAAGGATCTGAATATGTCTTCCATCCCTGAAAGTCACACCATAGAACGAATATTGCAGCAGCAGTTTTCCAGCAACTTCTCTGTTTTGCTAAGTCAAATAAATGATTTTGTCAATGTAGTCTGGTAGCAACACAACGTCCTGGCTCTGTAACTCGGCTCACCGATCCTATGGTGTTTTGATTTCATTCTGTTCTTAAGTACATTCCTCATCGTCTTCTTCTCCTCCGCCACCTCGGAACTTTCCTCTCCTCTAAAGGTCGTCGAAACTATCTTTTTGTAGAGGTCGTCGGACAGGAATGTAGCTGCACTGCCGGTGGTGAGTTGTGCCAGCTGCTGAGAATAAATGTCTCTGTCGCTAAGGACCGGAGGTGGGGGGTTGCGGGTGAGGGGGGGTCGTCCTTAGCAACAGAAACCCCTTCACCCGAGACTCCATCGGCAGTTGAGACTCTGCCTGCCTTCGTGCAAGCCATGCCAACAAAATGGAGTCTGTCAAGTGTTTGCTGTGAAAAATATCAAGCTGCAGTTTTAATGTTGTTAAAGCTCCTACATTTAAAATTCAACACGACTGTCACATTTTTTGCAAATTTGAAATTCACCAATTTTACACACCAATTGGTCATGGTTCTGTCCTCTTCCACAACCACCAGACTGCTACTCATTAGAGTTGAGTAGTTTGAAAGAGATGGCTGTTTACAGGAACTGTTGTGTTGCATTGTGGCAGGATCTGGTGTTTGTAATAAAAAAAAAACATAGGATGGACTAAGTTAGGATGTCTCCATTCAAAGTTTGATCACCAGGATTTAAAATTTGGGATTCAAACTTTGTAGATGTGATTAATGAAATTGCTGGAATGCCCCTTAGTGCACCTGTTGGTATTTGGGTAATAGTGCAAGAAAGTTTGAACTGCCGATAAAATAATTTGAGATAAATGTTTCAGAGAAAGGGAGCGCATGTTTTTACCTCTATAACGATACTGATTTAACTCTTTATGATCAGTTAAAATGTCAGTCTACGAAATGTAAACCTAGAAATGAACAAAATAAAAGTACTTACAGCATTTCCCTTGACTTTGGAAGAAACATTTGTGTAACTGTGAATGTTTCTTTCCGTATGGGAGTCTGTCTATCTTGAAAGGCTTAGCGAGAGTGGTGTGTGCCAAAAAATCCCTTAAACCCTCTGTTTCACACACACACACCCTCCCATTGTGTGCGAAGCCGTGGGGACGCTGCCGTGTGTGTGTGAAGCGAACGTCGACATGAACCAGGACAGCTGTGAACGTCTGCAGGGAAACTCTCCACAGATGGTGGAAGCAGAGAAACTCCAAAGCGCCGTATGGTTGCTAAAAAATATACGAAGGAGGAGAAGAAGAAGAATCGGGTCAGAATGGATTTGTGATGCTACGTGTCACTGACATTTCAAAGATATTTTAATATTTATATATATATTTATTATTATTCATTTAATTTTGGGGTATTTCATGAGAAAACACTTCTTTAGTACTAGTTTTTGGCGCATTGTAGCAAATTATTTTATTGTCCATTCATATTTATATTTTAAATGTATTTATTGGTTTCTCATTTTTGTTATATGTTTCAATTGTTATTGTCAACAAAAACCAACAACATTTAAAATGGGCATTCCATTTGTCCTTGTTCTGTAACAGTAGCTTGTAAATTAGACTTCGGAATGATCTGTTCATTAATTACAAGGTGAATATTCAGCATATTCAAAGACTTTGCTGGAGATAAAACACCTGCCCACACAATGCTTTTAAAAAACATGTCGAACATACAAAAGGAACAAGATTAGAAATAGACAGAAAGTTGACCCTCTACTGTGGGAGGATTGGAGGATTTAGAAGGTAAAATAAAAAAAAAGGAAAAGAGAATCCCTGTTCGTCCGTGAAGATGATCATGGTCCTCAGTTGGTCGGCCAGATGCCTGAGAGAGCTAGAGAGAGAGAGACTGAGAGAGCCAGCATCACTCAGACTGCAGGGTCGAGCTTTTTGCATATTTGAGGAAAGCTGTCCGACTCTTTGGCCCCAGTCCAAGAGGTGAAACACACAAAGAGCTCATTCTGTGGAACCAAGAGTCCTTCTCTTTTCTTTTTGTTGTGTGTTTGTGTGCGTGCGCGCAGGCACGCAGTCGACACCGTCAGATGTTCATTTTTAATTATTGACAAGCGAAGGATTAGTGGAGGTGGAGGTTGGGGAGCTGATAACTGAATTATTGAACTGTTTCTTTCCAGCGCTGCCCTGGGTCACTCTGCAAGCCTATATGAGTGTTGTGTTGGGGATGGGGGGTGTTGGGCGGGGGGGTGGGGTTTGGTGGTGAATAAAGGAGAGCGGGCCGGATAATGAGGCTGTGGCGGCTCGTCGTGCCAAGCCACAAGGTGCTGGCAGGCGCTGAATCCTTCGCTGTTTATCTCCACAGAGCCGCTGTGGACGCCACTGCGGTCGGGGAAGGAAAACTTTAAAAAAACATAAGTCAGCACTGATTCCAGGACATGAGAGGAGGGGAGTGTGTTTGTTACAAGTGGCAGAAGGTCTGATAACTGAGCAAACTCTTGCGCACTCTTAGAGCTGCTTCACATCACAACAGTTACTCCTCTGATACACGATTCTCAGAACTGGAAATAAACTGTTGGTTTATTTTGCTAAGCTACTGCTGTTATCCTGTAGTCTGCCCTGATATTTAATGATTCAAGTTGACATTTCACCTTTTTGGAGCAAAAAACAATGAACAAAAGTTCTGTGTTCCTGCAGTGACTACTTTACTAAACTCTCCAGCTAAGAAATTCTTTAAATTGTTACTTCAGACCCAGGCCCAAATACACCCATTGCTTAAACTGTGAGAAAAGCTAAAAGGTGGCCAAAGGTCTTTGGTGGTAAGGGAGGACAGCTTTAAGTTCTTCAGTTCACATCTCCACCTGTGTTTCCAGTGACAACTTGTGATCAGATCTCACTTCCCCCCTCTATATGCGTATCAATACAATTTTTCTTTATAATGTTTTTGTTTTCAATTGCCATGGACAGCTGATTTGTGTCATTAGAGAACACCACAGGTTTTCTCTATTGCAGAGGACGTCATTTAAGTAGGTCCATCAATCCACAAGGCTGTGTATCAAACCGATAGCACTTGTTGGTTCTGAGTATGTTGGTGTCATTACGTCAAAAGTTGACATTAAATGTCTGCTCAGATTAATGATCACGTTTAGTTTTTCTGTGTGCGTGCATGCTGGCCCTGGTCGTCGATCTGCTAGAGTTGTGTTATTGGTGCGTCCGACTCCGTCCCGAGCGGCCTTCACCGGGGCCTCTGTTTTATTCACTCACTCAAAGCAGAAAACTGTTTTCAGAGACGAGACAAAAGCTCCACTTGATTAAGCCGTGAAAGTGTCTGGGAACGTGGGCCCTGGTGACCGAGCTAATTGGTAAAACCAACTCGTCTCTCACCCGCCCTCCCATCCACACCCTGAGGGTCTCCCCCACTTTAAATACCACCACCTTTGTGATTGTTTTTTTTTTACTTTTGTGACTTCTCATGCCTCGATAAAGAGAGGGAGAGGAGAGGAGAGGAGTGGCCTTGATTCAACTATAAGTTAGATTTTTTTTTCTGAGATTGTTAATTACCTAACATCATCTATCGGCCGTCAATCTCCTGCACCACCGCATCCCAGAGGTGTTCCATTGGATTCACATTGGAGGACGGTGGGGCTTACTGAAGTCAGGGATTCAACATTAAACCAGACAATGATCTAGTTTGAGTTTAACCAAATCCCCAAAATAGTTAAATAATGCTACACTGGTTATGAGCAGGCTAAGATCAGATAAACAATAGAAATGTGTTATTGGTGAACACAAATATGTTGCAAAATATGAAAAGCATTGTCTTCATTACACAAATGTAGTCCAGGCGCCAGGGTTGTGTTGTGAATGATTTTGTTGTGCCTGTGACATATTTATAAACATAAATCAACCACCTCTGCTTTATATGAAGTCATGTGATGCGAGTTGTGCGCTGGTTCCTGTAGCTTTGCCTGCTGGCTTGTGCTAGGTCAATCTGAGGGTCTGGGCGGGGAACCTACTGTCCCCAGTTGTTTAGGACATAGGACTTGTTGACAGAGAGTTGGAAGGGTTGAGGCACAATGAGTCAGATAAAGTAAATCAGTGACACATGCACATCAGCTGTTTGACCCTGCTGACCTCACCGCAGTGCCCCGGAGCACCCCTCCCCCCTTCCTCTCCCTATCTCTGTATAGGACAAACAAATAGGACTCTGATGATAAAAGTATAGATCGTCCTGCTGATGGACGGGGTTTCCAAACCATGGCAGCAAGGGTCGAGTGCTTACTTGCCACACATACACGTACGCAAGCACACACACATACACGTACACACACACACACACAGGACCCTCCCTCTGCGACCGCCTCCCTCTCTCTCTCTCCTCTCCACATGTACCCCCTTCCTCCCCCTTCCATAACCCGCTCTGCGGCTTCCTGCTAATTAAATTCCTTCGCTGTCCATTAGACGGATAGAGTGAGCAGGACTGCTGACTCAACACAGGTAGCGCAGCTCCTCGCCGTAATGGCTCGGAGAGCTCGAGTGCCCGAGCAATTCATTTGGCCGCCCAGTTTTACACATCCCTGGGTCACCGCATGCTTTCAAGGGTGCAGAGAGGAGAGAGAGGGATGAGTGTGTGTGTGTGTGTGTGGGGGGGTTATAAGCTAATACTTTCAAAATGCTTTAATTCTAAAACGGACACTCGGCAAGGATGTGTCCTCTAAAATGTACAGACATGCTCTTGCTATAGGCTCTTTCTCTCCCCACACTGTTACGTGGTTATTGAGTGGTATCGTTTGAAAATCTTAGCCATCGTAGACATCACTGGATCTACGATAGCACCGGAGTGTCAGTCCTGAGACCTAAACCCTAAAAAGAAACAACTGTCTAATGATCTGCTGTGAGAAAGTCCCCTTCAGGTGAAAAACTGGTCTTTGTGGTCTTTGTTCCCCCCGCACTCTCACTCAACCTTCATGTGGATATACATTTCTTGTCTCTTAAACTCATGAACTGCAAATACTTCATACCAAATTAAAATGTATATATAAGAATTTACATTTATATAGCCATAAATTCAGTCTGGTCATATTTACGTAGTTGTCAGATATTTTTGTTCTTTTGATCTATAAATGATTAAATTCCCGTTTTATCCATAAAGTCATTTATTACACATGCACATCACCTTAATGTTAATGGATTTCTAAAGTATACATATCCACAGAAGTGTGTTGGATTATGTTTTAGATGTTTTCTATTAGCAATACCTCTGGTCTCCAAATGATGGATTTATTGAAATTGTGTTGAATAGATTGAGGATGGGAAGGAATCTGCATGTTGTCGGGCAGTTGAATCTGCAGCTTTGTTGCTGTGTGTCCCTGCTGTAACATCACACCTCCCATTCCGTCCTCCCTGAAGGGTTCGGGCCTGAATGCAAGACACAGCAAGTGCTATTTAGGAAGTGACAGCTAATAAACAATGAAGAATTTACGTGCGCGCTGAAGGACAGACAGACAGACAGAGGGGAGGAGGAGAGGAGCTGCTGACTGGACGCTCCAATGCCTCCATCACACGACACAACAGAGCTGGTTTATAGTCTCATCTACGAAACTTGGAGCACTGTACGGCCATTTATAGTCCTGCAGTTAGTGGGAAGGGGTTGCGTTTAGCCTCACTTAAGTATTGAGATTCTTTATTGAAAGACTCCTTTCATTGCAACACTGATTCCTGAACCTGTATTCAATGTATTATTTACTCTAAGCCAGTTAACCGCTAGCAGCTAAAAGTTGTGTGATGTGGAAAGCTGTTAGTCTTAATGTGCAGATTCACCATGCAATACAAGTAATATCAGATAGCGATATTTGTTGGTACCAAAGTATTGAGATAGTATGGCACTGGGAGATATACCAAATGAAGATAAGGGTAATTCCCAATAGGATAAGCTTTGTTTCCTTTGTTGCAAATCAGCAAACAAAAAAACAAAAATCGCTTGTATTTACTTTTTTTACTCTAAATAAATCCATAGGTTTTGCCATTGTTATTCCTAGGTCGAACACATTTTTGACACTAAGCAGAAAGACTATTATTTCACTGGAAAAGGTTAAGATAAGGGTTTACTACTATAATACCAATGTGTGTGAGGTGGGAGTGAGCGGAGTTTTGGATGTGATTGTACACTTTGAATTGAATGGAATTATGGACCTTTATTGCAATAAATGTCGCAGTGATCCGTCTCCATTCAAACATCTGAGGCTAGTGAAGTGTGTCATGGATACTGTAGTTGGATTCAGTTATCCTCTGTATAGTGAATAGATATGTGGACCTTTGGGGAATGGTCACCTGTGTATTTGATCAGATCTCTGCAGTTTCTCAGGCCTTCTCTTCATCCTCTCGTCTTTCTTCTATTACGTGGCCTTAGGACAATGAACGTTCACACATGCTCCTAAAATCCGGCTTCCCAACCCCCCTCCATCTACACCCGGGGTCCGAACAAACAAGAAATTAGAAAAAACAACAACATCTCGTCGTCTCCTTTTCTTCCTTATTAGCATGTCAATCGTCTCTCTGTCCTCCACTCATTCCATCGCTGGGTGATTCTGTGTGTGTGTGTGTGTGTGTGTGTGTGTGCGCGCATCCAGAAATTGATCTGGAGCAGAAACGGGACAGATGAGAAGCGGGAGAAGGAAAGAAGGGGCAAGCAAAGAAAGAGAGGGGGATGGCAGGAAAGAATAAGGAAGGATGGAGATATTGAGAAAGGAAGAATGCAGGAATAAGTTCAGGATAAAGGGAGTGTGGGACCAAAAGAGGGAAGGAAAGTAAAGATGAGGAAACTGATGGAGGCATGTTGTGAGACAGAGGGAAAGAAGTAAAAAAGGAAGAGAGAAGGATGGATCAGAGAAAGGTGGGGAACTGGACAGGCTGGTAAGAAATTGGGAAAAAGAAAACGACGAAGGGATGAATAAACAGACAGCAGCAGAGGAGTGCAGCTGCCTCCTCATTCCCACAGTCTGTCTTACTCCAGGCTCGTTTGTTCTGGTCCAGACTTCATTCATGTTTTACCTAATTAACATCTCATCTGCATAACTTGTTGCTGCCCCCTCCTCCCCCCTCCCTGAAACAATGGCCGCCAGACCGAGAGAGAGACTAATCCAGAAGGCCTCTGTGGCGCAGATAAAAGCGATCTGTGCTGTCGAACCACTCGCCTTTCTCCTTGCCAATTAAAACTCCTCTCAGCGCCGTCAGTGGAGCCGCGTTGCAGCTCGTGGTTCACGCTGGCGACCAATAGGATGTGTGTGTTTGCGTGTGTGTGTGAATTACTCTTAGCTCCTTGACCTCTGTTTGGATGTTCCACTTTTCGTTTCCACAGTAAAGGTCTTTACCTCTGCTGTGCTGGGTGATTTGTGGGAAATTCGGCTTAAAATCCTCCAGGTGTCGGAGGAGGATCTCTGAGGAGTTGGAGGTCGCGTGATGCTGCCGAAACAGAAGTGGTTTGTTTAGCTCCGATTTAATCCTCCGGTTGGTATTTTCTTTGCCGCGCATGTGATTCAGATCCAGAGAATAAACGTGTCAGTTCTGTTTTCTGTGCCAGTGGAGGGTAAGCGCAGGTGGGTGGGGAGTTTTCACCATCTCCTGGAGATGCGAGGCAGATGTTGGAGCGCTGGGGTTTGGTTGGCAAGCTGTCACAACACCCGTCTCGATACGACATACGCAAACAGACACACAAACGTGACCGCGGCTACCGACTGTCCTCAAGGTCAATGTACCTGCACCCACACTCATACTTTCTCTCACGTTTAATTTGCTCAACGCGCATGGGACAACCGATATCTGTTCACATGAAAATCCTCCCTTTACTTAGATTTTTAATTACCTGATTTATGATTTATTGTTTATTTGTTCACTTCAGTTATTAACTGGTAACTTTAATCATAAGCTCCCCATGAGCTGATAGTTGACAATAGCACCGTAATATGCTCTCATTTGATTGGACGAGGGTCTATGTAACACTAAAAAACACCAATAAATCACCTCACTTTGTCACAAACCTGCAGAATAAAACAGTCCAACAAAGAAACCGTTAAACTTAAATAAACATTGACTATCACATAATATCTATACTTTGTAAGAAACTAAAACATATATCAAAAGTTAAATACCCAACAGAAGGCAGGTGAACCGTTTCTGTGACCCCAGAGAGAAAGGCCAGGTCTACCCAAGTCGTCAGCATAGCTGGCAGCTAACTGTGCGACCCACTCACATGGTATCGATGTCCCAGGAATGCAGAGATAGCACCTCGCAAGACTGGTCAGCCCTGAGGAGTGTGTCTGATTGAGAGGAAACTGCTGAGATTACAACAAACCCTGAGCAGTGCTTGACATTAAGTACTGTAAACCAGTATCAGCTGCACTGTTCAAACTCATAATATGAAAAACTATTTCTCTACTTCTAATTATGAAACATCTGGCCCTGGCACCTGCCTGGCTGTCTACAGGCTGTTTATCTTGTAGCAGAAAAATAGAGATATGAAGGCATAGTTTGTGTGAATTTATAGGGTCTGTATTAATGAGACTGCAGATGTCCGAGGGACATGAATTACGTCATACACATGTTCACATATGCAGACCCACAGTGAAACAGAAAAGTAATTACAATTTTTACGTTTAATAATGTACAGTTAGGGAGGGTGTATTTTGTGTTATCTACAGACATTCCCTAGAAAAAGAGAGAAACAGCCTGTTTTTCTAACTGATGCTTTACCTGTTATCCTACTCTGAAAACTTCATATTCACGTCCAACATTAGGGACATAAGTTTTGAGAGTACTCTCTGTAAATTCCAGCCTAATATTCAGCCTTCTAATGTTCCCATTTGAAAATCAACCTGCAGAGACTTGAAAGGTGCTTGTAGACACACAATCCATCAGAGTCAACGTCATGCTGTGTCTGCTGTACTTCGAGTTTGTCAGGCACGTTATTATTGTGCCATAATGCAGCTGAGTGTTCAAACAGCAGAAGGCCCGACAAGTGAGGCTCAGACATTGAAAATAATAACAAAAAAAATCACCATCTTTTTGCCTTTAAACAGATTCTGTAAATGATTTAAGGTAACTGTCTAAAACGGCCAGTTTGGACCTTTAACCTTCCCTGATGGTTCATTTTACTCTTGGCTTTAAAATAAATTCTTTATGAAATCTTTAGGATCCAGTGTTTCCTCCCTGCAGAAGCTCCAGGCTGCAGCCCGCCTTATGTTTTATGTATGTTCACCATTTCCTATGAGGCTGAGTGAGGCTTCCTCTGCAGCGGCCCAGCTCTCCACAGCTAGTTATTGATGACAGATAAGATGCAGAGCCACCGTCGCTCGTGTTCAAATCATCTTGGGCAACTGGAACCACTTGCTTTGGTTTCCAGAAGCAGTGCTGCTCTTTACCCTTCCTCTTCCTCTTTACCTCTTTGCATTTTGTTACAACTTACCCACCCCCCTCCCCCTCTCCCGTCCCTCTCCGGGTTGATTCAGCATTCAGAGGAGCGGGAGTTGTTACAGGAGGAGGGGGAGCGGGAATGGAGGGAGTCCGGGGGAAAGAGAAAGTGATATTTCTATTTTGTGGGCTGGTCCTGCGCTGGAATGACAGGCTTAGGGGGGTGTATTATTACCACTGTAGCCTCCCTCTGCCATCCCTCTGCACTGAGAGGGGAGGAGGTGGAGGAGGAGGGTAATTTGTGTGGCTGTAGCCGAGCTGCTCTCTCCTGACCTGAGGAATAACTCACAGCGGCGGCAGCCTCAGTTTGCTTTCTGGCGCGTGAGGAGAAACTCCAGCTCCCTCTGCTTTGGCTGGCCAGTTATTATGCTGCTCCTCCTCCTACACCTCCTCTTTTCTTTTGCCCATCCTTATTTTTCTTTTAGTCTCCCCGCTTTTCCTCTCCTCTCCTCTCCTCTCCTCTTCTCTTCTCTCTCTCCTGTGTCAGCAGCTCTTCTGTTAGTGGCAGTATTCTGGCTCCAAGGGCTTTTGGGGGAGACTGGCTTTAAGATGCCACCGGAGCAATTAGCTGCAGGCTCTATTAAAGCCTCCGCCACCCTCCCTCCTCCTCCTCGTCCCCTTCCTCCCGGTAACCCCTTCACGCCCTGCACTTAAATCACACTCTGCCAGCCGTCTTTAAGGTGCTTTCACTCCCTCCTCCTCTGTGGTATGTTCAGACTGTCTGCCGTTTCCTGTCTGGTTAAAGTGACGCGGGACAATGACATGCTCCCAGTTACTTTAATACAGATTCAGTTGTTTTCTGAGACTTTCTACTCTGAAAAACAATTGTCAATGTGTGCGTGTTCATGAATGCTGCTGCAGCATCTTTATTCTGCAGCTTATCAATGACATGACTGAACAGACGTATAATGAGAATTCATGCGCTCATCAGGAGAGTCCTTTTACTTTTACTGAGCAAAATGCCTTTAAATTGGCAATTGCAACAGTGCAATCTATCACAACTCTTTTCATCCCAGTCCAACCATGTGCTTTAAAGAATATGTCATTATCCAACTGCAACAGAAACTTGTGGAAGGAAACATGTTGGTGACTGTTATATCAATGCTATTAGGAACTGTTATTTCACAAGTGTAACGAATCAGTAAATGTTTTGTTTTCTACCTGAAAATAATTACTTTATTGTGCAGAAAACTTCATCGTTGAGAGTTAAATGTAGCTGTAACTCGGGGAATTTGAGAATCAGAATCAGAAACAAGTTTATTGCCAAGTCATTTGTCAATACTTGGAATTTTCTGTGAAAAGAGTTGAATTATGTGTCAGTTCATTTTCAATGAATTTGGAGAAAGAATCTAATTAGTTTGGTTAGGTTTTTTTTTTTCATCTCTCTCATCACACGGGACTAAATGGTGACAGTGATGCCTATCGTCTTACCTGCCTTGAGCTCATTTATAAGCAGCACATGGAGAGCAGACCAATCACTCTGTCTTTTTATATTATCCTCTTTGTAAACCCTTCGCCCGCCTTCACGCCTCTCAGCTGATTAAACCTCAACACTGTTCATCCGTCCATCTTGTTGTTCTGCTCACTGGCCCGCCCAGCCAAATGCAATTGAGCCGTATTTTTGCAGATTGCCTCGTTGTAAATAAGTTAATTCAGCTCATTAAGCATTAGGAGAGCTGCAGCGCTGTGTGTGGAGGATGCTCGCTCAGGCAGAGAGAAGAGTAGGGGGGAACAAACAGGTGGATGAGGCACAGACGTCAGTTGAATGGGGTCAAGAACAAGAGGGATGCTGGGACTTGTCATCTTGAAAGTGAATTCCGGTCTAGAAAAGTTTCGGATGGGCTTTTGGAGTTCATTTTTTGTTGTATGAGCACTTTTGTGGGTCTCAGAAGTTCTTCAGTGTTTTATATTTTTTGTGACAGACATACATGATTGACAAATAAAATAATTAAATAGCAATAAAAAAATGTCAAGTTCAAAATTATATTTAAGTCAAGTTTGGTTAGTAGCTTCATCCTTTATTTATTCACAACAACAGTTCAGATCTTACTCCAAGTTCTGCATTATCCCTAATAATGGCCAATCATCTCCCTCTCTCTCCCATTGCCCCCCCCCCCCCCCCCCCCCCCCTCCCCCCCATTCCCCCCCCCCCCCCCCCCCTCTCGTTCCACCTCGCCACATGATATTTAATCTGTCATCTTTGTTTTCAACACACACAGTGCAAGCTGTTGCTGGCACGGCCTGTAAGGGCTCAGGGCCCATCTGGAGAGCGGACACAGTCTTTTCTTTATGCCCCTGTGTGTTGTTTTCTGTCTTTTTTGTTGTGTATTATGGGGGAGTGTAAACAGTGCTGTGTGGGATGCATTCAACTCCCCCCACCCCACGTCCTTAGCAGGACTTGTGGATGCAGCCGCAGGAGGTCACAGCAGTTTTACCACAAAATTAATCGACTGTCAAACGGCATCTGAGAGAGAAACATAGAGAACCACAGACCACACTGGTGACTGCAGTTTCAACCATATGTACAGTATATTGTATACATAAGTTAAATAATGTTTTCCTTTAATTGTTCATTGCTCTGCAAGTTATATTTTAAAGCACTAGATAAACGGATGTCTCAAAAGGAGAAAATCTAAAAACAGAAAATCAAAGGGGTCAAGGTGTTTTGACACTAATTTGAAAGAAATTTCAGGAAAAGAAATT
Source organism: Colistium nudipinnis (assembly GCA_016785305.1). Taxonomy (NCBI): domain Eukaryota; kingdom Metazoa; phylum Chordata; class Actinopteri; order Pleuronectiformes; family Rhombosoleidae; genus Colistium; species Colistium nudipinnis. Next base: position 3,222,133 of record JAFBJU010000331.1, on the reverse strand, counting down.
CGGAAAATGTTTTCTGCTGGTGTTGACAGGTTAAGAGAACTGTTCACACTGATTCCTGTGTCTTTATATGAATACGGTATCAAATAAGTATACAAATACTGGAAATAGGCATAACACGAGAAAATATTTAAAATTCAAATACACGAGCATAGGAAACATTTAATCTGAGGTTCTTCAAGTTGCTGCTTCACAGCTATGTCGCGAAGTTTGTTCTACATTGTGCTGTTGCTTTTGACATGACATTTGGTCTTACATAAGGAGAAATAGTATTTGTAGACCCATTAATATTTACACAGCTCTGTATTCCCACTTTAAAATGCAACTGAAACTACAGCAAAAAAGAAAGTAAAAACATAAATGTGTGGAAAATGAGTGTGATTTCTTCTCTCAGCTAATATGGAAGAGGATTGCATGTCCATCACCTGGACCCCACCTTACTCTACTCATTCTCACCTGTAATTAATCTGACGTGTTAATGGCTGTCATCCTCTTCATCATGTAAATTAAATACATATCTTCCCTACATGGACACACACACTTAGGTCCAGTGGTGGCGGGCAGCTCTAAGCTGATTACGTTTCAGTTTTTGTCTTTATTGATTGAGGATAAGGATCCAAAGTGATTGCGAGTCAGTAATCACTTGAGGCTTTCAATTAAAAACCAGTAAAACCCACGTCTCTCTTGGAGCTCCTAATCAGTGTGTGCTTAGCTTTGAACACCTGTGTGTGTGTGTGTGTGTGTGTGTGTGGGTGTGTGTGTGTGTGTGTGTGTGCGTGTGCGTGTGCGTGTGCGCCTGTCTATGTGTTTGTCTGTATGTGTAACCTGGCTTTAATTGTCCCTGTTGCTGCATTACTGTGGTCCTGCCTGAAAGCAAAACACACACACATACATTTTGTCACAACCCCTCAGTTTCTCAACACTAAATGAAGACTGTTTGATTTGGACGTGCTCTTTGATTCTCAAATGCCATCTGAAATCAAGTGCAAATATCCAGTGACTCTTTATCATTCACAATGTGTTCCGGTAAATGAGTTGTTGAGTCTGCATTCTTTGCAGAAATTAGGCCAGTGAGCAGGCTGTTTTTTCTGTTTTTTTTCTCCCTATATTAAGTCCTGTGCTGTGTGCTGCCCCAAACTACATGGCCAAGTGGCCACTCTTAAATAGTGGGATGCAGATGTTTGCATTAGCAAACACCAGTAAATCACAAAAGAAGAACTTTAAATAGTGGGGGTTTCTGTAATGTATGGACATATAATGGACTGGAATGGGCTGCTTTGGTCTCTTTTATAAGTCACTTAGAGTCATTACTTACTTACATTCTTGGAGTTTTTCTAGTGACAGACAGTTTCATGTAGAAGATTCTCTCAGGGTGTATTCTAACTCCCAAACTAAGTCTCAAGTCTCGTAAAACCCTGTAAAGTTGTGAGGGCCAGCCAAAAATGTCTTCAGTACGATGGGCTTGGGCCAAGATTGGTCATCATCATAAACTATAGAGGGACAAAAATATGCACATCCACATTCCCATAGTTTGATAAACAGTAGGACAGTGAGGAGTATGTGTGCCGTGTTTTTCAGCAATCTATCTCTTTTCAGTCAATACAAAGAGTTAAAGCATACTGATAAAGGCACATTACAACACCGCTCACACACACGCAGACACACCCGTATTTCAATACTGTATACTACAGTACTATCGGCCCATGTGTCTTTCAATGTAATTGTGTGTGTGTGTGTGTGTGTCAATGTGTGTGTGCGTGCGTGTGTGTGTGTGTCTCTGATTGTGCTGGCGCCCTATAAAGTGAGACCCTCCGGCTTCAGCCTCTCCTGCTGTGCTGTGAAACTTAAGAGGCAACTGTGATAAAACACACACACACACACACGCACTCCACATAGGTGGTTACAGTGAGGACACACATGCACTCAATGACCCCTATCACCACATTACATTTACAGTTACTGTGCAGTTTTAATATGTAGTTTTCTGTTTCCTTCTCATGCTCTCCTTTAGTGACTATTCCTCTAGTCTCTTTTCTCCCTTATTGTCTTTTCTTCTTGCTACTCCTCTTCTTCTGACAAACGTCCCTCTCATTTTTTTCTTTTCCATTCTCCTTATCTTTCATTTTCTACCTGTTCCTCTCTTTTAAGCTAGGTGGTGTACATGTAAAGCTGTGAACTCTATTTCTTTAATTTCATACATACACTTACAAAAACACACTGTTTTTCATCAAGTGTAATTGTATAATGTTATTGTCTGCCTGCATGGGGTGGCTGATGCGGATGCAGGTCGACCCGACTGTTTTCAGGTGACAGCAGCAGCTCGGTGTCTTCACATCTGCTCTTTAATTATCCGGCCTCTACTGGGGTGTGAGGACACACAACGCAACCCTTCAAAATATGTTACAATACAGCACACTGTGAGCTGATGAGAGAAAGAATAAGCTGTAGCTTTCTTTTTGCTTCATATATTATATCTTTCAGTGTCCTTGAACTTGGTGCGTCAGGAGTCTCCTGGATAATTGAATCATACTGTAGACTTTTCCGGTTCTGAAATAATTTCCGTTGGCTCTCCTCAGTTTGTATAACTTGCAGTGGCAAATGGCTCTTGATACTACCAGCCACACTGGCAAGAGCTGTGGAGCTGGACTGTGCTGTTGAACATAACTGAATTCATCCAACGAGACCAGTTGCTGATTAACTGATTAGGTAAACCAAGTTTATTTGGTGTTTAATGCTCCTCAGCTTGGTGTGGACAACACACAGAAAAAGAAGGTTGAGGCCTCATTATGTTATGTGGCTGGCTTGGCATTCGTTGGCCGAAAGAAGCCCCCTGCCCCCACAGGCTCTAGCTTGTGCAGCTCTGATGTATTTTAGTGTTTTGGTTGCGTAGGTTTGGTTCTTGTCGGCATTCCGAGGCAGTCATGTGATACAGTATGTAGCATTTAAATTTGCACACACACACACGCTGCCCTGTGCTTTAACACTGAACCCCACCGCTGCCCTTCACGGTGCAGCATTGCAGAGCGAAAGAGAGCTAGGTGTGTGTGTGGCATGCCCTCATAAATAATTCCACTCCATATTGCCTTTAAACGATAGCATCCCACGGCTGGCCCGTCGCGGCATCCAGCTCACCCATAAATGATACTGTCACGGCTAATACACGGCTTCCATTATTAAGGAGGCGTGGAGCGGGTGCTGCCGCAGCACTTCAACCGCCGCTTTTCCTCCGCAGTCAAAACACAGAGCCACCGTCCTCTCAGCCCGCGGCCTAAATCAACAGCTGGTCAGACAAACAGGCTGGCGTGGATTCCTCAAAACTCAGCCGGGGCTTCTGTAGCGCCCTGATCCACCGCTGGGACCGGGGAGAGTGAAAGCTTTTCCCTGCAGAAAGCTGCGGGTGTGCTTAGATGGATGAGTGGCTGCTGAGCAGAGCCCAGCTTTCCCACTGTTCCCCAGAGAAGCTGTGACTCGACAGAATGTACACAGTCCCAACCCGAGGGGAGCAGCGGGTCTGAGAAAGCTGCCGAGACGTGACCGCCCGCTCGCTCACACTGTGCCCCTCCAACACGCCGCCGCTGCACTCGGCCTAGCTAATGTAACCCAAGCTTTGTGATGAGTGACGAACCACTGGTGCCTCATGTGCACCAAATTTGGACCGGCGCACCAGAGCCATTTCTAGGTACTGAATGTTATCCACATCCAGCATGCTGTTAACTAGATGTCTCCTCATGCACTCTATAAGTTCCTAGATGCTGGGTTCACGTCGCTTCAAACCTAAACAAGTCAGGCTCAATATGCTCTTTGAAACCGTCACATTGTCTGTTAACCAACCATTCTGAAAAAACAGAGCACTCTTAACACTCGGAAAATCCCCAAAGTCTAAAGACGTTTAAACCAAGAATGCAATTTAAAACCACAAAACTATATTTAGAAATGATGCTGGTGACTGCAGATTAAGTTTGATGGAATGAGAATGTGAAACACAAGCCTTTCATTGTAGTCTTCATCTTTTGTCATAAATTTGATATTTTGATTGTGGGTTCACTTTTACGGTATGGCTGGTCCAGTCAGGGTTTTTAGGAGGAAGACATCTATTTATAGTCCATCACTTTTACATATGCCAGAAGCAACATCCTCCTTCAGATTTAGAAAATTGTCCAGCATGCCAATTAATCCCTCTGTCTTTTACATATACCACAACGATAGGACAACAGAAAGAAAACTAAAACCAGTAGTAGTACCATAAGGAGAACCTTTCTACCCATTGCAAGAGTTGAGGAAAGAAGTATAAAATAAATAAGCTGCGGCAGTGTTTAGAAAAAAGATTGAGAGAAAAAAAAAAGGAAAACATCTCTCCTCAAGAGGGGTGCCCTCCTGCAACCTCCATGCATCGCAGCAGTCCGATTCTCCCCCGCAACTGATGCATTAAGGGGCCTGGGTGTTTATGTTCGCAGAGCCGCCGGCCATGGCGGCCAGCGAACCTCTGCTCTGCACCAGGAAATGCTTTTGGGATCTGCATGCATCTCTCTCTCTATCTCTCTCTCTCTCTCTCTCTGGGTGCAGCCATGGCTCTCGCTCTCCAACGGACTCTGGAAGACGGCTTTGTATCTCGACCGCTCAGATATCAACTATTAAGCTTCGAGCAAAGCAGAAAGGCCCCCCTCTCGCCTCTGCCTTACATGTTTTTTATTCCTTAGACAAGCGTAGACGAGAAGTTGAGCAGAGCAACTCTTTCCCTTTTGTTTTGTGATTTGCTGTCTTTCCGTCCGGTTGTCCTCTGTCTCCGTTTAACTTATCTTAAAGAAAAATGTTTTCTCTGGAAAGTCCTCCTTTTTTCGGCTGCTTGTTTAAGTGTCTCTTGATAAAATATCAACCCCCCCTCCCCCCCGAGCATTTCAGCTCTTTTGTCTGTGGTTTTGCGGTGTGATAAAAGGTTGCACCAGGTGGCTGGGCATTTGATTTCTCCATATAAACCCACCATTCAAAGTAATAACACTACTAAAATCCTGCTTCAGTCCCTGCACGCATGTTTGATTGCGAGGATTAGTAAGACAAAAGGCCCAGCGGCAGTTAGTGGTGTCCTAATGAAACGCCGCAGCAGATAAATGAGCATGCCGGTGTTTCCCTGCTCTGGAGTGACCGCCCCCCCGCCAGGATTAAGTGGAGTCCTCCTGTTTCTTTTGTGCCTTCGTTTCCCAGCAGCACAATCGGCCCAGAGTCAGCAGGCCAAGTAGTGAGGAAACCCACCCATCCGCTATGTTTTTCTAAGGTATTTTTTCTTTCCTAACACCCCCCCCCCCCCCCCCCCACCATATTTTTTTCCAAGGTGTTTTTTCTTTCCAAAAACCCCCCCCCCCCCACACACACACACACCACCACATTCTCACCTTAGCTCTGTAATTAATTTCACCAGTTTGCCTCCATTCACTCTCTGTGAAAAGTGTATAAGTTAATGATGATGTTAAGGTGGGACAGGTGGTGATGTTAACCAGGCCCCCGACTTGATGACTAAATTAATTCCAAATTAATCAGCATGACGGTCACAGCGTGAGAACCAACAAAAAGGTGAGTCTCAAGGCCATAAAAATCACCTCGTATAAAGTCCGGCCTCAAGCATTTGCATGGTTTTTCACACATTTTTACTTTTTGTCTCCATGAGGTTAAATGTAAAAAATATATAATTAGCCCAGTCTGAATTGACAGAAACATTCATTTCTGTCATAGGTATACATCAGACACATTTCTCTCTGTGAAAACACTTACTGTATTTACTGTAATGGGCTGAAAAACCACACACTAGTGTCTGTTTGTTTGTGTTAATGCACATAACTCTGCCCCCCGACACACACACACACACAGACACACACACACACACACAATGGCACTTAGGGGAAATGGTGTTATCGATAGCACAGAAGCATGCTGGGAGCTGAGACGTGAGGTCAGTGTGCCACCAGGCCTGACTGAGTGACCTACATACCACCACCGCCTGGTCATACCGCTCACCTAAACTGCTCCCTCTCCTCCTGTAACGTCTCTTTTTGTGTCTGGTTTTAGCTCATTACTTGTTAAACATTCTGAAATGGATCTCGTCATCGGTAACAGGGCCTAGGACACACTCTTCTGTTGAATCTTCATGGCAACCCTTTGATTTGACAGTGAATTTGTCAAGATTTTAGACAAATGAGTTTGTAGAGTTTGCACACTTTGTCACAATATTGTGATTTAAGTTTAATTGTCTCCCAGCAGGATTTCATTGCCTATAGGACTATCACATGATGGAACCTTGTTGACTTGAACTTGCTTTCTGGTGTTCATTTCCAACCTGTTTTTTACTCATTCCACATATTTCTTCAAACCAAACCGTCAGGAACTTGTTTCTGTGGTATATGACTTGTTTCTCATACATGTTTTGCGTACTCATTTTACTCATTTTCTAGTCGATTTAGATTTTTTTCAGTGCAGCCATTCTAAAGTCCATCCCATCGATAAATCTTCCATTTGGTTTCGATCTGTCCCATTGAGAACTTGATACTTCATACTTAATACTTGATACTAGTATCATTTTTTTGTTTGTTTGGTCTTCATTTCTGCTCATGCTACAGTTTGTTCAGGGACTCCTTTTAAACCCTACAATCTCTGGTACTTTTATCTTGTGACTGTGGAAAGTTATTGTAGTCCCAATGACAATCTATCTCCGTCCTACCAGAAATTGTCTCCTTTGATCTTAGATCTGTTCTGATAAGGGATTTATTGGTATTCTTCAGAGGCACTTGTTATTTTATCTGCGTGGACTTATTTTAAGCCACAGTAAGGGTTTCTCTGGTCCTCTTGGTACAGTCGTTTGGGTTCATCGGGAACTCCTGTTTGTCTCATTGTATATTTGTTTTTGTTAAATCCAGAAATAATCTCTGCATTTTGGGGACTTTTTTTTACACCATTGGAAATGCCATACTCAGCCCTAGCAGCCAAATAGGTATGTCTGTCTGAAGCTTTTTTGGCTGAGCCCCACCACCAATCCCACCCCGTTCACACACACCACTTATTTCACATACTTGTCAGAAGAGAGACAGAGAGAGAGGAGGATATCAGGGAGGAGGGAGGGAGAAAGTATTAGAGCAACATAATACCATCTTTGTTGGGGCGATGTGGAAAATGATCGTCCCATTGCGAAGCGTCTGTACAGCTGGATCACATCTTCAGCTTGGCTGTATCTGTCTGGCTGGTTGTCTAGCTGGTGGACTGCCTGACTTTCTGACTGTCTTTCTGTCTGACTGACTGTCTTTGTAGCTGCCAGGCTTGTGTCCTCTCCCCTCTCTGCCTTTTTCCCTCTTTTTCTTCATTCCTGCAGTCTCCTCTGAGGCATAACAAGGCAGGGTGGGGTGGGGATGGGTGCGGGGGGTCAAAGGGGAGGAACATGAAGTTCTGTGCGGGGGTGGGATGTTGAGCGGGGGGGAGGGCGGAGGGTAGTTTTGGAGGGCATGAGGGCAAAGCCGGGGGAAGATGTAAGCCTCCGCCACAGGCCCTGACAGCCACACAGGAAGGAGATCACAGGAGATCAGCCCACCGCTGCTTCAACATTACAACCCCCCCAATCTCATCGCCCACAGCGGCCCCCTACCCTTCTCCTCCACCACCCCCCCTTCTCCTCCCTGTGAGGCCTGTCTGCTTCCTCTAGAAAGAAAATGGAGCTGTGGAAAAAGAAACACACATACTGTACTTGTATGCACTTCAGATCAGTACTGTATGTTCCTCCTGGTCATAAAAGAAATCCCCCCCCCCAGAGCTCACGTCTTTTCCAGTCAATGTGCCCGCAGTGTTCCCTTTTTCAGCGCAGAATGAAGACTTTCAAACCAAACAGATTTGACTGCAGTAAGAACCCAAAACCATAATTTACATTGAAAGAAATGGTTCAGATTGATGCTTACACCCAGACATGTCGAACATCTCCTCAGATGTGTCCTTGGGTCGCTATATAAGTCTGATCTATTATTATTATTACTGTTATTATTCAGATTTAATTCCAATCTCCATAGTATTGATGACAGTTTACCAAAAAAATAGCTGAGTTGTAAAGTCCTTACATAGCCAGACACCAAAATAATTGAGAGCACTGAGAAAGGCGGTTTAGAGTTTGATCCAACCTTTGGCCATGTTTTTTTTTTCCCAAAGCCGTGATGATTAGTCACTTGTTACTTGGTTACTTACTTTTGATTGCAAGCTTTGGTTGGGCTTCTCCGGTTATAGTGAAATGAAAGTGCATCAATTAAATCAGATTCAGACCAAACACCCAGGAGTTTTGATATGCAGGAAAACCAGCCTGGAGAATAAGGAGAAAGGAGTGATGGAGTAAGGCTTCTCCTATCTCTCAGAGTAAACAGCAGACTAAGAAGAATGTGGCAGCTCATGTCTGTTTAGTGTCCAGATAAATCCCTGTCTGTCTAACCGACCCCTCCAGACACTACTGCGGTTTGCATGAAGAGCTATGTGTGTAACCTTTGGACCCTGCGAATCGGATTCATTTTATTATTTGATTTTATTTATTTGGGGGATTTGAGTTGTGATCCAGATCCAACGTTCTGCCTTCCCACGGTCGTCAACTGGCTGAACCTGTCTTTGTTACTCATTCTGCATGAAAAGTGAATGTATCCTGTTTAACAGGGTATGGAGCTGCTAACCGACTGTGTACGTGTGTACTCATGTAATATTGCCTCTGGCTTTTTAAAGTTAAATATAGCTGCAGCCTGTTCATAAGCTCAGTTCAGCCCCCATAATGCCGTGCAGAGGAGAGACACCTCCGACCCAAACCTGTCAACCCCAAAATGAAACAATTAGAGTAAACCTTTGACCCAAATTACAAACACAACGTAGCTAATGAAGTTCACAGCGACATGCGTGGTTCCACGTAAATTGTTGAGAAAACAACGAACTGAACCAAGAGCAAATAAAATACATTTGGGCCGGCAGACTCTTAAAATGTTTAGTTTTAATTTTTTGGCAGCAACAGACAACAACACACACTGTTGCAGTGTCTCTTGCTGGTGATCACTCAATTTCACAACTTCATGACAACCGTGTCATGTTTGGGATAAACTGAGTTGTAATCACTCAATAAGTCACTTTAACAATTTAAATCCCTGCCATATTTTACCTTGTAGCATGTGATATAACAAAGTTAAAATTAAGTGGCCCTAAAATGGCTGTTTCACATGGGCAAATCACTAATATACTAGATTTAAAAACCTTGGTTTAAGTTTTAATTTTGACCTGTTTTTGAGATCCAAATCTGGCCTTTGACAGTCTGCTGGGGGAATATTGCTGTAAACCTAACCTACAACCTAAACACACTTAGGTCAAAGGTCATGCAAGTCAAACTCAGGTTCAGGAGAAATTGACAAACTGAAAGGGTGAATCAGCTGCTGAGTTCAGTGCGTGTGCCTTTGTGTGTGTGTGTGTGTGTCTCCAGGGTTAAACAATATGTTTTGCCAGTAGGAACTTAACCCTGCAGTCTTCTGGTTTTCTTTATGCAAATTAAGTTTGTGACTTAAATTGTATTTATACACAGAGCTAGGTGTGCATGCATGTGTGTCAGAGAGAGAGAGGCCAGAGCAGGGCTAAATCTGTTGCTTGCCCTCTCGCTCGTTCCAGTGGGCAGCCTTGGCCCAGAGAATGACAACAAAGGCGACTGTTGGAAAAAATTGCTGCTGCTCCGACATCAAGTCGAGCTCCAATTGGCTCAACAGGGAGGGAGGCTCCGGGATGGCGGCCATGTTGGCCCACGGTGGAAGAAACAGCTGAGAAGCGCGAGGCTTGGTAAATGCTGCAGCTATAACGTGATTACACCTACACCGCGGGGCCAGATGTATGCAGACAGTAGATTGAATCCTGTGTAGTTCCAAATTAGGAGACTATAATGCTCCTGCATTCAGGGATACTTTAGGTCAGGTCAGGAGTAGGATCAGGTGCTCTATGTCGACTCCTCCAGATCAGACCACGTCCTGGGTCATTGTATTGGCCTAACACAGATTGTACACTGACTCATAAATATTTGATCAGGCCATTTTATTATGAAATATGAATTGAACATGCTGTAATGTATCCGCATTGCTTCAATCTCTAGTAGTCTGTATTATGAGTGTGTAACTGTACTGTATATGTATGTACATAGTATTTGTTTCTTTGTGAATTGACTCCATGATCATGAGCCAATTGTCCTTTGCACTGTTACAACCGTCCCCACTGTCTGCTGTCATCATCCAATCACATGTTGTAGCCAGCTGTTTCTCTGTGGTGGGTGGGTGTGTGTGTGTGTGTGTGTGTGTGTGTGTGTGTGTGTGTGTGTGTGTGTGTGTGTGTGTGTGTATTTGTACACACCAACAGCCTTATTACCAGGCAGAGGAGGTTAATGAGACACTATTGACTGATTGTCCTAAGCCAAAGGCCACACAGACAAACACTCACACGAACACCTGGTGAGGTGACTATGGTCATCAAACCTGTGTGTCTTTTATATCCACTAGCTTCATTTTCTTCATCCCAGTTTTATATGTCTTCTAATACAGTTGTTTGTCCTATGTATTTGTGATTCGGCCCAGAATTTCACATGGGGCTCCTCACATTGTGACCTGAATATCTGGACACAAGTAAGTTTCACTAGCCTTCACTCGGGTGTTGACACAAGTTTGAATGAAATCGTTTGAATCAGATTGTTTGTATTTAAAGGGAGGGCGAGGTGTCAGCGTTTGTCTGAAAACCTACAGTGTCCGATACCAAAAACTGTGTGTGTGCATTACTGCATGCGTGCGTGTGTTTGTGTGTGCTGGAGGTGGTCTTGGCTGTATTCATTATTTAGTGAGAGCTATTACTGGGGATAAGAGGCTGCTCTCTCCTCTCTCTCAGGACCATATCGATTGCTTTAATTGCCCCGAAAGATTGTCAACTCTTAAGATAGATATTAAAGCGCCGACGAAGCTCTGCCAGGATGCATGGCAAATGGATCTAACAGCTCTGTGTGTTTGTGTGTGTATGTGGGTGTATTTGTGTGTATGTGTGTGTATGCGTGTGATGAGGGGTGAGGATAGAGGATTGGCTGAGCCCGAAGTGGGATGCAACATGTCCCCGGCCGTCTGTCGTGCAGCAAGTGAGGCTCGATCGATAACATCCTTGTGAACACACGAGGAGCTCTGCAGTGATTACGGACAGGAAGTAAAAAGAAAAAAAAGAGAGAGAGAGTGAGAGGAATCATGGGAGGTGGACTGGGGGTAGTGGTGGAAGCTGCCAGCTGGTTTGTCCTTCGTTTTGCAGATCAATATGTCATGGAAAAAGTTGTAATCTGCTAGGTAGCTCGATGTGACTGCTAGTGTAACCCCCCCCCCACCACCACCACCCACACAAACACACACACAGGAGTTGTGGGATACCATGGAGCTGTTATCTGGTTGGTAAGGGAAAGAGCAACTGATAGTCCCAGATGAGCGAGGTCAGCTGAGGTGACTAACAGCAGCGATAAACCGATAAACCAAGTGACCCATCGGACCCTGCTACAGCTTCATTCTGAGTTGTTAACAAATTAGCACCAGATAAAAAAGACGTCTAAATATGAAAAATTAAGCAGTCAACTGAGACTGAAACTATTAAGGATAAAAAAAGTCTGAAAAGATTCAAGAAAACATTGGCTAAGTTCCACCTGTGCTATGTAGCCCACTTTAAACCAATGCTTTTACTCAGGTAACAGGGCACCATGAGAACCAAGTAACATATATCAAAATAAGTTCTAAAATAGTTCAATTCAATAAATCGAAGCAGTCCCTCTGCCATTCTTCGTCGTCAGTCGTATCTGTAGGACCCGCGGCTGCGGGGGACAATGTGCTCTCCCCCCTTGTGTTGCAGTTTGGAAAGGAAGCTCAGCAGGCTGAGGGAGAACGCTCCAACGCGATTAGGAAGGAAATCCACGAGTAATCCAGCAATCCCGTCTGATTTAAAGCCATTAACCTGAGCGCCAGGGGCCATCCTGACGAGGAGACGCTGCTCTCCTCGCTTCACATCCTCAGCAGGAGATGCTGTGGGAGTGTTTCCTCGAATTTGTGTGATTCATAGGAAAACCATGTGTCAGCAGCTCTGCAGCTCTTTTTTTCTGAAAGGTGTTGGAATTACTGATCTTAGTAAAGATCTAAGTAAAAAAAACACTCCAACCACGTCAAAGGCCGGGATGCTGAGAAAGTTGAGAAACATCGAAAGACATCATTTGGTGTAGCTGTAATCTTTATTCTTCTCTCACTTACACACAGGAGTCATTACCTTTTCCCAGCCCCTCAAAAAATGGAGATATAAATATTTTTCCTTAATGCACCAATATTTAATCAGGTGCAGGCAATGTGTGAAGGGGGCAGTCGATATATACTACTCACAAACCTAGGGATATTCAGCTTTCAAGTTAAATTTCAGGATGAACCTAAAATGCACTATAATCTTGAACTTAATGTGACCTTCTCTCCACCTTTGAATGCATATGTCCAACAGTTCAATGTTTCAGTACTTTCTCCACAACTTGCTGTTCTCTAACAAGGAGCTTAGCTGCAAAATTGGTCAAACGAAAACAGGTGTTTGATCTATGAATCGACCAATACATTTGATAAAAGAAGAGTGGGATACCATGCCTCAACAGACAATAAGACGACTCGTGAACAGCATGTAAATAATTGATGCTCAAGGGCACAGGCCAAGTTACGTTTTTGTTGTGGTATACCCACCATTGCATCCTTGTACTTAAATGCCCTACTTTCATGTTATAATACCACTGTAGCGTGAACTTTTTACATTTTCCATACATTTCACCCGAATGCCAAATATCCCAAACTTTTTGTGAGTAGTATATCTTATTATTAGTTTTATATCTGAATGACAGGGTCTTTGTTGCTTACTATACATAGTAATAACATTAGGAGCGGTTTAGTTATCATTGTATCAGAGATGTTGTGAGTCTAGTACATGTCTTTGACATTAAACCATAAAGTTGCAAAACAACGAACAGAAGCAAGTTGAAATATGTCAGTAAAGGTCACAGGGACAGAGCGGTCAATTATATAAAATACTGAAATGAGGATGCAACCCGTTATGGTATTTATTCCAAAAGAATATTTAAAAAAATGTGAGTTTAAAAAATGTAAAATTAAATGAGTTTTTCTAGTCTATACCTGAACATCCTCAGGCATGTCAGTGTGCACCACACATTTCATTCTACCCTTTGACCTTTAAGATAGATTGCAGTGCCTTATTAGTTACTCCCCCTCCCACATGCTCACAAGTAAGGTAAAGGTGGAAATACACTAAGCCGTTATTATTCTGGGGTGTGGTTTCTTCGTGTCGAATCCCCCCTCATGTCATAGAAGATGCCGAGCTTTCAGTCAGGCCTGTTTACATGCTGTGATCAATCCAGGACCAGGGCATTTCGCAATAGGTCAGGTGTGTGCGCGGCTGTCGCAGCATGGTGCGGCCTCAACTTGTGGTTTTAATCAGAAGACTGAAGTTTTACTAAAGCCTCTTTGGCCAACAAGCTGCTACAAGTGTCATTCATCATTAGCCTGTGGTTTCTTACCCAGTTACCCAATGTAACCTCACCCTTTCCCGTCACTGCTTTTTGGTTTAGAAATACCTTCCCGTGTCACTGCTTAGCAGCTTCCAATCACCTCCCGCCCCACTGCCTCTGTGCTGTCTTGTTATTGGTTTTGGGGTGTCTGCGTGCGTGCGCTTGTGCGCGTGTGTCTGTGCACCACGAACCTGCTCCGAATAGTTAAAGTGCAGGTCAAATCCCCTCGAAGCTCAGAATTGGACTTGACCTGATCCTTCTCAGTGTCTCTGATCTGTTCCCTTTCAACCTGTTCAAAACACACTGCTGTCCTCACATGACACACACACACACACAGGGTCAGGCAGTCGGGAAGGTACAGCTCTGGTGTTGCTTGTGTGTCGTGTTGCAGCGATGGTGAGAGCATGGCATGTGTTTCAGATATATGACATATTGTAGTTCTTCTAGTTATTATACCTGTTGATCTTCTCCTTTTTTTAATAGTTTTAATGACTGCAAAATGTTAGATTGAAGATATTGTTTCACTTTCTCTTGATATATTCAACAACCCTTGCCTCGCCAGCTCTTGTGTCAAATGTGTGCTCACCAGATTTTATCACTTCTATTTTCTTGGCACTCAAACTATCATGTCACTGTTTCCTGTGCTGGATTCAAATCTTGTGTAAAAAAAAAAGCACTTCTTGGCTTCTTTTAAATTATTATATTATATTATATTATCAGAGTATTCCTTTAAAAAGATGGTCAGTGGGATTCATGCATATTCCACTTTTTTTTAATGCCTGAAATGAAATAAAGTAAAAAAAAACTATGTTGCAGTGTAGCGTAGATCGATTTGGGGAACTTGGTGGGTTCTCAAGCTAGCTTTACTCGCCCACTGTCCTATTTCTGCACTCCCATTAAAACTGCTCTCCCGATCTACACAATCCAAAAGATTTCAGATTGACCTTGCAGCGTTCCTCCCCACTCGTAAGTGCTTGGGATAATTTATATATAAAATGCGTGTGTGTGTGTGGGGGGTGGGGGTGCTGGGGGTTGAAAAATGGCCATTTCCATCTTTAGGTGGCCAAGGCTCTCCATTACCAAAATGGGCTGAGTCACTGCACCGAAAGAATTTTAATGAGAAGCCTGTGCCCACCCTGACTCTCACTCTCTCTCCCCCACCTCCCGCTCTCTCACCCCCCCTCTCTCTCTTTCATCCAGCCTCTTATCTCATGATGCAGCAGATTATTCCATTGACTTATTCAAGGGCCTGCACTTTATGATCATGAATTTTACTGTGCTGGGGCTGTACGTGTCCTGCACATCTACTCAGCCGCATCACTTCCTCCACGCCTTTCCTCTATGTGCTACACTTTTTTAACATCTTTCCCATGGCAGATGCAGCAACAGGGTGGTCTTCTTATGTATTTTTTTGCAAGCTGCTAGAACTATCTCCATGGTCATCATGGTCCCGTTTACAAAAATCTGAACTTGGGCCTGTGATTTATCTAGTGACAGAAAACATTGTAGGAGTAGACATCCAGTCAGCTTAACTTGAAAGCCATTGGCCACAATTCTTTAATTAATAAATGAATACAATAAGGTTACATTTATCTAAGTAGTTCTGCAAAGCTCAGGCCTGCCCTTGGTCAAATTATACAGAGAGAGATACCAGCAGTGGCTTCTTAGGAGTTATCAAGCGGTCTGACTCCGGATCTTGCCTCATGTTGTGGGATTGTGTCAGGGTTAGAAAACCTCCACCCACCTAAGCCATGGCAGACCCCGAGCATTTGGGACAGAGACACAGATAACAAGCAGAAGCTGTGTGTTTAGCTCCAGCTGTGGTTTTCTCCTCCTCTGCTTCCTCCTACTCCATCAGGTTTCATGCCTGTTGCCTCCAGCTGTCAAGCTATCAAACCACAACATCATTGCTGTTTCCTTTACATTTAAAGCCAATAACGTGCCACTTCAATTAAACATGTGGCTAAACAGCTAGTATTGTGATCAAAAAGTATCACTAACATAACATATAACATATAACATTTTCTTTTTTATTAAACAGAGCAGACTATACTATACTATACTACTACTATTACCTATAATAAACTAAACATGAACAACAAGAAATAATGATTATCTAGAATGTGGCATATTTTAATAAGAAGAAATACATAAATACATTATATTTTAATTTAACACTACTGGAGCTACACATTTGAAAATAAGTTTAGCAAATGTGTAATCATTTCAGTAAATTCATTTTTACAGTTGCCTTCAGAACTGTTTCCTCTCTCTGAAGATGAATTCCATTAAATGTTAAATTAAATTAAATGTGGGTGTTTAGTGTAGAGACACTAAAGAATTACTGTAGGTGAGACACAGTGTTGTCCTCTTGTTGCCTCTTTTCATCTTTTTCCTGTTGATGTGATCAGTGCTGGCTTAACCAGTCAATTGTGGCCAGGGCAAAAGCTTTGCTGTTCTCTGCTAGTTAAGTAATAGAGTAATAATACTGATAACAGAGTTTTTTAATATAGATGTATTATAATATTCTATATTAAAAACTGAAAGATTTCCTCACAGAAATGTTTAAATATATAAACAACAATAGGATTCCCAGTGGTGGTGGTGGTGGTGGTGGTGGTATCTTAGTGTTGCAATTCCTCATTCAAATTTACAAATGATTTTCTCCAAAAAACGGACATGCGGCCAAAGGGGCCCTTTAGGTCCCAGGGCAGTAAGCAGCACAGCCGTGTATGTGATGGATGAAAGAAATTGCTGAAAAGGAAGCAGCAGATAAACATATATAATGGCGAGGGAAGACGCTGCACTTTCTATATCCATTGTTGAAACATCTGCTCTTAATCACATTCAATATTGAATATAAAAAAGGGTTTTCCTACACGCACAAATCAGGAGAGATGTAGGGTTCAGCTACAGCCAGCCAGTACTAATGACCTACACAATATGTCAGCACAATGTCTAAATGTGTACTGTATATGTAATCAATTATTCTCAGTGGGAGTCTTGTAACGTTCCTTCAATCACATTGTTGTGAGATTCTACGTAATGCTTGAACTTTGACCTCAGATGTGGAAAAGCAAGGATATAATGTCCCCCATTCAACACAAACCATCTAAAACGCTGAAATCCTCCCCTGTGAGCACCCCCCCTTCCCCCAAACCCTCTGAGCAGACAGGAAAAAGCAGCTCTAAATCCCCTCCAACAATAATGAGCCTAGCATTGGAGGATCAGCCACCTTATCCTTGCTAAGGTTGTTAACGCTCCAGAACGAGTCACTCCACCCCACCCCTTGCTGCTGTAAGTACTTTACAGAGCAGAGCAGATGTTCCTGCTCACAATGCATTTAAATTTCTATATTTTCTGCTACTTTTCATTTGAAAAACCTGTCGGTCTGTTAGTGTGAAGGCAATAATCGGGGGACAACAGGAACTGTCTTACAATGGATACAGATTAGGAAGAGATTATTTCTGTTGATTCTGGGATCTTGCGAAGCTGATTCGGAAGATTTCTTTGTCACATTTTAAAAGCGAGCACCCTGGAGACACGTAACTGCCACTTCCTGGTGCGCAATCCGCCTCAGAGGAGCCGCTTGGCCTGATGATCTGAGGTCCTGACTTATTCCCAACATTTTAATCATCCCTCACGACGTTGGGTTTTACCTGCTAATTTACAAGCTTCTCGGGGCCCTACTCTTTAATTGAAATCTTAATAAAGTTAAAAAACGAGCAGGAGCGGCCTTCCACCCAGACTCTGCTTTCTGCCGGGGGGGGGGTTTGTGCGGGGGGGGGGGGGGGGGGGGGGGGGGGACAGTGGTAGCGGCCATAAATAATACATTTTAAGACCAAGAATGCGTGCCATGATTGGCCCCCGGGCTGGACTTTGGACATGCCTGCTGTAGGTGGTTGATAACTAAATTTTCTGAGTGAGTCACATGCCAACACAGTGTAAATTTATGCTACTATACGCACGTTAACAATTAATTTTAGGCCCTAAAGTTATTTTAGCCCCACCAGATCTCCTAAACTTTTTTACTCCAATAAGAACTACTCTTGACCTTTAGGCTCAGCATTTCAGTGTTTTGTGTTGTGTTTGTTCGTGTTTGCAAACCAGAAGCTGGTTGTTAACTTTTGTTTGTGCCATCGAATGATAAAATCCACTGTTATCTCATGTCGGAATACAAAACAAGAGGCTCTTTGCACTTTACTGAAACTTTTGTGGACGTATGAAGGACGGTAGCTCCAGTATAAAGTCTCCTTGTAGCTGAATGACACAAACATAAAGTCTGTTTGTGTACTTGTGCAGCATTCAGTATTTTTTTGTGCATGAATGCAAATAATCTGAGCACTGTTGCTGGTAACAGGCGTCTTCCTGCCCCAGCAGGCCCCGGGGCCCCTCCCACCATACAGATGCCAGTGCAGATGGGACCGTCGTACCTGCCTGCATCGCTCATGGTATCATGCCTCTCCCCTCCCTTCCCCTCTTAGTCTTATAATCCATAAATATGTAATTTGTTCAGCTGTCTCCATTAAATATGCATATGAGAAGCAGGCGTTTGTTATTGTGTTTTTGCGGGTCATTAACAACGCGCCTTGGCGTATTAGCAAGGCGAAACTGAGGAAGAAACAACAGCCAAAACAACAGGCGTAACAGGGGTAACAGGGGTAGCTAACAGAACATCTGACAGGATCAGAGGGTGGAGTAGGGGGAGGGAGAAAGTCAAAAAGGAAAAAGAGCAAGAGAAAGTGTATATTGAAAGAAAAATATGACCCTGATGTCCAATAAGAAACTGGATTATGGCAGCTGTGGCTGCCCTGTCCCCCAGGCTTATTCAATGTTTAAAGTTCACCTGTGGAAAGGTGTGATGATGATGATGGTGAGGAGGAGGAGAAGCATGATGATGATGATGAAAGTTTTTGGTGTGCCGTGCAGTGCCACACAGTGGCTCAGTGAAATTTGGGTTTATTATATTTTTAGCCCAATATGAGAGATTTTATAAAAGTTCACAAGAGTAAAAACATCCCCTTGTTATGTCTTTTTCACCAATACTAACCTCTGGTATGTTTCCAATATCTGACCTGGTGGTGAAACTCGGATGTTGAAATTAACCCACATGGACACAGCCAGGAATGTCCTGATCGTCAACCCTTGACTTAATAAAGACAAAAAGCAACTACAATTACACACACTCTCTGATAAATGCACTAAAGTTGACATGCACAGTTACACATTTTCAGTAGTTACAGTTATTTAAAAACGTCTCTGCTTAACACAAATTATTGTTTCTTTTATCATTACCATGCTGCTTTAACCTCTAACCCTAACCCTAACCCTAAATTGGTCAGAAGACTTTTGTAGATATTTCACATTACAAGTCCCAGGCTACAATATGCTCTTTGAGCTGCTGTCTTTCATTTTGGTATCGGTTGCAAATTACAACAGGGGAGGATCAGCTTCATATTAAAATGTGATAAATGACTCTCATAAAAGCATAATAAAAGGAGGATTTGTGGTGTGTAACTTTACATAAATGCATGTAAGTAATTTGTGGATTAAACAAACAGCAGATCGAGGCATGACAGAGAAGACCTAGAGTCTATCCAGAGATGGGGTTTTTCTCATCATGTCTGCCGGCTTCTCTGTCCCACTGAACCAGGACATAGAAAGAGGATAACACAGGAATGTTCCTTTCCCAGCGGAGAGGCCCACAACCCTAACAGCATTAACCCCTCAGCTCTCCCACCCCTCCCCCACCCCCCTCCCTTCTGAGACATGTTTCACCTATTCTTTGAATGGGGTGACATCATGCTTTTGCGACTTACATTGATGTTCCACTGCTTTGTGCGTGTTAGAAGTTGTTAAAGGTTCAGCTTGTCAAGCAGTACCTCGTCTGTACCAGTCAATCCCATCACATTTACAGAAATAATGAAACGCAGTTGCGAGCCAATCCACTCCTATTTGTGCAGATACAGATCCTGACTAATGTGGAAAAAAGATGAATAAAGTAGATTCATTCTTGTGCTTTTTCGAAAGACGGCAATTATTTGCATTCGTGATGAAGAGCTGTGAAGGGTTGTGGTCATAATGACGATGGCACCCGCACCAAGCTGGTGTACATTAGGTACACCATCAGACAATAAAGCAGCACATTTGTGTAAGTGCTCCATTAGAGATGGTGTTTATACAGTGAGAAAGAAGTGGATGTGAGATTAGTTGTGAGATCAGTCAGATGATTAGCTGTTCTAAAGACTTTGCGAAGAATATGCATTTAATATATTAGTTCAGGGAGAAACTCTGTGTCTTAAAGTTTAGGATCGCAGCTGTGACAGACCAAGTCAGAGAAACTGTGAGAGAACAAGATTCTTCCACGGGGTGACCGGAGAGAGTGAGAGTCTGACACTGACAGAGAAGATACACTAACGTGGCTTGTACATATACGACTTGCTTTCATATTTCATTTATGTGAGAGAGATTCTTAGATTAACAGGATATCAGTAGCTTTTCAAGGAGGAAAAAAGTCTTAAAATATTGTTCAAATTTCAGGTAATCAGGGTTTTTCCACGTGGGTGGATTACGTGTTTGGGCACAGACTTGTCAGAAGCCTTTTTTATATCTCTGCGATCTTTTTTCCCCCCTTTGAATGAAGCTTTGTGTCTTTTAAATGAGAAACAGTGACAGTCAGAAATAAACATCTCTTTCTGTTCGGTTTTCCATCGGCGTACGTCCTGTGTTCAGACCTATGCTGTCAATAAAGTTTTAACGGGGCAAATGACAGACAGCTAAGAAAAGAAATACATGTTACGTATATATTTTGGCATACATATCATTTTCCTTCCATGAAGTGTAAAGCACACTCTGTTGGGACAGCCTTATCGAGCACACTAATATTACACACATACACACACACACACACACACACACACACAGCCGAGATAAAGAGCTCAATGTTTTTCCAACCAATAGAATCAGCTTCATTAAAGCTGACAGTCGAATTAAAACACTTCGGACTCTCTCCCCTGTCTCTCTTTCCATCTCTCGTTCTGGGGTCGTTGAGTTCTCTCCACCTCAGAAGGGGTTAAGCCATGATCTTATCAGACAGACACACACAGGGATCTGGTTGCAGGGAATATGTGCAGCAGATGATACATGTGTGTTAGTGAGTCTATGCGACTCTATGTCTGTGTGTGTGTGTGTGTGTGTGCGTGTGTGTGTTGCTGTTGTAACTATGTGGTGCTTGTGCACTAAGAGTGACTTTGTATTCTAGTGGTCGTTTTTGGCATTTCTTCAAAGAAAATGTATCAGCACTTTATAAGCCCCTAAATAATTAGTATACTTTTTATATTTTTTATAATAGAATGAATGTTCTAACACACAAACATTTGATGCATCTTTCACTGCCCTGAACCACGCAACATTTGGTGTCTGAACCACAGACAACAGGTCTTTGCTTTAACAGTAAAACAGATGCCAGAGCTGTTTAATTCCACATATTTTTGTCCAGTAAAACACAAAGATGCAGAGAGAAGTGTCGTGGTGCTTAGCTTTTACAGTAGCTAATGGTGCTGAACTAACCGATGAATCTGACCATTTAAAAAAAAAAGATTGTGGGGAGGTTGTGTGTGATCAGTAGGAGTTGTCTCCAATTTTCTGTTTCCTCCTCTAATTCCAACTGAAGGTTCGACCACTGCTATTGATTTTCTTCTCCAACAATTACAAAATGGGATCGGAGTAACATTGTAAGATCTCCAGTTATTCATCCGCCTCCTCCTCTTCATCTTCTTCACCCTCCTCTGCTTCCCCTTTGTACTCCTAATTTATTGATTTGCTTTAACTGCAGCTTTATAACACTTGTCAAACATGAAGAAAATAGGTGGTGAATTTTGACTCTGGGGCATTAAGCTCTTCATCCTCCTCCTCCTCATCAATCTCCTCATCTAATGCTCCTTTACTTCAGCTTCCCAAATATTCTTCGTCATTTTTTGGTGAATGATCTGCTTCCTTTTATTCTAACTCTTTTCGGTTAGAGCCACCATATTTCATCAGGTGTGTGTGGTGCAATAATGAGACTGGAACCTAAACACTAACAAGTGAAACATTTCCTTCGTCTGTTCCAACATCTGAGCCTTGCAGTTATTTTAATCACTTCTTTAGCAGTGGCGTTATGGCAGCGGCTGGAAAATCAGCACCACCTGCTGAATGCCCAATATTCACTTAATATGTTGTAAACAGGACTTTTTCTTTTGGTAAAACGAGTGTGCCACATGTTGAAGGAACGCAACCTGCAGAAATCATGAATGAGATCGGACATGACCCTGTGCTGACTTCTCTACCTTTGCCATTCCTCAGGGTTTCGGTTGCTTGGCTTTCCCTTTTACTCCTTCTCCTTTTCCTCTTTTTTCTGCTCCTTCCTTTTTATTTTAACTTAATTTCCTCCCTGTCCCTTTTACACATCCATGCCTCTCTTTCTTTCTTACTCCTCCTCTTTATCATTCATGATGATCTTTCAAGTATACTGTGACCCCTGGCCTCTCGCCTCTCTGCTCTGGTTTGCTGTGGTACACAACCGTTATTTTTCTTTGTTGTCATGGATATCATTCCACACCATGACCACTTTATCCTCTATAAGCTGTTTAGTATCATATAAGCAGATAATAACTCGTATAACCCTCCCCATCGCCCAGTATGGACATTGTTTATTAATAGTCACACCAGTAGCATCTGTGACTTCATATGGAAAAACCTGAAAACTTTATTCAGATTTGTTCAAGGGGAAAAGAGGCTACAGTGTCTCAAACACAAAAATAATTATTCTTTTCAATATTAAATAGTTTCCATTCTGCTCCACCCACCCAGTTTGACCTCTGACTTCCCATCTTCACAGCACCATGTGTGAGTATGTGTGTGTGTTTTATTGAACGTGTGTAAAGCTTCCTGACAGTGTAACACAGAAAACTCTCAGGGCATCTTTCAAATTTCTCCTCTCTTCCATAATCGCCATCACCTCCCCCTCTACCATTCCCAGCATGCCTCAGTAATGAGAGTTCTGTAAAGAACCATTAACAATTAAAATTCTCCAACTAAACCATAAACACATGTGGAGTTGGGGTGCATTAGATGGGGAGCGATCACATTAATGGCACTTTTTTCAATTTGCTTCTGGCAGAGACGTGACAGAAAACAGGTCTGAAGCTGCTTCAGTTTGCAGACAGAGAAGAAAGAAATATTATATATATATATGTTACTGTGGTCATTCTAACCTTAATGCAGGGGTGTCCAAACTACGGCCCGCGTGCCATCTGCGGGCCGCTGTGCAGTTTGACTCCCCCGGCCCCCCGGCCCCCCGGCGAAAGATCGCACCGTGTTCGCGGGAGTCACGGCTTCAGTTTTCTGCCAAGGGTTCAGCTATTAAACCACCAAAACTCCCAGAGTTGCTCTCTTTGAACACGGTTCAGGATGTGTGATGATTAGCAGGCAGGATTGGGGGGCAGGAGGTGAGTTGAAAAAGCCACGTTCTGATCCACTTCATAAATAGGTTATTGGTAAACTAAGCAGGATTTGATATTGTTTATAATTTAGCTAAGGGAACCTCGGCATCCTCAGCGTTTTTAATACGTCGACGCAATAAATAAATTAAAGCCATAATGTTCTTTCCTCCTTCCAGCACTATTAATAGTAAGGAGGACACGCTGTGGATCCAGAAAGGATTAGCATCTGTGTTTGATGTGGTTCCACTATTTTGCGCCTGAATGCGATTGCTCGTCTTATTTGTTTGCAACGAAGGAGGAGGAGGAGGAGGAAGAGGAGGTGAAGCGATGGTATGAGGCTGCTGATGTGTGTGTGTGTTTTAAGATGTTTTCTTTCTTCCATTTTTTCATCTTGTTGCCTTTTGGGGCGTCAGGAGGAAGACAATGCCAAATTAAAACCGCAGAGACGCTGCTGGTTTCTCCGCTGCGCTTTCTGTTTATTCCTCTGTTTGTGTGGTTTGTTGAAGGCCTGGTTGGCCCAAGGCTGCAGACCGAAGAGAGACAGGAGCTGCTGAGGTCTTAACAGAAACAGAAAAGCATGATGGGAGGGGGGGCAGATTTGTCTTAATTGGAGGTATTTCTGGTGAGCCCATTAGGGAAGTGGAGAAGCAGAGCTGAGAGGAGAAAAACAGGTATCAAACAGGCTTTTACTGCTTGCTTCCTGTTTTCAGAGGTGAAAAAATAAAAGAAGGAAATGTTGTTTGTCGATGATCTGCTTGACCCGTCTGCTGCAGCTGAGCATTCTTGGAGTTTGATGCTGCGGATGGCTAAAGCAAACAAACCAACATGTGTTTTATTTCATATTTGTATTTGTTATAATAAGGATGTGAGACCTGCGTCTTAATATTACACAGTTTGTCTGTCAGCAGGTGTATTTTAACAATTTGTGGATTCAGACAGTTTGGCTCTCAGCTTGCGAACCCACTGTTTTTCTACAACGGACATTCATTTTTATTGAATACTTACAAACCTATAACTACTCTTGAAATAGATGAAAACTCGTACTCATTGTATAATTTTTTTATCAAACAACCTATAGGAAGCAGTGCAATTTTTGCAGACTTTTTAAAGTCGTGGACTAATGGGCTCACTCTTTCCTAACTTTCCTTGCTTACTCCTCTTCCTCCCCTGATCCTACTGTGTGACCCTTTCTCTTCTTCTGCATGTCCACCCCCCCCCCCCCCCCCCCCCCCCCTCGGGTCCTCCCCCCCCCCCCCCCCCTTCACCCCCTGCTGTCCGGAGAAAAAGTGTGGAGCAGATTACGTCCACAGAAGAAGAAAAGAGGAACAAGTGTGTTGGACAAAAGCAAACGTCCAAACACTGAGAGCCCTGCGGGAGCTTCTATTCAGGCCCCCTCCTCCACTTCTGCTTCCTCACAGACAGCTTGACCTCTGCCTTTCTCTGTCTGGACCCCCCCACCCCTCCACCTCTGAATCACCTCCCTCCTCCCCACCCTCCCTCGCGGCAGTGTTGTGGTTTTTGCAGGGTGTATTCATGCATTGTGGACTGGTGGAGGGCTTCTCTCGGTTTGGTAACATGAGGAAATGTTGCCCCCAAAATCAACTAAACCACCTGATTTCTGACACAGTGCAGTGATCATTGGAGGGCGGATACACAAGCCCAACATTATTAGCTAATTAGATTAAGTTTAAACAACTTTACTTTAGTTCCTAACTTTGCTGAAAGAGTCTGGCATTAAAAGCAGTGAAAATGAGCAGAATGAGTGATAAACAGTATAAGTTGTGCCATTATCGCTCTAAAAACTCTGAACTACCTTCAGTTTTGTCTCAAATCAAGATTTACATCAAGATTTTAAACATCAATTTCATCATTGTGCATTTTCTAGCCCTTTTGATAAATATTTTTTAATTATAAAATGTACAAGCAGCAATGATTGTAGAGGAGGAGGCTGGGGTGATAGATACATATGAGCACAGGTGGCAGTTTTGTATGCAGAATTAACAAGTGTCAATTGTTTGTACTGCCAGAGGAAGGACATGGACATGATTTGAGGGTCCTTGCGACATGCGAATAATACATGATTTCTGTCGTATCTGCCTGAAATACTGCAAGGCTCCACATCCTCCGTGATCTGCATCCCATGTTGACTCAGCTGGAGGGGTTTACTGACGGTCAGCATCTCCTCTCAGGGCATTGAATACCCATTGTCTCTTTGCTAGTTTTAGTCTGATTAAGTTCTGGAAACTGATGCTGGATGAATGGATGGATCCTGTAGAGTCATCTGATACCGACCTTCCTTATTCATTGTTGTAACACGTAACACTGCACAACAAAGCATAATAGGTGTGTGTGTCATGTGTTTTTTTTCATGTAGCGGCAACGTTTCTGCAGCCACCAGCTCGTGTTTGTGTGAGTGTTTGTTGAGGGGAAGGGGTGCTGGTGGTGGCTGGGGGTGGGGGGTGGGGGGTGGTAACACAGTTGAGTAGCGAGACCTCGATTTCCCACCATATGTTGAGAGACACACGCCACACAAACATTGAGGGACTGAAGTGTTTGGAGGTTAATCTTGAATG
This sequence comes from Colistium nudipinnis, assembly GCA_016785305.1. Lineage (NCBI taxonomy): Eukaryota > Metazoa > Chordata > Actinopteri > Pleuronectiformes > Rhombosoleidae > Colistium > Colistium nudipinnis. The sequence continues at coordinate 3,196,496 of JAFBJU010000331.1, read as the reverse complement.
ATAATTTTATATTTCGATTTGTTTTCAAAGATGAATAAAAAATACTACCCACTGTGTGTGTGTATACCCAGTGACCCATTGAGCAGGGCATATGTTGGTTAGTGGTGTGCACAGGGATTTGTGTCCGACGATATTATACAGAGAGAAAGGTGGAGCAAGGGAGATGACAGTGAAGGTTGGTAACCATCTGTGTGTACATGTGTGAGGCGGCACAGCAGATTCTTTACCGATAAACCATCTGGTCACACAGGCAGGATCAGAGAGAGTTTGTGTGTCCACTGTCCGTTCGCTTTAAAATGTCAGTGTATTCCGTGAAATCAACTGTACCGCAGTGATAACGTTCTCAGCATGTCCTTGAGATATGTGAAGATTTAGTTACACAACTTTTTTCAATCGTGTATGATGAATTCATGTCCTAGCAAACCAATCTCACTTTCTGTGTTGATGGGGGCTGGGAAGTTCCGATGACGTTGGCCCTGTTCAGACTTGATATACTTTTTACAGTCACTGTGTTTTTGAGATAAATAGTAGACAAAATGGATGGTTCGTGTTTACGATTATTTTGAATGACCCCACCTCTACTGTCACCATGGCAACCATGACAACCATGTTACTGTGTGTATGTTTGTGTGAGTGTGTATTTGATAAATACTTGTCCTCCTGTTCTTTAGTTTTCTCTCTCCATACAGCTGAGCAATGGACAAACCGAATACACCCCCCCCCCGCAAACACACACATTCACGCACATACATACACACACACACTACAGAGCTTTATCTGCAGTGATTTGACCACTGCTATAGAGTCTACTGCCATTAATCACTGTGTGTGTGTGTGTGTGTGTGTGTGTTTGTGTGTGTGTGTGTGTGTGTGTGTGTGTGTGTGTGCGGGTGTGTGTGTGCGTGTGTGTGTGTGTGCGTGTGTCTGTGTCTGTGTCTGTGTCTGTGTCTGTGTCTGTGTGTGTTATCTGAACCAGACATCCCTATTTGCTCAACCAGGAAGAGGTGGTGAGGGGGGGGTGTGTTTCCAAAAACACTGAAATTAGCCAATCAGAGAGAGAGAGTTGCTCATCTTAATCACCTACTGCTCTCTTTGCTGTTTACTTTCTCTCCAGCCTTGATTTATCTTCTTCCTCTCATCTTCTCATGGTTCGCAGGGAGTCAAATTTGACTGGAAATGGTTGTGGACTCTGTTTGGATGGTAAGGGTTTGATAGTGAGCTCTAATTGGAGTCTTTAATCTCAGTAGCTCTAGAGTAATCAATAATTTATCAGTATTGATTAACCTGCAGAAGAGAAAAGATGGAACGAAGAAATTGAAAGGGTAGGGTGTAAATAAGGAAGGGAGGATTGAGGAGAAGTGTGGAAGAAAGGAAAGAAAGGTGTAATATAAGGAGTTTGGATGATTAAGGAAACAAGGAACACAGAATTTGAAGTGGTCAGAAGGATAATAAGGAGGCCAAAGGGAAGGAAAAGGAGAGAAAACAAAAAATGCATTATAGATGAAAAAGACTTACAGTAACTTTATAGGAAGAATATGAAGGAAGAATAAAGATGAAAAGGAAAGATATGAAGAAGTGAACGGAGCAAAGGAAGTGAAGAAAGATGCTGTTAAGGGAGGAAGAAAAGGAGAGAACGAGTTGTTTTAACAACTACAGTTTGTGATATTGTATATTTGTGTATATGTGTGTGTAAGTGAGGAAGAGCCCCTGATGAGTGGGATCTGATTGATGAATTTATATATATATATATATATATATATATATATATATATATATCTCCAGTTGAATTTCATGGATGTTTGAATCTTCTTCGCACACAATATTTGGGATATTGGAAGAGAAGGCAAATCAATGTAAAGTGTTCCACTGTTTCGTCCTGTTTTCCATATGTTAATCACCAAGCAAAGGTCAGAGGTTAATTAAATGTGTATGTATCCACCACTTTATTGGCTGGTTTCTAGCTGAAGTCACTGGTGAGTCTTCAGACTTTAGAGACCCTGACGGTTTGGCTGTTGGTTTTAATAGGTTTTGAAGGGTTCCTGGAAGGTTTTTGAAGGGTTTTGGAGCATGTGTTTGAGTGTACGTATGTGTGAGTGTGTTTGTTAGGTAGATGGCTGGTAATGGCACTGGGCCTCTTTTGTTCTGGCAGAAGGTTGCGAATGGCAGCCGCTCAAAGAAAGCAGACAGAAGCTTCAAAATGGTTGCCAACGCTTTAAGATGGCTGCCAGGTTGAGAGAGAGAGACAGAAAGAGGGTACAAACACGCACAAACCCACAGATACTCTTATTCCCAGCCTCTCTGTGTGTGTGTGTGTGTGTGTGTGTGAGTGTGCGTTCTTGATTGCTGTGTGCATCTGCGTGGGACAACAACATTTTTGAAAGTGCGTGTTTGGGATTAAAAAATGTGAAGAAATTGGCGTGCGTTTGTCATATGCACATGTGGTGTGTAAATGTGTGTCAATATCAGTCTGTGCACGTGCAAGTGTGCATGCATGTGTGTGCATGCATTTGCATTTGGCAGCAGCTCTTTGGCAGTGGTGGGATGGTTGGGTATCCAACAATGGCGATGGCTAACGGGATTCTCTCTATCTGTCTTATTTCTCTCTTCTGTTTTAAACGCCGTCGGAGGGGTGAGGGACATAAACTACAAATAGAGAAAGAAAAAGAGAGAGAGCTTGGCCGTCTTCATAATATGGCAGCATTTTGGCAGCAACGTCTCGCCGATATAAAGCTTTGTCTGCCTTGTGTTGTTGTGCAGCTTTATTTTATAATTAATTTAATACACATTTTACATACACACAAAACATCAACAACACACACAAACATACTGTATATACAACAATACACATATTGAGCATTCTGGCCGAGCTTTCAACGTCGGTGTTTGATGTACCCTGGACACTGTGTGTGTGTCTGTATTGTACTTGTTTTGTTTTCGGGGACTCTGGGCTGCGTGTTGGGTCGTATGGAGGGGCTTCCACAAAATGGCATCTGGTGGGTAAAGTCAAAATGGAGACCAGGGGTGCTGAGTGGTTCAAATTCTCCAAACTTCGTATTATAAAGGAACGTTTTGTGCATTTGTTCGTAGTGATTAAGCACAAAAGACAGCTTGGCTTTTATTTGTGCCTGCGTGTGTGTGTGCGTGCGTGCGTGCGTGCGTGTGCGACTGAGTGTGTTTGGCTCGAGGACCCAGCCATGCAGTCATGCCAGGGTTCAAGGTGCCAAGTCTAGGTCTTGATCCTCCAGAGCTGCCTAGAAATACAAAAATACAGCCTTTTTCACCACCTCAAATAGAGACAAACATTAACAGCTTTCACTACACTTTAATTTAGATTAAAGTAAAAAAATAAGAATAATTCTCATTTTATTTTGTCATTGTGTTTTTATCTAAAATAATTTAACATTAGGAATTTTGTTATAATCCATTAGTTTTATAAGTTTATGAAACACCATAATTTAATCAGTAAGACTCAGTGTCTCATCAAAAGAATGATGTTGCAATAATAATTTTATAACAAATAAACAGAAACATAAAATTATGACTACAATATTCATTATATTTATTGATCCTCATAAATTATAGAAAATGTGTCTAAATTTAGTATACATAAAAAAAACATGAGGTTTGTAAAAACATATGTGGTGTCGATTTCAAGGGGCAGAACCAATGAAGCTGAAGAATTGCTCATTAAAAAACACAATTTTTGTTTATTAAAATTATTTAATTTCGGACTTAATGTGACAGCCTTATGACGCCTTCTGAGATGCTACTCATAGTCGCTGTCTATGCACTTGAAAATATAAAACTGCCTTAATTGTTTTTATAAACAACTTGGTTTAAATGTCTATTGAGTGAATTCTGACTCCAGAAATCACAGTTTAGTTTTATAAAAAAAAATATATATATATATATTTATATGTTTTCCTTCTGCTTGTGACTAATGTAGACAAACAATGTAGTTAATCAAAGAGCCATCAGTTAGTGTGGAGAGATTTCCTCTTCGTTTGTGTGTGTGCGTGTGTGCGGGTATGTGGGTGTATGTCTGTGTGTGTGTCTCTGTGTGTGTCTGTGTGTGTGCGCTGCAGAATATGAATAAAGGTAATTTATTCTGAGATGAAGGGGGAGACGCAGACGCAGCTGATTTGTGGCCTTTATAAAAATTAATGCATACATCCCCTCATTTCATTAAAAGCTGAATCAGAGCATGTCGCTGCTTAGATCGATACTGAGGACGAGGGTGTGCTTGTTTTATTCAGATTTTTTTTCTGCTTTTACCCAGGCAAGTGGGAAACTCTGTCCACATTTTTACATCTGATCAAACAGACCCCTCCAAAAGAAAAAAAAGGGCAACATCTCATCTTCACACAGAATGTTTAAGATTTGTGTTAAGTTTTCTTGCAGCATAAAGCCTCTCTCTCTTTCTGTCTTCCTTTTTTTTCTGTGTGTTGTTGGCATGTCTCTCACCCCAGTCAACGGTCGACCTCTTTCAGCCAAACACAGGGAAAAAAAGGAAAAACTCTTGGCCACCAAAACAGTTCACTGTTTCTTTTTCTGTTGTCCTTTTTTTCTTTGCTCCTGTCGCTCTGCCAAGAAACAACAACACAGTCCTAGTCAGAGAGAGAGAGAGAGAGAGAGCTTTCCTTTGTAAACATTTCAACACAAGAATTTAGATTTAGAAAAAACAGAAAATTGAAAAATGGAACGAGCATCCAAACAGAGAAAGAGAACACCAGTGGTTGAAAGTAACAAAGCACATCCCCTCAAGTACAGTGTTTCCACATATCCGTCTTATCACGTTTTATATCTGCTGCTGCTGTATCCGAGTGTTGTGAATCCAATATTGGTTTTGATTGATTAGATTTTTTTTATTTAGTTATTACTACTACTACTTTTATTCGAAAATGAAACCCTCAAGCACGTGGAAAATGAGATGTGTGGATACGATGATGCAGGCCCATATATTTTATTCCAGTATCCTACAGTGTTGAGTGCCAGACGAGGAATTGCTGTGTTCCTTATGTGCAAAGAAGAGACAGAAAATCATAACCACTTTATCGGGCCTCATTCACAGCTCAATGACCATGTTTTAAAACGTTGGGGGAAAAATGATTGTATTCTTTCCTATCCAATGGTGTCGCCTAAGCTTCAAGAGTCAGTCGTGAACATCTTTAAATTAAGGCCAATAAAGGAGTGCAGTAAGCTCAGCGGCGGCTGGCTAATAGATATTGCGCCACACACAAAAAGATTCTGAATATCATTCACCAATTCAGCTAGTCCAGTTGTTTACTTAGATTCGCTCCTGCTATTACTATGACCTGGATGACTGAGAAGCTTCACAGACATTCACCAATCTGATTGGATCACTGTTGGACCAATCAGAGAACCTAAGGACGTTTTTTGACCTGACCGAAATCGCCCCAAGGTGCTCTCAATGTAAGATGTGTTTGTTTCTCACTGCAGACCCTGCCATGCATTTTCTATAGGTTCCGGGAGAGTTAGCAGTTTTGTAATACGCATACGATGCAGTCACATCAGTGTTGTTCTCCTAGGATGATCCCACATAGCGAGCACGCGTACGAAGAGTGCCCACATTCAAGATCAACATGGCAAGCTTTACATCAGCCCAGAGGAGCAACTCTGTCGAGTGAAGGAAATACCTTAGTAAGCTTTGCCAACATCCATTTCATGGCTTTCATGGAGCCGCCACTGAGTAAGTCATGACAAAGATTAGAAATGTTCCTCTTTTTATGGACCTCCTCTGGGATGGAACCAGCTGCTGGGCTCTGGTACAAAAGACTAGGCCTTTTTTCTTCCGTCCAAAAGATTTTTGCATTTTACTTTGGACAAAAACAAATCTCAAAAAGATGAAGAGGAAAGAGAGCACCACTGACTAACAGAGGTAGAAAGACATACAGTGTGGCCTTGGCTGAGGCATGTCAGTCCTCTCCCCTCTCTCCTCCTCCTGCTTTCCTTTCTGTCTTTCTGGGAATCATCCAGTAGCTCACTGCCCCCCCCCCCTCTCTATTCCTAGAAAAGCAGCAGTTCATTTCAGAGTGAAAAAAAGAGAGAGAGAGACTGAGAGAGAGAGAGAGGGGCGGCTGGGTGAGTGACCTCCAGGGACGCAGAGTTTGACTTTCCCACAGACTGCCCTACCTCCTTCTTTCTCCTTCTCTTCATGGTCACATGAACAAGGGACGAACGAGTGCAGACACAAAAGTGTTTGTGTTGGTTTACTTTGTGTAAGGCAGCTGCTTTATATGGAGGCTTTTATTATAGAATATCTGACGGAGGGAAAATTTGTTCTTAAATGGCAGTTTCAAAATAGAAATTTTCATTTTGAGGGACTTTTCATTAAAAAAAAAACGATTTTAAAGTTTATTTTGAACCCAAAGTTTGAAAATGTGACATAAAACAGGAAACTGGAGGAGAAGAGCAACAGGGGGGGGGGGGGGGGGGGGGGGGGGAGAAGACTGATCACTGCACAGTTAAAAGCATCATCATTTTGAAATAAATTTGTAGCAACAGCTTTTGTGTTACTTCACTGCTGATGAGAGAGACTGAGAGAGAGAGAGAGGGGCGGCTGGGTGAGTGACCTCCAGGGACGCAGAGTTTGACTTTCCCACAGACTGCCCTACCTCCTTCTTTCTCCTTCTCTTCATGGTCACATGAACAAGGGACGAACGAGTGCAGACACAAAAGTGTTTGTGTTGGTTTACTTTGTGTAAGGCAGCTGCTTTATATGGAGGCTTTTATTATAGAATATCTGACGAAGGGAAAATTTGTTCTTAAATGGCAGTTTCAAAATAGAAATTTTCATTTTGAGGGACTTTTCATTTAAAAAAAAAAAACAATTTTAAAGTTTATTTTGAACCCGAAGTTTGAAAATGTGACATAAAACAGGAAACTGGAGGAGAAGAGCAACAGGGGGGGGGGGGGGGGGATTATGGCAGCAGGAAAGGGTAACTCACACACGTACGCACAGAGAAGACTGATCACTGCACAGTTAAAAGCATCATCATTTTGAAATAAATTTGTAGCAACAGCTTTTGTGTTACTTCACTGCTGATGTGAAAAAGGAAAGCGTAAGACGAGAGAAGAACCTTTAAGTTCCAGGTTAGGGATGTGTTTATCTTAGCTCTCTCCTAATGTTTGCATGCATATCTGGACGTTTATTTTGTTGTTCTTTTTTTTTGGTTGCTCCTGCCCTCACACACCTCAACCCTCCTTTATTGGGGGAGGGTGGTGGATGCAGAAGGCCTGGTCTGCTCCCACGCCAAATTTACATATTTAATTAAACTGTATGGGGGGGTCGGCTGAATGAGGAGGTAGGGGTGCTGGGTGGGGGGGCAGTGTGTGAAAGTGCCCTCCAACACACACCCATCAGCAGCACCCTTTACCCCCTCCCTGCGAACCCCCACCCCCTCGGTTGTCGTGGTTTCAGCCTGATGCTCTTTGTTTTAAGCTGCTGAAGCATGGAGCCTCGGTGAACAGCATGCAAAACAAGGCTGATAAATGCTGCACTTTGTCTGTGGGGGGTTTTGGAGTGGGGGCTCCTTCAGAGCAAAATCTAAGTTTTTTTGGATATGTAATGGAACAACTAAACTGAGTAACTTTTCCTCTGCAATGTTCCGCAGCAATCTATATCCACATCTCCTGATTATGAAAACCAGAATCTTTAAAGTCACCATATGAGAAACAAAAAGGCCTGCTTCATGTCCCAGGATGAAAGTATCTGGATTGCGATCATATTCTCATGGTAGAACACAGCAGCTGCTCGGAGGATAATGTTTATAGTGATTGTTATATGTGGCTTTTATTATTTATTTAAGTTTCACTACAATTACTTATGACCCTTTGTTTAAAAGTCTGTTGTTAATTAAAAATGGTGCATTTCAAAGGGTTTATCCAGATTAGATACATTTATGAATACAAACTGAAAGCATGAGGTTGACTATTGAGCTACTTAACATTACAACTAGCAATTCATATTTACATGTTTACACTGAAAACAGTCAACATTCCCAAAACTAAACTAAAATATTCAAATCCATTTTTGATGGCTGCATCATTACAGCAAGTATTTGAGATGTAATGTGAATCACGGTAGACACGTGCCCACAATTCAGTCTGTTAGATAATTACATTTGACCATAATTAAAAAGTTTCACTTTATTGGACATGTCCAATAAAACCAAACCTGACTCAGTTCCATCCATCTCAGTCTGGCCCTGAGTCATGGCCCCGGCGGCCCAGGCTCGAGGGGGATGATGGGTAATATTTCTTCCACTCCCCCGCCTGTTTTTTCTGCAGCACGGCCGATCGATGCTCCTAAAGCCGCTAAATCATTTGCAGGAGCGGAGCTGCATTGGAGCAGAGAGCATGCTGGGAAGACTGAGGCAGATGCAGAGGGAAAGGAGCTGCATTCACATAAAAAAAATGTTGCATGTAAAACTAAATCCTCTGAAGAGACAGCAATTTGCGGAGTGACAGTTTTGCTTTCAGTGTGATTTGTTGATTTTTGTCTGCTCTGTCTACCTTTTCGATAAGGACAGCCTAGCTCGGGGTTTTACGTTTGTCGTGGCGTCAATCTAGTTTTCAGAATCATTGACATGACATAACATCGGACCCCGCTGTGACTCATGCCACAGGGTCGGCCTGCGCCCTGTGTTTGTGCCGCTGATGATGAAATCTGGCCTTTCTTCTTCAGTGTTCCATACAAGTTTGAGGTGGTGGTGGTTCACACTTTGTGCGTGAACAGTTGTCTGTCTGCTGCAGCAAGTGTAGAGTGTACAGGTGAAACCAGAGTATTGTGGTATAAAGATCAATACAAGTGGCCCTCTACACCGCACGCACGCACACACACACGCGCGCGCACACACACTCACACATTTGTCTGTGTTTGCTACATCCCTGAATATATGAAAACAAGAATGAATCTTCTTTATGGTCAAGTTTTCATCCCTAAATAACATCCTATTTGTTTACACTAAATCAATCTCTGAAATCAAAATTGTTTTGTTTTTTAAGACTTGTACAACCAGCAACAGAAACTACCAGGGATGTGTAAAAATAAAACATTTAAAGTTTATATTCAGTTTTACAAATATAAAATCATGGAGCAGACTAGATCAGGGAAACAGTTGTAGAAAAGTAGAATATGTGTGTGTCTGCATGTAACTACTTATCATCACTGAGTGTGTGTATTTTCGTATCAAAAAATTTTGAACCCTTGGGTTATCAAGTGACACGTTCTCATGCATGTTTTTCTGCTTTTCTCTCCAGAAGCCGGGCAATCAGAAAGCCCCAACCAGGCCAGTGAATCAGATATCAAGGAGCAGCCAGAGAACGGTGAGAGCTCACACACACAAGCACACACGCACGCGTGCACACAAACACAAATACACTAACACATGAGCACTCCTGTACTTGTTGTCATGTTTGTCTAGGAACTTGTGTGGATGGGTATCAGGGCGTGCAGAGCAACGTGTGTGTGTATGAGAAAGCATATCCTTTGTGACGTGTGTGTTTTTTCGTGTGTTTCACACCTTGACCCTACTACTAACTGCTGCTGTTACAGCTACTACTTTTACTATATGTACCACAGACAACTACTGCTACTACTGCTACTACTACTACTACTACTACTACTACTACTACTACTACTACTGCTACTACTACTACTACTACTACTACTACTACTACTAGAGCTTTTACAATTAATACTACCAACAACTAATGATACTACTTTTACTACTGCTGCAACTACTAATAGGATATCCTAATACAACTACTACCAGTACTATTCCTGTCATAGTTTGGTATAAGCAATAATAATATAATCTATCAATTATACAATATTTAGATTTGTGTGTGTAAAAATGACAACCTCTCTCTTTCTCAGGTCATCTGGGCTTTCAGGACAGCTTTGTGACACCCGGGGTCTTCACAGTGGCGGAGCTAGTGCGAGTGTCACAGAGTAAGTCCACCCAAACACCCTCATCTATATCTCCCTCTCTGGGACATAGGCATAAAACAAGCAAGAGAGAGAGAGAGAGAGGTAGAGCAGTGATTGGATTGCAGATCTGTCATCGATAGTGGATCTAATGTAATTCATCCAGGCCAAACCAGACGCTGCTAAGTTTAATGTAACACACACACACACACACACGCGCGCACACTGCTGCATAGCAATGTCCATCTTAATACATCAGGTAATCTGTATCAAATCAAACACTCCGTGTCTCAACCTGGAGTTTCTACTATAAAGTGAACATGTCAAAAAAGAAACAGGTGTGTGGATAAATGTTTGTGGATTGCCATGAACGAATAATCTAATCCTGTTCATTCATCTCGCACACGCTCTGTGGGACACTCACCGATATTTGTGTCTGCATACTGGAACATTTCGAGTTCAGCAGTAAAGTACATGAAAGTGCAACTCTGCAGTGACCAAGCTCAGGAATTTCAACACTTGCTTGCTTCAAACTTTAACTGACAATAGATTGCTACGCTACTTACTTTATTACTCACTGTTTATGCTTTAACATCTTTTTTTGGTTTTGTACATATTTTACTGGAACAAACAACATTAATATTTAACATGTTTTGATTATTTATGACATCAGCTGTTACATCACCAGCTGCTGCCAGTTGTCTCACTGAACTGTTTTAATAACAAGGAAATGTCAGAGATTAAAGATGGTGAGGGATGGGGAAGTAGAGGAAGAGAGAGAGAGAGACAGTGGGGCCAAGAGGAATGCGTGGTAGACAGAGGGGACAGGAATGAGAGAGGAGGAGAGAGAGAGAGAGAGAGAGAGAGAGATCGAGGGACAAACGTGACCTTTAAAAAATGCCGACACGCAGGAGAGAGAGTGACAGAGAGCGCAGAGGGATCCATACGAGTCTGTCGATCGGCCACCGCTAACAATAGCCGTTGTAAAGTGCCTGTCAGCACACACAGAGACCCCTGATCAAAGAGTCATTGATCACACACACATAGGCACACACACACACCTGCTTGATCAGATGCACGCCACTGCGCCTGAATATGCAATCTCACATAGTCACTTAATCACACGGACACACACTCTGAAGTATCTTAATGGTGCAAACAAACTGCAGGTCTCCACTCTAGTAAAAGTAGTGATACCTCAGATACCTCATTAACACAGTACTCGATCTTAAAACACAATGTAAAAGTTTGCCACAAGCAAAAGTACTGATACCACAGTGTAGAATTAGATGTACTCTGTCCCCAGTAAAAGCAGTCATATACTATAAAATATATAACATTTAGAAGTACTTGATCCAATATCATAATAGAAAAGTAAACTTTAACTACAACCGGTCTCGGAAAATTCAAACACTGTATAGTCAAAAGCAAAATCTGGTGAAGGCTCACTAACACTCTGTATGTTGGTATTTCTTTCACCATGTCAGCATAAGCAGCACATCATTAACTTACAGGATGAAAAGGTACTCGGGGTACTCAGAAGGCCATTGGATTTGTTAAAATGGTTGATTGGAAGATTGTAGAGGCCCCTTAGAATGTTCTAAGATTCCGTAGAAGACGCATATTTAAGTTGTCAATTAAGGGGGGTTCTACATATGGTAGAGGGTTCTCTTTTAAGTTGTTACAGGGGTTGTTTAGAACATTTAAGTGGGCACTGAAGAGATTCTACAGACGTTATTCAAGAGGTTGTCATTGAGATAGTTCTGGAGGTCTTGTTTACAATACGTTAAGGGTCAAAGAAGAAGTCTTAAGTATGGATTAAATAATCATTTAAGGGGTTATAGACATCCACTATGAGGTTATGGAGCTCCTTAAGGGTGATGTAGTGGTCAGTGTGGAGGTTTTAGAAGTCCTTCTGGTGGTCATTTTGAGAAGAGGATTGGAAAAAGCACTACATGTAGTTTTGCAGGTTTTAGTGGTGAATACTAAGGTCTTCATAGTCCTTTCAGTTCAAGATGAGCCCATTGAAAATGTTCTGAAGATTCTTTGGAAGTTTCTAGTGGTCTTTGGAGGTTATTGTGGACTTGGTCCAAGGCTTGGTTACCAAGTCTGATTGAATATTTAAATATGTGGTTGGTAAAATCTGCTTAAAAAAGCAAATCTTTATATTGACATATATATATATATATCTATGCACATAAATATTATCATTATTATAATGTTTTTATATCAGTTATGCTGCAGTATTCACAAAACACTATTAGCTGTTTGATATAATAGTTAAGCTTTCTGAATGGTTGTATAGAGCAATGCAGTCCAAAAAGTTTGCCTGAACTACTTCCATATAACCACTTGTCGCTGTGTAGCATGCGTCATTGTGTAGGGCAGGGGTCTTCAATGTTTTTCAGGACCCCAAACTGAAGGAGAGATGGAGCAAGAACCCCCCACTGAAATTGTGTTTTAAACTTATGTTTAAACTGGGCTTAGTGCCATGTATAACCATAGCTACAACAATATGTTGGATTCACGTTAATGTGTATTTAAAAACATTTACATTTGTGGATTTTTTTTTTTTTAAATATAAATATTTTTTCAAATCTTAAAAATGCATCTAGAGGCGCAAATGTATTCAATTCTAATGCACACACCTTTTCTCTGCCCTTGCTCTCTCTCTCTTTCTCTCTTACTCGTTGTGTATGCGTGTGTGTGTGTATTCTGTTGGTCAGCAGATTTGCAGCGATGCATCTCTGGAAGAATAACTTATAGATAGGCTTGAGGAGTAATGGGTTACATGTGTAGTACAAACAAAGACATACTCCGAAAATCTGTATATTTAGGAAAAACAGGGATTACTTAGTAAGATTATATTTTAAAATGAAACAGGAACATTTCATTTTCAACTGCTACTAGTGCTCCTGTGGATTCACTGTTCAGAAATATTTATATCTGTATATACATTGTATAAACAATATAAGAAAATAATGAAAAATGCCTGTTACACATAACCTTTTTTGTCCAGCCAAGCCAAGCCGCAGGTACATGTCATTTCAAGCTCTTTTTATTACTTTGTGAACTTTATCTACACATGTCAAAGACATGCACAGATGTGAGACAAGGTGGGAGGGATTTTAAGGGGGAAGGGGTTAGAAGGGTCAGGAGGCTGTAGTTGGGATAGAGCAGTCCCTTCCTGATGACGGATGATGTTTGCTCTTGTGTTTGGATCATGTTCCAGATCTGCTCATAAAATATTTTGCACTTATGGTCATGGTCATATACCATCCTGTTGTTTTTCTAACTTTAAGATGTTAATGTTCATCAGCCATTTTTGCGGAGTTGACAATAGACAATAGAAATTTTTTTCCCCTCACATTCTGGGGCTATCTGCAGTGTAGGTCATAATCCTTGTCCCCTCCACGGTAGCAAGTGCATGTCTAACACATTTTTTCAAATATGCTTTCTGTCAGTGGAGGTTGTGTCTAGCAAACTGATTTATGTTTAAGTCTTTTTGTTTCTGAGAAATTGGGGTTTCATTTGTTGATTTTATAAAAAAACGGGCTGAGACAACAACTGAGACCTACTCCCAATGGGGAGGGAAAGTTAGTTAGTGGGACCTAAAAACCATACCTTAACGCCCACAATCATTATTGTTTGGTCTCTGGTTCAACAGTGTAGCTTAACAATGTATAATAATGATTATAATCATTACTCTGTTTCTGTGTAGAGAAGTATTAAATTATACAGGCAGACGGAAGTTGCAATGGGGAAAATGAATTTAGGAACACGCCCCTCCTCATCTGTACCTTCCAATTTTTTTCCTGCAGCACTAACTACACTTCGAGTTGTATGGGTTTAAAAGAACTCTTATTTAAGATAATGAATGGACAAACACACCCACACACACACACAGGTACACACGCAAGGTCTGCAGGGTTCACTGAAGCCTACAGTTTACCCGAAGATGAGAAGTGGTCGGGGGTAGAGGAGAGGGAAGGGGACGAATAAGGGGTATTCAACACACACACATACATTTAACGCACGCACACAAACACACACACACACACAAACACACATAAAACACGCACACAGTGGATGACCTTGGTGTTGCGCAGCCATTACACAATTCACTGGCAAGCCAATCGAATCTCCCTCTGTCGATCAATATCCTATTAAAGCAGCACACAAAGAGAGAGAAAGGGTGAGAGAGAGAGAGAGAGTGAGACAGAAGGGGTGAGAGATATAGTGTAAGAGAGAGAGAGAGAGAGTATAAGTTAGTGTAGCAGGTTTGTAATAAATGTAATTGGTCGCTCCAGTATATTTGTGCATAATGAAGTCTGATTTCTCCTCAGTCATCCCCCCAGCTCCCTCTCTCATTTTTCTTTCCTTTTCTCTCTCTCTCTCTCTCACTCTCTCACGCTCTCACTCTGTATCTGTATCGTTTATTCACCCTCTGATCCTCTGTTTCCTTTTTATATATATATATATTCCTCTCCGCCTCTTTATGTTCCTCTCTTCAATTGAATCAAACTTTGGGACTAACTTTCCAATTTTGTCTGAAATGTTTTCATGCATCACTCATTATGTACACCAAATGAGTTGTTATTCCTTCTGTCTCCACTGATCCCCGGTGTGAACACTACACTGTGACGTTGCATTCAGAACACAAGGGGCTTTGGCATTGATATTCTGAAGTTTGATCTTAACAGCACCACAGGATGCTGCTGTCTACTTTAATCCCATCAAACAGTTTTTAGTTCAAAAGCGCAGCTTCATGATATCGTCTTAACTTACACACACACATCTTTTTTTGGTATTTCCCTCACTGTGTTTTTCTTGGTGTCATGTACACACAGGACACTACAGTAGATGTAAGGGAGGAGTGGCCTTTTTTCTGCTATCTGCAACTTCCCCATTAGATACCACTAAATCCAGCACAATGGTCCCTTACATTTGAGGGTTCACAGTCTAAAGAAATGTAGTCATGGAAAGATGAACAGGTCAGAGAACCCAAAGCATCTTTGTTATTTGCCCTGAAGTTTTATTATTACTACATAACTGCACTATATGTACATGAGTTTGTTTCTCAGTGCCATGTGTGTCCTGATTTAACACAGGTCCGTTATCAATTTCGACAGCCATTGACTTTCCGTGAACATTGGAATCTGGGACCTGTGTAAAATAATTCCACCACCAGAAAAATAAACCTCCTGATGATGTGTGCTTCAGTAAATAATATAATATTTATGCACTTTATGCATAATACTGCTATATACTACGGACTCCATCAGAAACACGTTTTAATCTGCACAAACCTGAGAGCTGCAGGTCTCTCTCTCTCTCTCTCTGTCGCTCTCTTGTTCATCCAGTTTGATGTTTCTAGACACTTGTAACATGTACAATCTGCTTCACATGCACACAATCCTACACACAAACACACAGTAATGCCTGTAATAATGCCAGTAATGACTGGAGCTCCACAATCACACCTTGTCACACACATTTTCCATGTACCCACACGCTCAGATGTACTTTTCCACCAAGAGTGTCAGAAGAGCAGATATTAGACGCAAGGATTTGGGGATTAAGTTGATATGATGGCGTAACACTTCCACTACTCAAGCATAGACACACACACCAGCAAACACACTATTTTAAATCTGGGACCTGTGTAAAATAATTCCACCACCAGAAAAATAAACCTCCTGATGATGTGTGCTTCAGTAAATAATATAATATTTATGCACTTTATGCATAATACTGCTATATACTACGGACTCCATCAGAAACACGTTTTAATCTGCACAAACCTGAGAGCTGCAGGTCTCTCTCTCTCTCTCTCTGTCGCTCTCTTGTTCATCCAGTTTGATGTTTCTAGACACTTGTAACATGTACAATCTGCTTCACATGCACACAATCCTACACACAAACAAACAGTAATGCCTGTAATAATGCCAGTAATGACTGGAGCTCCACAATCACACCTTGTCACAAACACATTTTCCATGTACCCACACGCTCAGATGTACTTTTCCACCAAGAGTGTCAGAAGTGCAGATATTAGACGCAAGGATTTGGGGATTAAGTTGATATGATGGCATAACACTTCCACTACTCAAGCATAGACACACACACCAGCAAACACACTATTTTACACACACACACACACACACACACACACACACACTTAGAGAACACAAATAGAAAAGAAGGCTGATGACCCATTTGGCACCTTCTAGTACTACCCTTGTCTTGAGGCACTCACACACACCCGCACACACACGCACACACACGCACACACACACAAACACACACTGTGATGCAGGGATGAAACGATGAATAAAGCTGCAGGCTTGCATGTTTCAGACTTATCCATCCCTCCTTCCTCTTGCACTCTGTCGCCTTTGGCAACACACACACATACACCTGGTGATCTGCCAACACCATATGGGCGCCAGAACACAAATGGCAAAGAGCGGTGTGTTAGTTTTTAGTAATAATAATAATAATAATAATAATAATAATAATAATAATAATAATAATAATAATAATAATAATAATAACTCCAGCTGTGTCTGCTGCAGGGCTCCCTCTACCTGCTCTATTTCTTATAGTGATCATCCAATCATCCATGGTCGATGTAAGAGTAACCAGGAATAAGTCATAGGATTTTTATTTAATCCTCATTTAGAGTTTGATGAGTGATTCTGTTTAACCTTACAACATAATACAATAGCTTCCTTTTGGTTGGTTCCTATGAATATATATTCAACATATGACAACCGTTCTACATGACAAGAGTGGAAATCAGTATTATACCAACAGCCTGTTGCAGGGTGGCTCAAGACAGTGTGTTTTTAAATGTGCTTTATTTGTTAAACCAGGAGCCTAAATTAAAATACACAAACGCTCTGTGACACACACAATGTAATGCAGGCAGTGCGTCCCAGGCCAGACCTTCCTAAGTGCTCCTAGGGCCTGACGTCTTCAGCACGACTACAATACACCATGCTGTTTTAATTCCCATCACCCTGGCATGGCAAAATATTTCTAGAACCTCATCACCAACTGCCATAATTGTTTAAAGACCCTCCATACTCTCCCAAAGGACCACTAGAACCTTCTTTATGACTACTACAACCATCTGCAGAACTTCCTCGGTCATTAGAACCTTCCCATCAGCTGCTAACAGATTACAAACAATCTTAGGGCCTCCTCAAAACCCTTTAATATATCCCCAGAACCTTCTTCAGACTCTGTAAATTACGTTATGTGGTGTTTTGTGGTGAATGAAATGACAGTATGGGGAATTTAAAAGTGTTTCTGAGCCTCCAGTGAGGTTTTACCTTTAATTTGTCACCTGCCTTTTGTCTTTGTGTTCAAATTTGACTCAACACTCATTGAACGATTGACAGGAAGCCTCACATGGTGAAAATCTTTGCTCTGGACCAACTTTCTGTGTGTGTGTGTGTGTGTGTGTGTGTGTGTGTGTGTGTGTGTGTGTGTGTGTGTGTGTGTGTGTGTGTGTGTGTGTGTGTGTGTGTGTGTGCGCGTGAGCGTGTGTGTGTGTGTGTGTGCAGCTCTCTTAGGTCGGTATTATCTCTGCAGGGGGAGAGAGAGAGAGAGAGAGAGAGAGGTGCTGAGCTCAGCAGAAAACTACCCACTAGGTCCTGTCAGTCCTCCCCCTCCTCCTCCTTTCATCCCATCACGCCATCATGCTCTCTGTCAATAAAGCGATGAAGAGGAGGGATGGATGGAAGGGTCGGGGGGACTGGAGGCGAAGGGCTAGACGGATGTCCGGGTTTGAAGCTGATTGCAGCCTTTGTTCAGCAGGATTTTCAAATTGAAGCATTAGACAACAAAGAGCTCTCTCTCTCCCACTCTCTCTCTCTCGCTTTCTCTCTTGCTCTCTCATTCACCCTCTCACTCTCTCTCACTCTGCGCTCTTTCACTCCCTCCCTCCTTTAATAGCAAGAGCCCTCGCAGGCCTTTGTGGATGAGCTGCTCTCCCCTGAGAGGAGCAGAGGAAGAGAAAGAGAAATGTGGAGGAGGGTAAATGGCAGAAGATGGACAGATCAGAGAGGGATGGAAGATTAGCAGAGGAGGAGTGCAACTTGTTTTTGTTTGTAGAGGGCAATGTCATAAACTAACTACTCTCATATACAGCGATTAGGGAACATAATGTAAACTAATACTATCAGAACCCCCGTGCTAATATTTAATGTGTAAATATTTGTTCCATTAGCTTCTGATTATGTCGTCCAGCCAGGAACGGTGCAGTCTACATTTTGTGTCAGTGTCAGTGTCAGGATCGAGTTGAGGTGATGAGTCGGGTTCTTGTACGGCCCGAAGGTTCAGACACTGAACATGAGCCTCCTTACACTTAAGGTCGTCAGATGATAGGTAGGGGATAGGGTAGGGATGCTACTGCATAAGAACAGGATAATGTTAAAGGTCTCCATCCAAAGATGTGTACTAACGCTTTCTGCTCTATCTCTGTCACAGCCCCGATCGCAGCCGGCACCGGTCCAAACTTCTCATTGGCTGACCTGGACAGCTCTTCCTACTACAGCATGAGTCCAGGAGCTATGAGGAGACCCCTACCCAGCACCTCCTCCTCTAGGTACATGCGCATTCCCATCCACTGGTGGCAAAACAGCTAGTTTTCAATTACATAAATCTAGTGAGACTTGGAAATATGCTACTGTAGTACTGATATACATAATAAATACATGCATACATCCATATTAATGAACATAAACATGTGTACAACATGTTTTATCTGTCAGAGAAATGTGTGTCCTCAGCAATAGTGTTTCATGCTGGCCTTTACAATGCTCAGCTACAGTAGACACACACGCTTGCAGGGTTTGCCCTGACCTCCTCTGTTAAATCGATGCGGTCGTAAGAGTCGTCTGTCTGTCTGCTGAGATACCTGCCCCGCAGCAGGCTCACACACACACACACACACACACACACACACACACACACACACACACACACACACAAACATAAACACAAAGAGAGACACACACAAAGATACATACACGTATACTGAACCACTGACTCAGACAAGCTGAGTGTTTGTGTTTCTGTGTGTGTCCTCTCTCTCTCTCACTCCACTCTGACTCCACAAGGCTCTCGAGAGACATCCAACACACACACACACACACACACACACACACACACACACACACACATTTGCAGGGCAGTGAAGCAGATCCACATTTAAATATTTAAGCCTTTACTAATGTTAAAGGCTCTTCATTCATACATATAGATCTCACTCTACAGGCAAATCGCACAAAAACACACACACACACTCAAAGGCAAACATAACATTTATACACTTTTTAATGTCCTATGTATGTCTTAACCTTTAATTAAATTAAATTAAATTAAAAAGCTATTAAATGAAGGGAACTTTGACATGTCAGGTCTAATGTGAGTTTGGGTTTGTGTGTGTGTTTGTGTTCACTGTTTTTTTTTTTGTTTTATAAATTGATGTCGACCATTATCTCTCATGATGTCACTCAGCATCTCTGCTGTTCGCTGCATTGAAACACCCCCTGTTATCAGGCTCAAGTTTAATAGCACGAAGCTCAGGTGAAACCCAGACATATATATATATTATTTATTAATGAATGGAGTACTAAACCTTTCTGTCAATCATATTGAGCTGCATCTGTGCTTGAGGCAAATGTGTTTCGATGTTCATGACATCATTTACGAACAATGCAAGCTGTGTCCTAGCCAAAGACGGCAACATACTGGTGACTCTCTTTTTTTACCGTCTCTAATTATTAATATATGAAAATATATATAATATTAATATTTCTTGCTCAATATGAATATAAACAGACTGAGCCATGTTAACGGTGCTTCCTGTGCGTTTGTGGTTTTCCAGCTCTGCCAAGAGGATAAAGTGTATGGAGGAGGACGTGGACAGTCCAGGAGAGGAGTCCTACTACTCGGGTCAGGGTCGATCTCCGGGCAGCGGCAGCCAGGCCAGCAGCTGGCACGATGTGGAGCCAGGTACCGAACCCCCACCCTCCTCCAATCCCCCAACCTGCCTGATCATCAACAAACCTAATATACCCCGTCTTTCCCTCTTCCTCCTCCTCCACCCTACACACACAAGTCATACACATCATAACTTTAACCTGCCTAACGTTACGAAGCAATTTTGGAAAACAGCAATGCTTTCATATAACAGTGTGTAATGATGCTTGCAGCTGGAAAGGCTGTGCTCGTGTGAGTGTGAGCGAGTGAGTGTGGGGTGTGTTGAGAAGTTGTATCTGTCTTGGAAATCAAGTTGGTGTGTTTGTGCATGCGTCTGCTTGGGTGATCGGGTGAGTAATCGAGGAGTGTGTCCCCTTACGGATTAAGTGTATTTCTTCTTTTAAAACATAAAGATACATTGTTTTACTGTGAAAAGAATTGATTGTTCATTTCGAGTTCACCTGGTCACCTTATTAAGCATAATCAATGCGAAATAAACATACAAACCCGGGGATATTGACTGATGAGAACATGTCTATCAACCAGTCGACCGGCTAACTACAGCCCTCACTTGGCTACATTCCTCAATCCTCATCTGTTGTCTTGATAAATTAAATGGAATGTCCATTTCCATAGCAGTAATTCACCCGCCTCTCTGAACACTGTCTTACTTGACAGAGTGCTCACATGATCAAGTAGGAAGCTTCAACAGAGATGCTGCTCATTCACTTTTAATAGGGTGACATCATGTGATGTTGCCAAACTGCATTATGTTTCTGTTGCTTTGCTCTGCTTGTGTAGTGTGTGGTAGAGATTAAGAATACCAAACAGCAACACAGACACCAGTCGGTCAATTCACATTTATACAAAGAATAGTCCCACATTAACTCAAGTCAGAATTACCTGAAGAGATGAGGCAGCTGGTGAATGTGCACTGTTTTTCCACATTCATCACCTGATGCACAGATATGTCCTTCTTTGTGTGTGTGTGTGTGCTGAAAACCCTACAGAAAGGATTGAGTTCCATCGCGTTTGATCTAAAGAAAAGAAGACAACAAGTTAAACAGTGTTGTTGTTGGCCAGAGACAGGCGGGCATGATGGAAATGGACATTATGGACAGGTTAAATCACCAACTTGTCAAGAGGATGGCTCTGTTTTCTTCTGCTGACGGCTGTTGTTTGAGAACCGATAATTAATTGGACAATGGCTAGCTTTCATTTGAATTCAAACAAATCCCATTACCACACAGTGGCGGACCTGGGGCTCAGAACCACACAGAGGAAGGGAGGATGAGGGAGTGGAGGAAGGAGGTGTCTCGGGTTCCACTGAGCTGGCTAATCGTAACAATGAGTGTTGCTACGGATGCAATTGGACTATTTCCTGGTCCTGCTCGGTGCCGTAACTTCCTGCTGGTTTGCTGTAGATCTGTCTCACATGTGCACTTACTGGCTCACTCACTCCATGACAGGGATGCTTCACCGTGGAGGTTCTGCCTCCACCTCACTTTCTCTCTCCGTCAGTGTATTCATGCTGCTTTTCTTTTTCTTTCCTCTTTTCATTTCCTTCCTTTCCTCCGTCTTGCGTTGGAAAGCTGGATATAAGCTGCGCGGCTCTCTAGCTAGCTCGTTCATCTCCCGACAAGGTAAAGACTGTGAACACGCCTTTTTTATTTGCTGTCTACGTGTCTATGAAACCGTTTCCTCCTCCCGCACCTCCTCCTCCTCTTCTCCTCTGATACCTGGTTGGGTTTTGGTTTGTCGTTTTTTGGTGTTGTGATGTGTCTGGTTTAGTCTGGTGGGTTATTTTTTTCTCGTTTGCTCCCGTCGGTGCTACTGTTGCATCCTTCTCTTTCCCCCTTTTCTCCTCACATCCCCACCTATCTTCTTCTTCTCTCTATTTTGTTCTCTTTTTATCTCCTCCTATCATTTCCTTCTTGTTTCCTCTTCTCTTTTCGCCCCTTCTGTCCTCTAGTTTTTGTAATTTCCCAGTTACCTCCTTCCTCCTCTCCTGCGCACCCCTCCTTTCTTTTTGTTCCCTCCTTCACACCCTCCTCCTTTTACCTCCACTTTGTTCTCTCCTCTTCTCCCATGTACTGTGTTTCCCTCCATTTCTCCACCATCTTTCCTTACACTTTCATTCTTCTTTTTC
The DNA here is from genome assembly GCA_016785305.1 of Colistium nudipinnis. Lineage (NCBI taxonomy): Eukaryota > Metazoa > Chordata > Actinopteri > Pleuronectiformes > Rhombosoleidae > Colistium > Colistium nudipinnis. The sequence goes on along the minus strand of JAFBJU010000331.1, from coordinate 3,174,399 downwards.
CATTCCACCCTCTACCCCTTTCATTTCCTCGACATTTGTCCTGTCTTTTGCATTTTTTCCTCTCTTTTACCCTTGTTTTCTTGCTACCACCTTTTCTTTTCTTCTTTTCTTTACCTTTTGTTTTATTTTTTTCATTATTCCCTCCACTCTTTTCCCTTTTCACACCCTTATCTCATTTCCTCTCTCTCAAATGTGTCTCTGCTCCTCATAGATATTTTTCTCATATTTTTTATACCCTCCCCTTCATCCCTCTTTTCCTGCACTTCTCTATTTTTGCCTCCTCTCCGCTTGTCTCCTCTCGCTGTTTATTGCCTGAGTTTTGGTCTCAAAGTATCTGTGGTGCCCATGAACTCTTTCCCACCAATACCATGCCCCAACCTACCCAGCAGCATGTTGATGACATCATCAGTGCTGTTTATTAGTTGATTTATTGGTTATTGTTTGTGTAGTGTGTGTGTGTGTGTGGGGGGGGGGGGGGGGCGTGGGTGCGTGCGTGCTTGCTTGCGTTCAGGTCCATGCGTGAATGTGCCCGTATGGCAAATTATGACTTCTGTCTGAACACCAGAGCACAAGAGGAAGGACAGACATAGATAGATAGATAGATAGATAGATAGATAGATAGATAGATAGATAGAAGAAAGGAAAGTAAATTTTCCATTCCACCTGACAAAACCTTTTCAATTGTTCATCACTCCCGCTCCTTCTCAAATCTCTCTATCACTCTCTCCATCTCTTTCTTCCTCTGTCTCTTTCTCTATCTTTTTCTCTCTCTATTACACACACGTCACATGTGTATCAAAAAACATTGGTACTTTCAGAAGTAGAAGGATGTATTGTAGCATGTTATGTATCTTCATCTGTTTGCCTAACAGTAGATATGAATATTTTTAATAACAAAATCATACAAGTTATTATACTATGGTTACAGAATAAATATCTTTGAACTGCAGCTGCTGCAAAAATGTCCTGATAGATGTTGTCAAATTACTAAAAAGTTTAAGATTTAGCATAAAAATTAATAAACTTTATTTATATACTGCTTTACAATAAAAAAAAGGACAACTTGTTTTGAGCGGAAAGAAGTCAATACAACATTTACCATATACTGTATATCAACAAATCTAACATGAATAAAATTGATTGTAGATGTAATTATTGTTTGCACTCAATTTATTTTAAAACAGTTTTCCTATAAACAGTGATTATTCCTGTTAATTTATTTAGTAATATAAAATGAATATATGTGATTATTGTAGTTATTGGATTTTAAACAAAAAAAATACCAATGTGTTATATAATCAATGATGATAATCCTTAATATAATTTAGTTTAAATAATGTTTTGACACAAAATATTTTTCATTTTAAATCACACCAAATAATATAGACATTAATATTTTTGTAGTTTTGTTAACTTTTACAATAAAACTAAATGATTCTAGTGTTGACAGCTGCTTTCAGACATGGGGCATGCCTCAAATAGGTCGGCCTCTTCCTCCCTGAGTTTCAGACCCCGCCCAAGCCACACCTTCCCTCGTCCTCTTTCCTCCTCCCCTCCTCTTTCCATCCTATCTCCCTCCGAGCCACTTAAAAATGTAAAAAGACAAGCAAAGTCAAAAAGCTGCCATGACCAACACCTCATCCTCATCATCATGGTTCTTGGCAGGGATGCCGTCGCCCGCTGGCGCTCTTAAGAAGTTAGAGAAGTCTGGTTTCTGCAGCGCTGTGCCTTCACCGAGCGGCGCCTCCTCCACCTCCTCCTCATCTTCCTCCTCTTCCCCCCGAACGGCTTTCACACACCATCACCGGCCCGTCATTACTGGGCCTCGAGGTGAGGTCCTCAGCAGTCAATCCCAACAGTCCCACCCCTCACCTCCCTCACACACAAACTCTCACCCCCCAGCCGTTAGTCATTGTTGGTTTTGTCAGGAGGAGGCAGATCAGGAGGACGTGCCTCATACCTGAAGACTTGGGCAGGGTTGTGTACAGTATGTGTGTGTGTGTATGGCAGTCTGTGTGTGTGTGCGTGCATGTGTTATGAGTATGAGTACATCCTCCTCAATTCCACCTCACCACCCTCACACCCATCCTCTCCTAACCTCCCCTTTTCCTCTCCTTCACATTGTTTTTTTGTATTACTATTTGAATGTCCCAAAGGTCAGGCACACACCTCTTGACAATGTGTGTGTGTGATCTGCAGGTTAAAGCTGATGTCACTGGGATGTCCATAATGTTCATAATTCTGCATCACAAAGTGAATTTTGTCAATACAGCTTGTATGTCCATCAGATTATGATGGCCCAAATTACAATATGCAAAGTGAAACATGTTAAGTGTGAAAATGTTAATATGTAACATATTCACTCAGCGCATTAGAATATTACTTGTTTTTATTGAAAGACAAGCGATTAAAAAATATTCATGACGTGGCATCTTGTAGGAAGTATTCAGTCTGTAAGAGAAGACTTTCTGCATCTCTGGAAGTTGACTTTAACAGCCTCAGTCATGGGACCAAAACCTTAAAGTAATTGTCATGGAACACAATAACACCTAAGTCCTGGAGGCCTTGTTGCTCATTTGACATTTAAACAGCAGGATTTGGGTCAGACCCGGCCCAAGTTGACCTGTGAAGACCAGCAGACAGCAGATCAGGTCGTCATCCCACTGTTGTTGCTGCCAACATCTTATTTGCTGCTGAGTGTTTTCCAGCTCAGTGTGGGAGGAAAATCTTGCTCACATTGGAGCAGATTAGAGGAATTGAAAATCAAATGTGAGTGGAAAGAAGCTGCGGAACTCCCGCAGGGCTTAAAGGTAGAGTGGGCACTGAATTGTCAACTTCCTGTTTGCATAACATTTAAAAAAAAGAAATAATTTTCGGTTAATCCTTGTCAGCGACAACACGTCGTGATCTGGATCTGCTCCCAGTGATTTTGCAGGATTAGTTTGAGGTTCTGGTTCAAATATAAATCTCCTCTCTTCCTCCTTCAGTCCACCTCCACATTAGCCATTCTTATCTACACCTGGTCTTCTCCTCCCAACTCTCCATCTTTGGCCTTCCTTCTCTTCTCCTTCATCCTTATTCTATCCTCAAAGTGGTGGGTCATCTTTTCCTCCTTATTGTAAGGTACTCCCCACTTCCCTTCTTCTCTCAACTACCCAACTAAATATTTTTCTGCTTATTCTTTCCCTACTGCTCTTGCCATCCTCCCTCCAACCCCTCCTACTTTCCCCCAGTGGTATAAAGGAAGGAGCTATGCTGTTATAATTATTCTCCTCCTTTGTATCGTTTATCAATCCACCTCTTGATGGCAAATATCTTTTTCATGGAAAGTTGGCAGGGGAGGGATGAAGAGGGGAGTAGGAGGGAGGGGGCGCGTCTGAGCAGTGAGGCGAGGCAATTTGCAAAGTGGAACTAATCCCGGCCCCTTTCTTCTGTGTTCAACATGCAGGCCATCGGTCCTCGATACCACACACATGCATGCGTACACACAGGCACACACACACACACACCTTCAGGCACAAACACACACACACACACACACACTGCTGTTAAAGGAAGACTCAGACATTTTGGAAAATCCTGCTGTTTGCAGTTTTTGCCTGAAGACGGACGAGAAGATCAATATCAATTTAGCCTCTGTCTGTTCACTGGCAACTTTACATGTTTGGCTCTGCATAAATCATCAATGAGTTGTTTGTTCGCACTGAGGCTGTGATAACCACTGTGGGCTCTAGAGGGCGCTGCTCTGACTTCAACTCGGTTCTCAGCAAACTCAAAGTAGAGCCTTAAAATGTGTCAAAGTTAATTGAACAAGGTCTGAAACACGTGTAAGGGGCCACACATAGTTTTTATAACTTTTCCAGTGAAGCAGTGTAACAAAGTAAGCTTTAGATACTTGTACTTTGCGTACTCATGAAACAAATACTGTACTTTTTGTGGCTAAATGTGTGTCATAAAGCTGGTGGTACTTTTCACATGTTCATAACCATCCTGTCCAGTTGGAACAATGTATCTCTCAAGTTTTCATTTATTCTTTCAATTTCATATAATTCAGCTTCCATGGCTGAATTGAATGTGGAAGTCTTCCTGTGTAGGCTGAGAAAATCCTCCTATACCCCTCTTATTTGCTTGGAAACTCCATCATCACGCGCTGACAGCAACATTTTATAAACACTGACACATCGTTTTCAGCTCACCTCACTGTAAACATGATCGTCTTGTAGAATATGTTGCACTGAAATACGTTGCATGAAACTACCCAGCACTATATAAATTGGTGTTATCTTAACACTAGTCATACAGTAGGTGCAGTTTATTTTGCATAAATGTTGTAAGATAGGGGACACTCTGTCCGAAGTCCGAACCAACAGCAAACAGCCTGTTTCACTCACACATCATTGTCTGCATTGTGTTGTCAAAATACATAAACAGAAATTCAAAGTTAGGTGCGTTTTCTTGATGAACTATGGTTACAGTAAAATGATAGCACTTCTTGTAGACCGCCCCGTGTACACACACACACACACACCTACACCTACACACACACACACACACACACACACACACACACACACACACGCACACATGCACACATGCACACCCACACACAATAAGAGGCACACACACAGGTGGTTGTACAAGCCCACACAGTGGGTGAGGTCATTTATATTACATATACAATGCACCTTTGTGTGTGTGGATGTGGGACTGGTTGTTGATGTGTGTGTGTGTGTGTGTGTGTGTATGTGTGATTCTATGTGTATGTGTGTGTGTGTTGGTGTGGGTGTGTGTGTTTCCATGTTGTGTGTGTATGAAGAGAGGGCAGAGAAAGCCATCCATCCAATGATTACTGTAAACACACGCACACACACACACACACACACACACACACACACACACACACACACACACACTCAGTCAGTGTGTATTGTCAGAGTGATAAATCACAGCAGACTTTAAGTGAATTAGTGCAGCAGCTTTAACTCTCCATCCATCCCCCTCTCTCTCGCTCTCTCTCTGTAAATTTAAATGTCTCTCTATCCTCTCTCTCTCTGTCCATCTCTGACATTTCCAATGTCTCTCTATCTCTGTCTGCCTCGCTCTCTCTGCCCTCTGTTACATCTCTCTTTTCTCCTCTCCCCTCTCTCCCTGCCCAGAGCTCTATACATCACAGTCCTTAACGAGGACTCGGCTACTAACGAGCAATCAGAGAATATTAGACCAATTAGAGCTTTAATTAGACTGGAGATGAGAGGGGAGGAGGGGAGGAAACACTATGCACTACGCTCATTGACCTCCACATACTCTTGTTTTGATTGACAGCTGGCTTGAGAACTGCATTATGGTCCGTTGTCATTGTGTCATCTAAGCTGCTGTGTGTCTATCATCATGTATTTGCATGTAATACCACACCCTCTCTAATCCACTTCAAATGCCCCCCTTGCCCCTTCCTCCCGATCAACTCTCTTCCTCTTTCTCTCCTTATCTTAATCATTTTGTCTACCCTATCCCTCTCTCCCTGTTTTCATTTCCGTCTCTCTTGTCGTCTCTCCACAGCGAGCCCCCACGCTCCCCCCTCCAGCCTCCACTTCTCCTCCTCCCCCATCCTACAGCAGCCTGGCTCCTACTTCTCCCACCCAGCCATCAGGTATCACCCGCAGGAGACGCTCAAGGAGTTTGTCCAACTGGTCTGTCCTGACTCCGCCCAGCAGGCCGGACAGGTGGGATTCCTCAACGTAAGCACACACAGGCACTCTCACATGCACAAGCACACACATACACACACACACACACACACACTCACTCATTTACTGTGTATTAGGAAACACCACAGCTTGGTTTTCCAGCCTCTGCAAAAGGTGGTATCAGTATCTTTTTGCAGGAGTAGAAAACACTGCAGTGTGTGTCTGTGCGTACGTGTGTGTGTGTGGCCTTTTGGCTGCAGTAAGATAGTTGATATATCTTTGTCTAGACACTGAATCAATACACCCTCCACACCCCCGACTGCACGCACACAAACACGCACACACATCTACACACACACACACACACACACACACAACATGTTTTTGCACACATAGTAAAACATTTACATGAATGGCATGAGTGCTAAAACAGAACGTCATTTTCTGTTAAAGAGATAAGATTTCAGATTTCCCAACAGCAAACCGTTTTCCCTGTTAGTGACATATACTATAAAACAGAGCTAAGAGATATATGGATTTAATGGTTGTCATATACAGTTCATAAACACTGAACATATGACCAAAGACAAGTATATTTACAGCTGGAGTCAACAAAAATTGTCATAGGAGACAAATACAAATAATCTGCTTTGCACCACAGCTGATTAACTACTTTTTTGACTCTCCGAAAGGATTTACTATTTTAATATACGTCGTCACTGATGCCTCAGGCTTTATGTAAAGATCTCTGTCAATGAGTATACTGTATATATAACAATAATCAATGGCCATATAATTATGGACGGCCCTTCTTAATTTCCCCCCAGTTATCTAACAAAGCCAAAATATCCTGAATACAGGTGCTGCCATCTTGTGCTGATGACGAGGGATGTGAATGCCAGTCTATCTTTCAACTGTCAATATTTAGAGTTAATGTCCGCCAGCATCAGTGATGAGGTTTATGAAGTCAGAACGAAATTATTCCCCAAAAGATCAAGGGGTAGTTTCTCATGTACTACCAGGGAGAAAAAAGCGTCAGTATTATGGATCTACTTGGGTGCACATGACAACATGACTTTTACTTCCTACCAGCTGTGACTCCCTGTTTTGGCAACCTGGAAATACAAAGTGACAATGTCTGTATTGTAGAAAAAGTGTGAACATGCCCAGGCCAAAATGTAATGTACATTTATAAAGGATAATTACGTGCCTCTGAATGTAGTATGTGGAGGAAAAGAATAGTAGAGTAGAGTAGAGACAGAAGGAGGCAGAGAGGTGAGGCAAGGTACTTTGGTATTATGCTTATAGATTAGCAGGATAAAATGCGAACTGCAGCAGAATTCTTTATGACCAGTGAGGAAAAGTGCTGACACACACACACACTCTCACACACACACACACACAAACTGAGGACCGCACAATGTTGATGTGTTGAGCTGGTACAGGCTAAGCATGTGAATGACCTGTTGACTTTTTGAAATATTGTGGAAACATTTGTATTTCATGCTTTTTTTTTTATCTCTGCCCCTGTCTCCCAACCCGCATCCCTGTATTCAGCCTAATGGTAGCTCCCAGGGAAAGGTCCACAACCCTTTCCTGCCAACACCCATGCTGCCTCCCCCTCCGCCTCCCCCAATGGCCCGTCCCGTGCCACTGCCCGTTGACGCCAAGCCGCCCTCCACCTCCTCCACCGAGGGGGGAGGTAACTCACCAACCTCACCAAGTGAGTGCACGCACACACATGCCGAGACAAATGATATAATAATTGTATTATTGTTGTATTATTATTAACTTCACATCCAGCTGCAGTATTTAGACCACATTTTTCTGAAAGCCACAATTTGCTGTAAGCCACAACAAAGAGACATTTTTTTATATCTACTTGAATTAATAATTTATTGTTTACTTTAAGAAATTTTTCATCATCGTTGACAAGTGAATCATGCTGTTTATATTTCTCATTCCTGTCATTTGGCAATAACATACACTGTTGGTGCCAAAATATTTAATCCCAATTTCACTCATATATATTTATATATATATAAATCTTGAATGCTGCTATACTTTATTAATCTGTCAGTGCTGAATGGCAGGTCTGTTGGAAAGTTTTTTTATTTTATTTCTTGTACTAAGCTAAACATTTCCTGAAGCAGATTTTTGGCTGGTCTTCTGTAGTGTAAGGCTACCCTAAAATATCAGTTTTTAGGTAGTGTTACCTGGATCATGGGATATATATATATATATATATATTTATTATTATTATTATTATTATTATTATTATTATTATTCCATCTTGCAAATAAATAATTAATCTTAATGAGTTGACCCTTGTGTATGTTTGCATCTGTCTGTGTTGTACAGCCTACTCCACCCCCACAACATCTCCAGCCCAGCGGTTTGTCAGTGTTGGACCCAGAGACCCCGGCTTTAATATCCCTCAGCAACCACAGGTAACCGACTCCTGGGTCATTCTTTCTTCTGATAGGGGGTACCCTCTTTTCTGATTCTTCTCCTGATTGACGTTTTTTAATTGGTGCTGATGAAGTATGTAACAGTAACAGTATTCATCTTAATATTTTGCTGGACGACCCTTTCAATTACAGTGAAGGTAATCATATGCCAGAGAGCTTCACTGGCCATGTAGTATATTTACAATATATTTAAGGTGACTGTGAGAACACTCTAGAAACTCTGGACACCTGCTGCATTAAATATGTGATCTGAGAGCACATATACACACATACACACACACACACAAAATCAACATGATACACACATAGAGACATTAACAAAAGCCACTGTGGGCGGTCGGCATTTGGCTTCTTGAGTGAGTGCCATGGGACAGTACAGTAAACACTCCCTCCTCTCATCGCCATGGTGACCAAATGGACAGTCTGTGCATTTCTGTGCATGTGTGTGTGAAGATTCTTGGTGAGTGGAGGGCAGATGGCACTGGCATTGTGTGAGAGTGGGCATCCTGCCCACATGGGTCAGCATGGTGGTTGCTGTGGGCGACCGTGGCGGTTGCCCATGGAAATGAAGATGGACAGAGGGAGTGGGCACCTCCTTGTGCTATCCAACACACACATTATAGTCATAACTATACAATAGACAGCCATGACCCGATCAATATGTGTGTGTGGTCTGTCCCGATCATTTGCACACACACCACGCCCAACCCACACTGAATGTGTGTGTGTTTATGTATGTGTTTGTGAAGTGCTGACTCAGGCCGAGACAGGCTTGGGCGAAAGACATAGGAACAATACAAAAGAGAGAGCAAGCTTTTAGTGGTACAGCTCATTTAATATAAATTCAGCAGGTTTAGTTTGAATTAATTTGAAAATGTGAAGATAGCTGAAAATATTTAAGTGTCTCTTAAATCAATTCTCTGAATACGTTTTAGAAGAGAAAAAAGTTCTTAGATGCAGAATCGGACTTCAGTTTCAATAACAGTAACAACTACTTTCAAAAGTGTTTTGAGAGAGCAGTTAAAAAAATCAGCTTGAAAGACACTCAGGTTTTGCAACACAGTTAAACAAAGGCAACTGATCATCAGTGTAATTCTGTTTAGGTACAGGAAAAAAATAAATACCACTCTACCAGTAATTCACTGGCCAAACATAGACATGGTGTGAGTGTGAGACTCTCTTACATTCCCCTATTTTTCTCTTTGTCTTGTTGTGTATCATGAGTATCTACAGTCTGAATCATAGCTGTCAGCATGAGCCCAATGCGTGGTAACATTACTCCACACGCACAAAGTCTGGCCTGTGAGTGAGTTTCATCTTCTCTGAGTCTTCTCAGGACAGAGGGAGGAGCTGCAGTGCAGGGAGCGAGCGAGCGGATGAGAGACATAGAAAGTCACTGGGGGAGAGGGAGGGAGCAAGGGAGTGAGGTAGAAAAGTCACAGCGTCAGCAAGTTGTATTGATTAAAAACTAACCTTCCAGTCTTCTCCTCTATCACTACTGCATACACACACACTCTTACACACACATACACACGCACGCACGCACACACGCACACGCACACACACTCATACACACACAGCAATAGAATTACAACGAGTCAGGAGCAACGTAGGTGTGATATTGTGAATGCAGACACCATGCAACAAACTCACATGAACACACATGCACACACAAGAACGATCTACCCTGTATTTAATTTTTACACATTTTCTAAATTGTATGGAATTTTTTTGGTGTGTTTATATCTTTCTGTGTTTCTGCGTGCATGCGTGTGTGTGTGTGAACAAGTGCAGAGTGGGATGGGAGGAGAGTGAAGAAAGAAAAAAAGGGACTGGTGGGGAGTTGTGTTTCAGTGAGGGGGTAGGGGGCGATGTGGTTGCCTTGGTGATGGTAGTCACGTCCTGGGCCGTCTGGTTGTCCCTAGCAACCAGACATGATGTAAGATGGGGATGAACTTGAACTCAGTGGGGCAGCGAGGAAGAGGAGGAAAAGCAGGGAATGATTCATGAAACATGAACGATGCACCTCTGGCGATCAATACCATCCTATCAGAGATGGATTACACAGAGAGAGAGAGAGAAAAGGAGAGAGAGAGAGAGAGAAGGTATAGCGATATTGTGCAGCAAGTGTCATAAACTCCCAACTGGAAGCAGAAGAAACACTGTCCGTCGTTTGAGTTCTTCTCGGGTCCGTCCCATTCCAGAGATTGATCATAAAATAACACATCTAAAGTGCTGTTAGTGCCCCCTGCAGACTGCACTGCTCTCAACAGTGAGATGAAAGTGTTTCACTAAGTAGGCAAAATTGTGCCCTTAACAAGAGGGAAGTTGAAGATGTAAAAGGTGCACGTGCAATTGCTCAAATGTAATGTGTTCAGTCAGTTCTATTGGATGTATCATCTGGGGCATAGGAATTGAAAGCATATTGTGCAATTTTGTCCAAAAACCACAGTTGTAGTAGTAGTAAAGCTGCTTTTGCTTTAGTGTTTTAGGTTAAAGAAGTGAACATTTGCAAAATATAAAATTCCCGTTAACCACTGAGCAATCAGTGATTTAAAAAAAAAAAGGTCAATGTTAAACTTCCTCAAATGTTTCCTTATCTACAGTAATGTTGATTTTGCGTGTGGTCATGCAGCCTGCAGATTATGCTTCACGTTGAATCAGAAGACCTCTTGGGAACCTGAATATCCATAGCAAATGTTGTGGTTATCTGGTCATAGTCCTGCTTTACCTATTGACAAGTCCTGGTGAAGCTCCCCCCTGTACAAGTGCACAGAAGAGTGGTTCTTCGGATCACATTAAAATGTCTTTATGTTGGGCCTTTGGTTAATGTGTCACATTCTCAATGACTCTCCTTCCTTCTCCACAGTGGTACCTGGGATAAGGACTCCAGTGGCCCCTCCACCCACCTGTACGATGGACCGCTGCAGCCTCTTCCTCAACCTTTGACCTCAGCTGCAACAGAGAGCCCTGTTTTGCCCTGCCCCCACAGCCCCCTCACCAGCCCTCTTCTGCGCCTGACTCCGCATCCACCAGCGCCATACACAGACTTAGCAGCATCAGCATGGCTACAGCGGATCTAAAGCTCCCCCACGCTGGTGTTTAACAACCACCACGTAAACTCTATGTAATAGACTTTCCTCTCGGGATATGGTCCATAAGTCAACGTCCTTATATAGTGCCAGACCCTATACATCCCTCACAGCCCCTAGAACCCAGACCAGGCTGAAAGGTTTATGAGGGAATTGAGCCATCAACTTTTGGGAATGCTGCAAGACTGAATCACAGAGCTTCCTCTCTGAAGAAAACTACATGCATACTTCCCTACCATCCTCTGCACTGTACATCCAGTGGACTTGCAGTGGTCCAGTGCCCTTACCACACCCATCACCCTCCCCCCGTCCCCTTGGGTTCCAGTGGTGTAGGGTTGGCTTGGTTGATGGAGATGGGACAGGATGCGCACTGCAGCTAATAACCCCCTTTCCCCACCTGAGCTCTCACACACCTCCTCGGATGGACTCCATTCATACCTGACCCCAGCCCCTGGTTGGTAGTAGATCAGGGAAAGAGGAAGTCTTTAAAAGCTCTTTCCAAGGACATGGACCAGTGCATAATGGAAAGACCTGACCTGGAGGTGGTGTCGGCCCAAGCAGATGCCCCATCCTGTTTCACAGTAATAGCATGAATTGTACACGGAGGGGTGGGGGTTACGATGAGGGAGGGAGGGTGGAGGGGGGTCATAAGCAGGGGTTTGTTGATGTGAAGTGTTGTGACCAGATGCTGGTGGATCCAAGCTCGTTTATCTGGGAGGCTTTGGCTTCATGGCTCATTGATTTTTCTCTCTTAGCTGTCATTTCAGCTGATCCCCCCCTATTCCTACTCTATCCATCCACCGGTCTGGGTGAAGCTACAGCTTGCTAAAGGTGGGCAGAAAACTCTGGTGTCTGAAATGAAGCAGGCAAACAGGAGAGAGACGAGTGATTCAAACTTAACCAGTGGAATATTGATCACGAGGAAAGTGCAATTTTGTTGGATAGCTGTTGGATAGTTAAATATCTTTGTAAGATAGCTCATTGAAAGCAGTTGACGGAAAGTATATATACATATATATTTTTCTTCCTAGTCCACTCACACCTCTGGGACTCTAAATTATTGGGGTACAAAAGACAACAAGAAAGCATTGGACTAGAAACATAGCCCTGTGAGAAACAAGGGGAGCTGTATTCACTTTTATTGTTTATTATTTGTTGTTGTTTGTTCAACTTGAAAAGCTGTTAGCATGGTAGAACAAGATTTCCCTTTAAAAAATATCAGAATTTTAAACAATCATTTTTCAAAAAATGTCTTGCAGCTTAAGACTGCATTTTATTTTGTTCAAAAGAAAAAAAAAACACTAAGCGATTAACTTATTTTAGTGAGCAGATTCTTTTACTTTTAAATTTAGAAGAATATTTCTCTTGAGGCAAAATCAGAAGAATATGTAATGTGAATTTAAGCTTAAAAATAATTTTAAACTTCTTCTCCAGTTTCTGTTGGCGAGATAATCTTCAATGGGTGCTGCCTAGTAATGGGCTGCCCAGTGATTGGCTGGGTCTCCTCGAGTTCCTGTCCAATCAAAAGCACTTAATCCTGCAGTTGGCCAATGGCCCACGAGTACTGTGTAATCAGGGGGTGTGGTTTAGTGACAAAGAGGCAGAGCAGAGGGTTACTCTCGGGAAGCTTCCATCCACAATAGACAACAAGACAGTCGAGCGCTTCACATGCAACTTACCATTTTATTGAACTTCAGTTTTGTTTTTCCTTTCCTATACTATATATATAAATATATATACACGCACACACAAACACTCTTATGACCATCCAGCGTCGAACAAAAGTGAATTTAAGTGAAAAAGTTTTTAAAAAAAGAACAAAAAATATGCATGTTTTAGTGTTAGTGACACATTTTTCCATAGATGATGTAGTTAGTGAGATAAAGACACTATATTGTAAACCCAACATCAGGCACTTGCCAGCAGCCGTCTTTTTAGTTTGACCAATGACATTGGTTCGGCCCAGTTAAGGCCTTTTCTATCGCTCTCCTTCACAAACAACCAGCTCTCTGCTTCTCCGCATTTCTGCATTCTTTCTTTCTCCTTCCTTTCCTTGCCCTTTCACCTTACCTTCATAAACAGATCACTTCGGTTTTTCCGTTGGAAAACTTTCATCCATACGTAATGAAATTGCACGAGATAATTGTTCCTCATCGATGTGCCTTGAGCTACAGTCCAGTCCTGAGAGGGTGCGTAATATCTGATGAGGAGAGTCTTGTTCGTTTGGTTCCTCCTTTTTTGTTATTTTTTTTCCTCCACCTGAGATTTTGTTGGTCACTGGAGCAGTTAACGTTAAAGCGTTAACGCTGAAGAGGAACATTGTTATTTACTCACCGGTAAACTTTCAATGTTAGGAGTTCTCACTGAACACTTTGCAGAGCTGATCAGAAACCTTAGATGTAAAACATTGTAACGTACATTCAGGTCAATCTTCTAAAGATCTCTGCAACATTGTCAAAGTTTGTAAAATGAGCACCAAGTCAAAGTAATGTAAAGATGACTAACGATTAGAATGAAAATCCCGTGTAAAAACAACATGTAGAGAACCAAACATAATCTTAGCCAACAGTTTAGAAACTTTGTTTTGAAGTGTAAATGAGTTATACTCTTTTGTCCCTAACAGCATAGCAACTAAAACGTTTCATTCTACTAAGCTAAATTGTAAGTGGCTGATTTTAGTTCAGTTTCTTAAATGCTTGAAATCAGGTTAGTTTACGAATGTTTGGGAAATGAGCAGATTTGCAGCTTGTTCTGTATTTTTACAGGCTTTGGTGCAAGTTTGTAATCAGTTTAGTGGCTAAATACTTTCAAAGAGGTTAGTTTACTGTTGACGTTAGCATTTAAAATATTTTAGTAATAAGTGACTGACAAAAAACACATATTTGTGTTGTTAGCAGTTGAAGACATGGTGCTTGTTTTACAAAATGGTATAAGGCCAATATCTTAATGGATCAGACAGAGTTTTTCAGTACCTGACAGATTGGTAAAGTTAAGCATGTCTACCCCGACCCATCCCCCTTCGTCTGGTTGGAGGATTTTTCCGTCTGTTGCTATAATCTCTGAACAGCAGAACTTTTCCTTCTCTTTTGGTTTTCGTTTTTTTTTCATTCTTCTAGTTTTGTTCCCACATATGAATAATGATGACATAAAATATGCAATACCTGCTTGCACTCACATAGACTAATCTAGTCTTATATTGTTTATTTGGTCTGGTTTTTCTTTCTCTTGACATTCAACCAAAGTTGATGTGCACATGACTGGCATCATGCTCCGTGGTCGGTCCCTAAAAATGGTGAAACCAGCCCCACAGCAATGCTCCAGCCAAGCTGAACCAACATCGCTGGGGGTTTCCTTCCTTCTTTTCTGTCTGTTTTGATAATCTACCAGGCGGTCAAAGGTCCGCATTGGGGTCTCTCTTTCCTAAAAGTTTTTTTTTTTTTTACTTTGGTCACAAGCAAGCCTTAAACAAGTCCAACTTCTTCTCCATCGTGCAGAAAAAAAGATTTTTGATGACAACTAGCATTTTAAGCACCCACCTGCTTGGCAGAGGTCTTAGTCAATACATTGTTTACCTGTCATGTTTAATCCATCTATCAAATGTTACCGACCGCGAACGTGATGCCGTTGGCTGTGATGGTTCAGTAGTTCCACTTGTGGGTTGTGAGTCTCCTCTTAGTGTGACACGTTTGGTCTGTGTTCTTGCCTACCCTTTAGCCATGAGTTGGGCATTACTTCCTTAATTATCTGCACTAAATATGAAATAAATGACAATAGTGAGTAAGTATGTAATTAAGAAAATACAGCTTCCAGGGCTTAAAAAGAGCGAAGGGAATAAAAAAAATAAAAAAAATTGCACGGACATTTTTTTTAAAGTGTCACAAAAACCTTGTGAAACAGCCTAGCATCTAATCAGCGACTTTTGGCTGTGTGTGTAATATAACGACAAAATTGCACCCTTTTTAAAGAAAGAAAAAAAGAAAAAGAATATAAAAGCAATAGTTTGGGCAGTGTGTTGTTTTGTTCTTGTGTTGTGTGTGAAATTTAGTTCTGGTACAGCAGTGAAGAGACGCAGAGAAGAGTTAGCTCTTATTGAAAGGAAGGGCAGAGCAGCAGGGCCACTCGGCCTGACTGAAAGACGTGTTTGTATGTTGTATAGTTTTATTAATTACACTGATTTTAAAGCTGCCCTATTTTATAATGCAGGACTTTTGTAACATTGATTAAATGAGGAAAAACTAGTGTTGTGAATTTTCTGATTGTTTGTATCAAGGCCACATTAATAGAACTGGTTTGGTTTGTTCTCTGGAGACTGGATACAAGTTGAAAACTTTCCTGTTTCCTTCTTTTCTTTATTTTTTCTTTATTTACTTTCCTTTTTGTATGTATTTAAGGACATTTCCTTTGTGATGGTATAGCATATTCCTATACTTAAAAAGTATATGGCGCTGTGGTGATAAGACCATTGTAAATGGATGTTACAGTATGCTCTATGTTTGAAAGTTATTTGTTGCATCAGTGTTGATGAAGCTAAATCTAGGTAATTCTGAGGAAAACTGGTAAGAGAAGCAAGCGTTTTTAATGCATTTTAAATTTTTAGTTATAGGCAGAAGACAATGACATAGCCAGCCAAAGGATGCCCCTACTATAAAATGCATCTAGGCATCTTTTTTCTGTTCACCATTCCATGCAGGAAAATAAACAGCTTGATTATGCAACATGATTCTTTTTTCTTTTCCATCTGTTTCTTTCTTCACAAGCCCACAAGATCACCCAAACCCCCACCTCCTCCTCCCCCAGCCTTCCCTGACCTTGGAGGTCCGCTGTGATCTCCATCCATCTACACATCCACTGCTGCTCATCACGGCATTGCATGCATGGAGCAGATAATATAGTCGGCAACAAGTTGTCAGGATGAACGACAGTTCAAGTGTGAGTTTCTGCTCATATCTGACATTGCCTTCCAGATTCACCGTTTTTATGCAGAGGAGAGATAAATGATTTGTATCTATAGTGTTGCTGTGTTGCAGAGTGTTTATGTCAGAACTCACAACCCCAATGTACAATCATTGCAAAAGAACAGACACAAAATACTCCTCACATGACAGCCTCAGCTGTACAGTCCAGGTAAAAGTCAAGCCATGAAGACATCTGTATTTGACAAAAACAGTCTCACCTCAGGTCTTATTATTTTGAAGCTAGATGATCCTCATCAGACCGAATATGCTTACCCACTGCAGAGATGAGTCCTAGCATTATTAGGGTTTCTTTTTCATGTTGATTTACACCTTCATTTTCAAAGTTCATTCCTGACCCTGGAAGTCACAGTTGCCCAAAACAATCTCCTCTCAAATATTCATCCATGTATTTATTTATGATTGTTTCTGTCAACATATGTGTTTCCATGCTCCAGAATGAACTATGGTAGTTGCACTGAAGAAAACGGAAGCATATGTGTCAAGGCATTTGAGGATAGGATGATGATGATTGATGACTGTTTTAGACCATAAACAACTGCTTTTGTGCAGACTATAATATATACTCCAGCCTTGAGATGGCCAACTGCAAAGCTCAATGTAGACAACCTGTCCTTACTAACTATGTTGTTTTTCCAGATGAAATACAAACCCAGGGAACTTGATTCAAAATGACTAGAGGGGGATTGTATGGACCTTATCATATTTAAGTGTTTGCACAAGATGGATCTAATTTGTTGTGTTAACAAGATAATACTTTGTACATTCAAGGAAAATTATCTTGTGCACAAACTATGGATCCAGTAAAAACAAGATTACAATTTGTGTAGGTTAAAAAATATATAGATCATCTTTCACAACTTTCGGGGGCTGCCAGTGATAATTTGTTTGGAACAGTCTAAAATTACATCCAAACCATTTTATCTCAATTTAATAAAATCCAAACATTTATTTTGCAGCATGTAGCTAGTCGGGGGGGTGGGGGGGGGGGGGGGGGGGGGTTGTGTTGTTGTGGTTGGAAGTCTGACTCTGGTCAAATGTAACACTCAAATAACGAACACAAAGCAGCAACTTAGAATTGAGAGGGAAGATGTCGTGTGGAGAGTCCTGCGTGGTGGTGGAGGCTGTGGAGTGGGTCTGAATGTGAAGCTCACTGCAGCAGGTTCTCCTCCTTCACCTAACACCAGACACACAAATCAGAGCAGAGGCTGAGAGAGCGAATAGCCCATAAGGCCCCGCAATGCATCCAACCAGCTGAACCGACAAACTCAGCACACTCAATCACCCTGGAAGGGACGTTTTCTGAAAGGAACCATCATGATTTGACATGAATCTTCTCCGAAAAACAAATCTGACAAAACCCCTTCTAGCCTCTCACCGTATCCTGCAGCATCCACCGCTTGCCCCTGAAATCTGGAAAGATGATCCAAAGTTTGTTTGACGAGCATTATGCCACGTGGGAGAGAAAGCTGGAGGAAAAAAAAAGACTGTCTATGAAAACTCCAGAGTAGCACCTGCATTTCCCTCCCGCTCTCTCTTCCTGCTTCAGCCTCCTCCATCCCTGCCAAGAGTTGATTTACGGATTTTGACTATGAGGAATTCTGCCGCTCCATCAGGAAACAGGGTTGAATGAAGGCTGGCCTTTTTTATGCTAACGCCTTTGTTGTCTTCACGTTTGTCCAAATGATCCTTAGCAGAGATAATCCCCTCCAACCCCTCTCTCACCACCACCACCTGGGATACGAATCCATCAGGCAGGGCCGCTGTGCAAGTCTGCAATTTGGGGGGGTTGTTGGAAGCAATCGAATTTGAATGGCTTGGACGCGAAGAGGGGCATAATTCTTCAGGCTTAAACCAGGGTATTTTTAATCCACCCAACGTGAAGTACTTTCAATCACTTTAGAGACCAGAGTATGTGAATTATAGCAGCGATGAACAAACAGTACGATCAAAACAATCATGCCAGGAACAGAGAGAGCTTCAGTGACACCTGAAACCCACCGCCAGCAGCTTTCTAAATTTTTTTTCACTCTCAGCAAATGTGAAATGAAAACACTGCCCTTGCTTCTTTTTTTTCCCCCCATTGTTTTATTCGGCACCAAATCAGAAGCAAAGGTAGAGCGTGAGGAAAACGTCCTTTACCGCGTCGGCTGTGCCGGAGTGCGAGCCGGGGGAAATGAGTACAAATGGCATCACTTTAGAGAGAGGAGGGAAAGTCATTGGACGAGCAGGCAGGTAGCACTGAAAGCTTCTCTCCAGCGCTCAACTGTAATGAATTACAGTGTCACTGTTCCTTTGCAAAGATATGTATTTATCTTATTGCAAACCCATTACATGGTGCTAAATGTTAAATCAAGAGAGTGAAGGGGAGATAAGATGGAACGCGTGACACTTTGAATTTACTATCATGCTTCCTGACAGCGTATCAAAGCATAGCAGTCTAATCTGCATGAGAACTATGCACTGACTAAAAACAAACATCCACACATGTGTGCGGCTCACGTGTGTGTGCCTGCCCATGTGAACTTTGGTATCTACTTTGTGAAAAATGTCAGCCTCTGCCTTCTTTTATGATCGATCCTTCCGTTTCCAGATCCCAGCTTCGACAGACCCAACGAGTTATACGAAAAATCGGAAAAAGAAATGAAAAACTAAAACAAACCAGCATATTACATGATATATTGAAAAAGATCAAATGTAGTGCCTGTGAAAACCTGTATAATATTGCTCTTCTGAATACTGAATACAATAACTGTTTGTAACTGTTGAAATTTCTGAACACCAGTAGCCTTTGCTGTCTGTCAGGCCCCTCTGATTATAGCTAATGTACAATAATCATAAGATATAAATGCATGCTCTTCCATAATCTCCTAGTAAGCTGTTCAAAAGAAAACAAATGAGAAAAAAAAATGACAAAGACCAGAATCTTCTGTTACTGTTATGGTTCCTCTCTTCTTTTTCTTTCACCTCTCCCTGTATGCCTCAAACTATGTCACCTCACCTTCATCCTTTATCTCCATCCCTCCATTCTCACACATGGGAACCACGTCTCATCCCGAAAAGAAAAGAAAAACATCCACAGTTTTCTACTGTGTGTCAGTTTATTGTCATTGATCTGATCGGTGTGCCACCATGATGACTGCCCCGGGCGCTGAGCGGACTGCCGCAGCCTCGTGGGGTTTTAATCTGACAATCTCCAGCTAACTTTTAACGTCAGCAAACACCCGGCCGGTCTGGCCCTCCGCCCCCTCCCCTCGCATCCATTGACCGGCAGGCTGAGAAATCTCTGCGTGGCTCTGGGTGAATCCTCCTCCTCCCCTGCCAGTTTCCTGCAGGAGACTGAATCGATGGCCTCTGCCTTTTTTCCGCAGCCCTCAGCACTATCCGGGACAGAAGCATCCCCCCCCCCCCCCCCCCCCCCCCCCCCCCCCCGGACAGAAGCATCCCCCCCACCCCCCCCCCCCCGCCCCCTCCTTCCTCATCGAGCCTCTGCTGTGTCTCCCCCGGTAGGACTTCAAACAAGCTGCCGCTCCTCCAGGATGAGAAAGGTCTAGAAAGAGATCGAGGTAACTGGCCAACCCCCCCACCCCATAGCCAGCCCAGCTGGAGTCGATTGGCTTGTCTAGCTCACCTCCAGTGGCTCATCTCCGTGTTCTACTTGCGGCCCAGTCGAAGCAGCTCGGCTCTTTGAAACCAAACCGTTCTCACTTGTGCATCTCAAAGAAAACTTTTGGTTGGCAAACTTGGTTAAAAAAGCGGATGAAACGAAAATGGACAATGCAAGGGATTATTCCTTTCTTGATACACAAGCCTACATAGTCACTCCTTTTCAACATCAGTATTGCCAGATATTAAGACAGACCGAACGGTCCTTCAGTAATCTGCAGGACCAGATCTTCATCATGGTCACTGTGTACAAGTTGTCATCCAGACAAGCAGGGGCTTCATTTTGTTTTATATAAGTTATCTGCAGCTCAGAACTGCCGGCATTCACTTTGTTTTCCAGCCTGTTGATGTTTTGAATATTCAAGCCAGTCAGCAATATAGATAATCAGTAACCGTGATTAGCATTTCCTGTTGCCTTGCATCTTGTCCTCTGGAGGCAGCGCTAACTGTAACAATCCCCTGACAATCTCGAAGACGGAGAGCTTTATCTTTGCCCCGGGAATTGCGGGGCAGACCTGGAGCAGTCTGAGTCACACAGTCACATCTTTCTTCCTACACCACACCTCTGTTCATCCTCTTCTCACTGCTCACCTTTGACCCCAACCATCCCCACCCGTTTGGTTCCTCCGTCATCGTCTGACCATCGACCTCACCGCCATCCTCACCCAGAACTGACTTAAACCTTGTGCCTCTACAACTCTTTTATGGAACAGGGCGGTGTTTTCTGCCGCTGCCGTCGCACCGGGTTCATGACCCGGCGTTACACGTTTGTTCGGTGTTCAACTAGTTTCCATTAGTTGTGTCTGGTGCCACTGTTTGTCCATCCTCTGTGTTCTTAAGCTGTGAGTTTGCACTGACCTATCTTGTCAGTTCTTCTGTCGTCAATCTGTTCTACTCTTTTGATTTTTATCTGTCCTTCCCTTCTCCAACTGTTGTTTCTGTTGAACTGGTGAAATGTAGATCCATCCCTCTCAGCCCCATTAGTAACTACATGTCCACGCAGACTCAATTTACTGGAAGCAAGATGTGCATTTCCTATGCAACAACAACAAAAAATAAAGACGCTAATGCTCTAACAGCCTTTCTCTGTGCTTTTGTTTCGTGTGTGTGTTTTTTGTATCTTCGTGAGCATTCATTTCTCTGGGAATCAGGAAATACTATGATATTAATTGATGCCACTTGTTTTGGCAAAGGTAGATCAGAAATCAGATAAATGAACAGCTGCATTTTAGATTCAGTCATGGAAACACCGCCTGGGAGTGTCATGCCCTTCTGGCTTCCTGCACTCACAGGTGTTCTAGCTTCTCTGTGATTGCCTGATTGCCTCACCTGTTCCCAATTACCTCATCACCTTCCGGTATATTTAAACCCCTGTGTTCAGCTTGCCCGTTTCCCCCTGTGCTCAGTGTTCCAGCATTTCTCTTCATGATTATTCCTAGTGTGTTTTGACCCCTGCCTGTTCCTGGATTCTGAGACCTGCCTTCTGACTTTGTTCTTTTGCACCTGTTTGGATTGATTGAACACTTTGACGTCTGAACTCATCCCCTGGCTGAGGAGTCGTGCATGTGTGTCCTCCGTTCAGGCAGAGTGAGAGCCCGGTGTTTGGCTGTTTCCGGGGTTCAATCTGCATTGCAACAGAAATACTGACATTGTAATCCAGGAGTGCTGACTTCAGCAGTCCTTGTGCCATGTGTGTTTACATTGAAGGTGAGTGACAGTATTTCACAAGCACATGGGTTTCTGGGATTTCACTGTCTCTTTTGGCCACTGGAGAGAAACTAAGGATGAATGAGTGAGTTAGTTTTTGATAGGTGAGTTAGATTTTTCGTTTAAGCGGGAGGCACTGCACATAAACCACGGCGGCGACGTCTCAATAGCTCTTTCACAGTCGTCACAGTTCACGCCCCCCTTCAGAACCTAATCACAGCCAAACGTAAAAACACCTGTGCTGTTCGAGCTGCGTCTCAGGTAAATGCATTGGGAGAAGGCAGAGCGAGTGAGTGACAGAGTTGCAGGTGGCATTGGTTATGTCCTACTGTAGCCTATTGTGTTAGTGTTGGGGGGGGAAAAAAAATCAACCGCTGTCTGATGTGACTGTAACCAACAGCCCCATTAGACTGGACTGAAACTGCAACAAAAAAGAAATAAGGGTCTGCTACATTTTTCAGATCCATGAATATGTATAAACATGTCGGGGGATGCTGTCCACTGATGTTTGAGGAAAAATTGAAAAACAAGGCCCCTTTCCATTTTCTGTACTCCCTTAATTAATTAATGAATAACAATAGCTTTGAGAGAGTTTGAAAATGCCCTAGATTCTGTTTTGTTTTACTCCTAAATTACCTGATTTAAGAAGCTTCATGGAGGGTGGCACACACCTTAGTAAATGTTTGTTATTCTATAGAAATCTTTTATATAAATTTTATCACACTGATCAGATTGTTCATAGTGAAATTCATAAACGGAACATCACATCAATTCACAACTGACAGAGGATATCATGGTGGGTTCTGGTGGATTGACACCAGTGTGACTCCTCTCAGTCTACCACTACACACACCCCGTTCTCCCCTATCAGTCTATGTTGTGTTGTCGGCCAGGCTCAGATCCTAACCCCAGGTGCTGGATGGAGGGTGGGATCCACCTCACCCTCTCCTCTCGGGTTTCAGGGAGGGAGACGACCACAGAGGAGTGTGAATAATTTAGCTGGCCGCCGACATCAGGCATCATCTTTCTAAAACACGCGCGCACACACCCATAGTCGTGACCTGATATGCTCCATAGCAGACAAACTAAAGGTCAGCAGGTCAGACGACAAACTTTCACTTGACTGAAAACTACACTGTAGACAGCATTAATATAAATCATTATTAATTTAATTAGTCACTAATAAAAGGATAACATAAAAATATAAAAAGTTGTTGGAAAGGTGGAGAGACTTAGACAGTGTGAATATTTTCTATTTGTATTTTATATTGATGCACTTTCTTATTATGGACTTTGTGTTTTGGTTGTTTTTGTTGGTTCCTGTTTTACTTGGAAAGTTTTTTTCCTGGTGCGTTCAGTTGTGTTATTATGCTTTTGGCATTTTACTCTGTAGTTTATTTGCTTGTATTACTTCTCTAGATTTACTTCCTCTTTACTTTGTACTTTATGTTCTTCCATTTCTCTGTTTGGTTTTGCTTCCTGCCTTTGATTAGTTCCCCTCCTATGTGATTGTCTGCCTTGTCCTTATTAGTTTCACCTGTGTCTTGTTAGTTCTGACCAACTTGTAATTAGTCTCTGTAGCTGTATTCTTAAGTAGTAAAAAATTTCACTCTTCTTTCCTCCACATAAATAAGAGGCTGAAAACCGTAACTAGAGCCATGACTATCACCTCACTTCTGCCAGTTATTCATTTAGAATGATGTTATTATGTACGATGTGGAGAGAATACACAAGTGTGGTCACGGGGAAAAAGGTACAGAGTCAAACATTGCAAATGATAGAATGTGCAAAACCAGCGCACAGTAATGTGCAAACAAGTGATCCCCTCCGCAGAGAAGTGACTGTATGGGCGATGGTCTGTTTCTGTAGATGAGAGCGTCCTACGAACCACTTCCACCTTTTCCTGTTTATAACGCTCTGAATGCCGTACCAAACCATACCAGTGCTGTACACACCATTCTCCTTATTGTGTACCATCCAAATGAACTTCAAGTAGTTAGGGGGCTTTATAAGGGGTTTAATGAGGAAGCTGGCCCCAGGTGACGACACGCCTGACGGACACATGGCTGCAGGCGCTCCTGTGAGCCATGGAAATGACAGATGAGGGAGATTAAAACAAAACAAATACACAGAGGAAGAAGATACTTAGGCACACTTCTGTTCCTTGTTTCAGACTCACTCAGCATCATTTTCTGAGCTTGTTCTGCTTTTTATCATTGTCTGGGATTAATTGTCAAAAAACAAACTGCCATGAAAAGTATTGACTGACTCCTCTCAAACTAAACCCACATAATGAACAGTTGTTTTAATGAAGGCCACAGGCAGCTGGAGATTATAGAGAGCAGGTCTGTTCAAACTGTCTCACTAACCAAATGAATTTACAGATGCCAGTCAATCTATCACAGCAAAGCATGAACACACATGGAACAGAAGTCACAAAGGCAATTTTGGGTTTGGGTTTAGGATGGGTTTCTGGCATTGATGGACCTATAGTGAATTACTCGTCGAATTTCATCTCTCTTTGACTTTGCAGCGTTATTGCTGGTTTCAGCTTTATTGTTTATCTTTGTACAGTTCTGCTTTCTCATCCCTCTCATTATATTTAAGCATTGTAAAATGCTGTCCACTACCTGCTCAGCAGCAAAACTACAAACTGAAGACAATAAATCTGTTACCCCAGCTATCTACATGTAATCTGAAATCAGTGTTTCAGAACTTTTTATACACAGTTTTTGCAAATAAAAGTTTTGTCTCCCTGTCTGGACTGGCTCTGGTGTTCATATAAACTGAGCCTTTGGGACACCAGTGGCACCAACTAAACGAAGGGCCATGGACACGCCCCTCACCACCATTCCCGCTACCCTTTACCCATAATAAAAGACCAATTAAAGAAGAGGATTAAAGCGCTCCACGTTCACACACAAATTAGCATTAATCAAAGAGTCACTACTGTGTGTGTGTGTGTGTGTGTTTTATCCATTGTGAATAGTGATGAGTTCCAGGCACAGTATGAAGTTGTATAATTGCTGCTGGTGTTACTGATCAATACCACTCCCACCGCTAGGCACAGCCAATGGGAGCTGGCCTCCAGCAGGATAGTTTGCGTGTGCAAGTGCTCAAAACTATCAAGCTCCATTCTATTTTAAAACGTAACAGTGCAAATTAGCAATGTTTTATATTTGTAGTGCAGTAACAATTAACTGTACTTGGGATTTTGGTATTATTATTGGTTTAAAGTCCCTTTCAAACTCAGTTATATGCTTATATTGTCAGGGACAGGATTAGTATTCACAAAATCAGCCAAATTATAGCCCGTCAAAGACGTTGGTCTCACGGCTTGTTCAGAGATGATCATGTGTTCACATTAATCAGAATCAATATGTTTTAACAGTGAAAGAGACCTTTTTTTGAGAACTACGATGCAAAATATGCAAAAACTCTGAATGAATAATTAATAAGTAAGTCAAGGCAGAATAAGGTTGTTGAAGAGGTTTTTTTTTTCTTATCTGTGTATACTTTGCAAAGGTGGAAGAAGTAAAGAAGGTATTTTACTTGAAGTAATACTGCATTGTCAAATAACCCACATTTTACTAACATAAATGTATGTATTTACATCAAAAATCATTTTGAATTATTATCAGTGTAATGGGAATGTATATTTTTGTCGGTGTAATTGATCTATGTATATACCAAACTGACATGGTTCATTCTGCATAACCAGTACCTTTACTAACAATACTTAAAATCACTTTATTTTTGATGTTGCAACTTATAAAGATGGACCATATATAGATAGGTACCATGTTTGTGTAAAAGTTGTATCTCTATAATATTAATAATGAATCATTTATTGTGTTATTGGTCAGAATATATGAAGTAACCGGTAACTGTAGTCATCAAGTCTTAGAAGTTTGACTAGCAAAATGCACAAGTAATGTTGAAGAATCTGCAAAATGTAACAAGTGCAGTGCTTAATTACTTTCCAAAAGACCTCTGATTCTTCAGTTTTTGTAAAATAACAAGTTTTAACAACAAGTATAACAACTTATACTCAAGTTAAAGCTTGGAGTACTCTCATTTTCAGCTTTTTTTCAGCCCAGATCATGTCAGGAGGAGTTTGCTGACTAAGAGCTAATATTCCCTTCTCCTCCTCCTCCTCCTCTTCTCCTCTTACCCTTCCTTGTGCGTCTCTTTCAAGGTTCTTCATACAGAGAGCTGGTCAGGATTTAAAGTGTCTGATCTTTAAATATGATTTTATCTCCCTGCAGAGGAGACATTTACTCTGACAGGTCGACGTCTCCCCAGAGGAGGAACCTTATCCTCCTCCTCCTCCTCCTTTCTTTCTCTCATCTCCTCCTCTCATGTCATCTTCTCCACATACTCTCACCTCTCTTTCAATCCTCTATTCGTCTTCTTCTTCACCTCATTTCTCCTACTCCCTCCTGTTCTCTCCTTCTGATAGTTATGTGATTTACAGCGTCTCGCTCTCTCTTCTTCCCTGTATGTGTGTAAGAGCTTTCTGTTTCTTTGGCCTGTTCCCATTTTCCATGTCCCATAAACATAACATTTCTGATCACGGACAAATTGTTAGTGATAACCATTATTATTGCTGACAGACCGTGTTGAGTGAGAGAGTTTTCAAAGGGGTTTGAATAGCAAGTGAACCTTTGCCAGATAACTTGGATTAATGTTTCTATGTGACTGTTAGAAATGGGCAGTGCTGTGAACGTAATAGCAAACTTCATAACGATGTTGTCATTCCATGATGGTTCTTCCTTTCCTTTATCCTCCTCATCACTGGGTTTCCTGTTTTCTAAGGTGTCCACCGAGCAGGTCATCGCTTGGGGCCGTATGTCCTGAATTCATCCTGGATAGTGGCTCTGAGGCTCTTGGCCTCCTTCCTTTCACTTGATAGCCTCGCAATGCTGGATGAAAACCTCCATGCATAGTGAGGAGCTTCCTTGTCCTAATATCTGTGGCCTCTAATTCCTTCTTTGGCCATGTTATTTTACCAGCTGGGTATCTGATGGCTGGAAGGGCATACGTGATGAAGGCCAAACCTTTTTCCATGCAGCTGCCTTACTCTGTGTGGGCATTTGGCTGTGGCCTGTGGTCTTCTTTGCAGCCTCTGGTGCGGTCTCCATTTGCTTGCAGGATCCTAAGATATGTATTGCTGCTGTACTGGACATCCGCTATTTTCTATCTAGTAGTTCTACTTCACTTGTTATCATCTCCTTTTGGATACAATTCAACCCATATCTTGCTCATGTCTGGCATACAGCTTGATGTCGTGCATACAGAGGAGGGGGCTGATGATTGCGCCACTTCGGCAGCTACATTATGTTCTAACCCAGCTGAGGGACTTCAGGCAGAACTGCAGTGGGAACAGAGCGTTTATTTATGCTGCATGGAAACTTGTGCAATTGGCTTTAACGCACAAACACAAATATATATATATATATATATACATATATATACAGTATAATCGTGCATGCCTTTGACCCATAATTGTGTCACTCGTGTGTTTCTGCTCCTTTTTGTTGCTCTCTGTTTGGTTATTTTGATCCCTGTTTAGTTAAGCATCCTTGGGCTCTGCTGGAAAGGCACTACACAAGTTATTATCATCATTATTATTGTTATTATTAATCCGCCATCATAATAATCTCCAGAAACATAAACATATTTCTGCACAAATCCATTGTGATTAATTACGGTTGCGGAGTTTTGCATTTGTGTTGTCGATTTTGTATTGTATTTAGTTCCCTGGGCCACCACAGAATCTCGTCTTATGCTCTTGTAAAACGGTGAAGCATGGTCCAGTGTGATCATTTAATTTGGATGAAATCCACATGGCCGCTAACTCAATGCTGAAATAAAAGCACACGCTTGCACACACACAGTATCTAGTTTCTGAATAATATTACAGAGAAAGGATCACTGCTTGTTCAAAATCTTAACCACAGCTGGATTTTACTGCTTTAACAAGCCTTTGACCCAGTTCAGGTGCTTCATGTATTTTCAGTGCATTAACTTTGGATCCAAGACAATGATCAAAAGAATTATGCAATGACTCTGTTACTGCTTATCTCTGGTTTTAGCTGGCAATCTTTCTCAATATTATTATTATTATTGTTATTTATTTACACTTATTCAGTTGTTTTGTACCTACTTTCGAACATTGTGACAGAACTTTTAATAGTATTAAGCTTTAATTCAATTAACTATTATGCTTCCATATTACAGGCAGATCTCTTTTGATAAAACAATATAATTGTACCCAAAGTACCTATTGAAATATGAACACTAGAAGCTATCATGGACGCTAATATAATAATTCAGACTAAATGAAATCTGTTTTCTGTATAATATTTAATGTAAGTTTAAACCTGTTTAGATTGCCATTTTACCAGCTAACTTCAAGTTTAATGAAAGCACACAAAGCAATATATAAAAACATGACTGAATACAAATATATTGTCTACAGGCCTAAACAATGTTGGTCAAATAAATATATTTTTTTAGTATTTATGTACATTCCCACACCTTCAGGTACAACTAATATATATATATATATGTAAAATACATATTTAAAATGGGCAGAGGACAAGAAAAAAGGTTTCAACAAGGAAGTGATCAGGTCAAAAAGGATATATATATACACATATACACATAAATACACATAAATCATATCAATAACCACTGACATTTATTTAACGATCCCATTAGATCCACAGAAAAAAAATATTTACCAAGTCAAGTTACATGAACAAAATATATAATTAAAGACACAATATGTTACAGGTGAAATCATCATATACATGAAAACATTTAGAAAAACACCGAAATCTGGACAGGGGAGGATATAAATGTGAGCGGAAGCTTTGAAACTTTCAAAGTTTTGATATAACATAAGCCTCGAGCAATAAAGCTGGTTAAAGGATTTATCAGAGAAGTAATGAAACTAGTTCAGTAATAGTAAATACTCTCTTATAAGTCTTGCTGATATAGGTTTAAATAAAAGTCAACTGTCACTGAACAATAAATAATCTGGGACAAAAAAGACATTAGGGGTGATCCTCTGCTCATATATTGTCATGCTTGCTGTAATATGATGGAGACCTAAGGAGAGACAGAGAGTTATCATTTAATACACACATCATACTGATCAAATGAATACGGATATATGCATCACTTTAAGTTTTACATAATGGATAATTAACGTGCGGAAATTATTGTAATAATCATTATTTTAGAACAATACTAGTTGTTGTGGTGTAAGCTACAAAACTACTGGGTAGGCTTTAGATCAGAAAACCACTAGGTTGTGTTAACATGAGAACTACCTGATTAGGGTTAAGCTAAACACTTCTTTATTGGGCTTAGATTGCCAAACTGCTCGGTTAAGTTTGAAAAAAACTATATCTGGTACTGTGTCAGAAATGTGTTTGCCGTCATTTCATAAAAGATTCCCCTCACACATACAGCACTTCTAATGAGACCGTCTGAAAACACTGTCACTCCTTTATTCCCTGAGAAACCTGCTGCAATTTGACTTTACACTGTGACATTTAACAACTCTGTCCCATGATAGGATGATTCACTTACTGGAAAATTCCTATCTGCACATATTTTCATTCCTTTCACAAGGCTCCCGAGGATAAGTTAACACCAACACATTTCTGCCTGACTTGGGTTGACAGGTGAGCAAGTGCCGCAGAGTAAGGCCTTAAATGTATCTGTAAGGCAGAGCCAAGAATGCGTTCGCACACTGCTGCTTCCGTGTTCTGGTCACGCAGTTGACAAATGTTTTTTTATGTGTGGAATTACTCATTAGATTAGAATCTTGGCTTGCACTGGCCAAGCTGGCTGTGATTAACTTAAAACAAGGGAATTAGAAGTAAGCGTCTGGTGGCCCATTTTTTAACGGTTATGCTCGCTGTTTGATAACATTTTGGATCTTATCAGAATGACTTGATCACCATAGTACTCACCTTTCCTTGCTTTGGTGTAATGGGTCAACAACAGGTAAGATTTTGAATATTGAAACATGTATGCTTTCTTACGTTTCAAGGTACATTTGCATTTCGTATAGGAAAGTGGCAGAGCTGTGCTGTACTGCTAGTTGATACAGCATAAACAAAAAAAAGAAGAATAAAGCTTTTATACCTCGCTCTACCAGTGTTTGTGGGGGTGTCCACATGAGTTCACAGAGACAGGTGGGGCTTCCTAAATGTCTGGTTTGTGATTGAGAGGCGGGTCAGCCGGGCGCCGTAATAATCCACGATGTAGTTTGATCCATCTGCCGGACCAACAATCTGACAAAACAATACAACATGTAATGATTTAAACAAATGCATGTTATTAAATATTCTTTATAACCGTTACATTTTTGTCACTTTTTGCTTAAGAGTGACCCAGATGATTACATTTGATTCTATGAGCTGTTGGGAAAAAAACATGTTGTTTTGTTTGCACAAGACAATTTTTAAATCTGCACTGCTGGTAATGATCAACTGCTGCCAAAGTTTTAAAAATCTGTGATCCGTCAAACATTACGGCCAACTTGAATCACGGATAGGATTAAATGGGCCATTAGTTTGTCCATCCATCCATCTATTCACCGCTGGTCCCCTTCACCTCTTCCCATGATGGATTTTCAGCCTTGATTATCTGAAACACTTTAACGAGAAGGAGTGATTTGACCTTTGACCAACTGTTTCCTTTGCTTCATCCATCTGCCTCCATTTACTAGCAGTCCATTAAAAACTTCTAGAAGCATTTTAACAATTGATCATTCATTAGAAAAACATGCAGATCAATTGTTTTGCAATTGTATCAATTGATTTTGGACATATGAAATATAAGCTTGACAAAACGCTCCATTCAACACCTTTGTATGAAAAACTGACCACGATGAAGAGATTTCCCTGTGTCAACATTTCTTCTATGGCTAGGTATATGTTTTCCTTCTGGTGTGTTCTGTTAGTGCAGTGACACCTTAAATGTCTTCACTGAAACCTTTCACCTCTGCATGATTAAAAACTGATATTGTCACCTGTATCAGTTGATTCCTCCACTGCTAAAGTCCTGTGATACTATTTCAGTTTGTCTTTAGGTTGTTGAGGCTGAAAGGGGATTTTGTTTTAATTTTTACTTTTAACTTCATGTATTGACTGTCCATCCAGAAACCACTGTTTCCAACACGCATACATTCCTGAACTATTTTCCCATCTGTTGAAGGCTTGCCTAAAATCCACTTTATTCTCTTTGAGCATCTGTGCATTTAGGAAACGAGAAAACCTGTGTAGATCCCCCATACTGGGCTTTCAGCGTATTTATTTTCCATGTCCTTACCTCGTACTGCTGTGGTAAAACATCTTCAAGGTATCCTTGTCTAGTTTTGCCATGGTGTGACAAAGGTGTGCATATTTTTCTGACAATTTACATTTTTGTATTGTCTACTTTAATTGTACAAATCATTGTGTTTAGAGTAGGTTCTCACCTGCATGGCAATCAGTATGAAGTCGATCAGAGTGCCGATACCACAGAACCCAACAGTACAGAACTTCAACAGTCCTAATACAGAAGAGGAGAAATGTAATATTAGGTTTGTAACAATTTGTGTGTGAAATCATAGTTTCATGCGACACAGAATTTGTGATTGGTCAAACAGACAGATAGTGAATCTCAACTTCTTATTAATTCAGTGGTTGAGGCACATTCCATACATAACCAATTCTACCAACAAAACATCCACATTTTCCACTAGAGGATTGTAGTTTTCTTGTTTTTGATAACAGAAATTCTAAGTTTTTGGTTTTCTGACAACAAATGTGTTTTTATATGTAAACTCACAAATGTTCAAAATAATTAGTAGTATCAGACCTTGTCCAAAAATCTAAATTGGCTTGGCTCAGCCTGGGCCAACCTGTGCAAAATCAGGCCAGTTGTCTGACAGTGCAGCTGTCCTCCATCCAACCCCCACCCAGTACCACACACATGTTCACTTGCGTGCACGCAGCCTTTCAGCCTTTGTCATGATGCAGGTGTCTCATTAAAAGTAGAATGAGAGCAGACTCGGGCTGCTGATTACAACTCGTCCTTGTTTTGGAAATCACAACTGTTATTAGGCTCCATTGTGTGTAGATGAGTGACAAACAAAGTCTAATTAAAGTCTGTTTGAATCCAAGATGGAAAAACCATGAAATATTGTCACAGTTAAAGGAGAATGGCCGTTTCCTGAGTTTCTGAGAGATCAGTTCTAATGAGAGGAGGAATTGTTTCCTGAGCTCAAGTTTTCTGCTTGAAGAAATAATTATTGTTATAAATGTACATATCATGATACCAGTAACTATTAAAGAGTGATTATACACTGATGTATATTGTAATTGAAGCCGTTGATCTCATACACACATACATATATTAGCAGCCA
The DNA here is from genome assembly GCA_016785305.1 of Colistium nudipinnis. Classification (NCBI taxonomy): domain Eukaryota; kingdom Metazoa; phylum Chordata; class Actinopteri; order Pleuronectiformes; family Rhombosoleidae; genus Colistium; species Colistium nudipinnis. The sequence continues at coordinate 3,142,374 of JAFBJU010000331.1, read as the reverse complement.
AACAAGGCATGGTACATTGAATGTTAGAGATATTTTTAACACCGAGTCAGATAAAAAGATACAGACCGATTGAGAGGTTCACTTTACCCGTCAAAACATTTGACTTGATCTGTCACCTTCTACTAGACTGTTGTGTCTAAAACCTATGTTTATGTTTTACCTAGTGCAGGATATCCAAGGTAAAAGCGATCCGCTCCGAGCCAGCCCAGGAACAGAGACAGAGCCACAGCAACTTTGTATGAATAACCACTCCTGCGAGGGAAAAATATGAAGAATATATCAGGAGTATAACACTTACCCAGGGTTTCTTCAGAAGTCATTAAATGAATAATTAAGTCAATTTTCATAACCAAGAGTGTAGCTCAATACCTTTTCACCAACACAAAGTATGAAGAATGACTGACTGAAAGAAGCATACGGTCATGCATATTTTTTTTTCTTCAAATCACTGAAAAACGTTTCATTGCTTCACAATTCGTTGTGAATCCGTTTTTGTGTTGTTTGTGATCATACGTTTCCTCAAACCTCTATTAAAATGCTGAGCAGTAACGTCACAAATTTCAGCCTGTGTGTGTTGAGTGAGCACTTACACGTTTCTGCAGGAGATGGTTTTGTTGAAGCCCACCTCCTTTCCACTGAACTTGAACTCCGTCCCATTAGAGAGTCGACAGCTTATGTTTGGAGCTGGCAGACACTCAACTGAAAATACACACAGCGGATTGATTATTTTGTTGCGCGAGTAATTATGTGAGCTCATTTGTTAGTAGATCTTTGCTATTTCATACATATCATCCTCTTCTTCACTTTCACCTCTTGAATCTTCACAGTGAAGGACAACTCCACTTCAAACTCAGTCAACTCTGAGGCACACTGAACACATGTGACAGATGGATCAAACTGTGTTTGGGCCACGCCCCCTCATATATCTATACATACCACAGTGAAAAAAGGCCTTCTTGAATGATTCTTGCTTTCTTCCCGTGCAGAAACTATAGGAAGCTCCCTCAGCTTATCGAAGATATCTTGGATTATTTGCTTAGCCACTTATGCCAGGCAATGACCCTCATCATATGTGCATATGTTCCCATCAAGCCCTGTTGAACTCACCCAACGCCGCTGTATCCCTGCAGTTCTCCGGCTCTTGAGTGGCATCGTCGATTTTTGGATCGTTACAGAGATACATGAGCTGAGTGAAGGAGTGCCCACTGTCAGCTGATTAACTAAAACAAGACGAATACACCAAGGAAACGGGAGGTTTAATTATCAGAAAAGCAGTTTGAACACACCCCGCCAATCTGTTGACTTTTCACTGCGACGCTTTTTGGGTTTTAGCTTTAAACCAAACAGCGACATAAACACCACGTCATATGTGTAATCATATGTGTAATCATCCCTGGACCTGACTCTGACAACACTAAACATAATTTTGTCACATTGAACACACTGTGGCTTTGAACTTGGTTTGAACCGAGACTAATGTAACCCGGTGTGTCTTGAACCCAAAATAAACCTCCCCGTTTACAGTAGCTGTTAATACATCTAAAATGATGAATATATTTTTAAATGCATATGAAAAGATATAACCAGTGGTTACTACCGACTCTCCCTAGTGGCCCTTTAAACTAAACCTGTGCAGTTGGAGAACCAGGACATTACAGATGTCTATGTCTGGGTTATTACACTTACATGCTTACATTCTTACTCATAGGTTTAATAATTCTACATAGTAACATGATTAATAGTATTACTCTCAACACTGATAATAAGAATAATAATAATAATTGGGGGTAATAATATCACAAAACATGATGTTTAAATGCAGGGTGAGAATTTTTACTTTCGACATTTGAACCCACTTGACTAATAATGGTGACGTTCACTTACTGGAGTACTTTTAGGCTGTTATATATATGTTAATATTTCATGCAGATAACCAATAGGTTGGTGCATCTTATCCCCGTCCCCCAAACAGTAACAGCAGTATGTTTGTTAAGGTTCTCAATCATCCAGGCCATGGTAATATCAAGTGTGGTTCAAAGTAGGCCACTGGACTGGCTGAAGATTTCTTGAACCAACAGCAGTATTTCACCTAATAACCCATGATATGTAGCCGGTTCGCTAAGCTAACAGTCGCTAGCTACAAGCTCCGGAGGACTCCTCTCCCTCTCGCAGGGCTTTAGGATGACAGACGCCGGTTAAAGGATACTGTCCGAGTCTCAGGTCTTCGCAGCTGTGCACATCTGTAGTCAGAACCACTTCTAAATGTGAGCACACACAGTAAAACAACAAGATCCACATCCCCGAGCATAAACACAGCGACCGTGTCCAGGGGCACGCCATTGCTGAATCAGTTATGTCACGTGTCAGGGCGCTGCGTTCAGGACGCCTCGACAAATACCATTTTGTACCACATTTAAAATGTACCTCTTTTTTAACCATAAAGCAGTGATTGGTTTAACAAAGTAAAACAACAATTGTTACTTTTTTGTGTCATGGTGTATGTTTGGTTGGATATATTGTGAGTATTTTACTTAAAATGTATTTGTTTATTTCACATATCACAGTTCAATTACAATCAGACCGCAGTTTGCTCTGTTGTGTACCAGCTATTACTGCAGATGCGTTCAATGTGACAGGTGCGTTTTAAAGGCCTCGATGTGATGCTTTCTTATCACTTCTCAAAACGAATTTGCTTAATACATATCTGCATCTTTTATATGCATAATAATATTGTTTATATTATTGTGTATCTTTGGTCTTTGTTTCGATTAATTGTTTTACAATTGCAATCTGCGTTGCACCTTTAATTAATCTTGTAATGGAACACATTTTTTCATTTCAAATGTTTATTCTGTTGATTTTACAAGAAAACCCTTTTGTCAGAGAGTTAAGTAGAAAGTTATTCTTATCAATGTTTGATCGATAGATAGATTACTTTATTCATCCCCGTGGGGAAATTATGCTGTTGTAGCATCCTGGTAAAAAATTACAAAAAAACTAGGGCACGTACACACAAAAAAGTAAAATGACATACACAATGTTATGGTATTAAAGTATTGAAAGTGTTCATGATGCTATTGTACTGTAATAAATAAAGATGGCTCTCTATGGAAGAAATTGATTTTAAATAATAATGTATAACTTTACTGCATATTATGTCAATCTGTGGAGACTTTCCCCACATTTTTACTTTTACATTATTATAATTAAATTAATTGACTTGACATAAAATGTTGACATGGTTAGGGTTGGGCTTAAGGAACACACGAGTGTCCTTGCATCCAAACAAGCTCAAACAAGTAGTGGCAGTAGTATATCCGACAGCACACAAACGCAGCATTAAAGCGACACTGGTGCCGAAGTCGATCCAGTGAATGTGAGTTTTTAAAGCAGTCCAGAACCATGTGTTTGTCGCTTTGTTGCCTGTGAACGAGCCGCTGAGTGGTTGCTGTTCGTCACAGACTATTCACCCTGCTTAAATGTAACGAGACCGAGACGGGCTGCTTCAAACGCGTTTCGGGTGCTAGGTTAGCATGCTAGCGGCTAGCGGACTATTGGCGGATGGTTGTGTCGCCGCGTAGTTGTCGAGCTGATGGAGGAGTTCTTTTCTGTGTGGTTTCGGCGAAGGTAGCAACAGTAAAGACAGAGATAGAGAAGAAAGGTGTTGAGACGTTGCCGAGTTTCTGGATCATTATAGGGATATTTCCATGGGATGCACCTGTTGCGAGTTGAACCAGCCTGTTGATTCGAAAGGTTTTAAACACCGTGCTTTTAAACTTGATTTTAAAGATGAACACAACACACACGCTATCGTATCATTTTAATGACTCAATTCCATATTTGTTGTCACACCCAGCCCCTCCCCTTCTGCGCTTCTAAGTTTCACTTCCTGCTTTCTCAGGTGAGCTCCCAGGTGAGTTTCCCCCTCGCACGCGCTCAACTCCCTCTTTCAGTCCCGTCATTTAATGTGAGGGTTGGGGAATGCTGTGTTGTGATGAGTTGTTTGTTTTAACCCCTCTGTGTGCTGATGAAGCGGCTGATATCATGCCTCTCATCTGAAAGAGATGCACCTCAATTCATCACAGACTGGGCTGGTTGTATACCGTTAGAAATGAGCTGAGATGTGTGATTCACGAAAGAATTACTTAAAAAAAAAAAGACTGATTCTTTGCAGTAAAACACTGTACATGAAACGTAGTTATTCTGTTATCACTAGCCTAGATAACATTGCGAATGAAAAGAAGCTGTTAATCACACATGTTTGTCTCTTGATGATTTAAAATGTTTCCTCTGTTCTTGATTCAGAACGACAGACAGGGCCTGAAGTACAACAATGTTTGAAAATGTCCCAACAGGTAAATACATTCCTTCAGCTGTGCGACTTGTCCTTTCACTTTATTAACTTACCTAGTTGTACACAATAACGTTGGAAATTGGTGATATACAGTACCATGACCCTGTGTGTCTGTCCTTAGTATCTTCCACGGAGCGTCAGCAGGTCTTGGGAGCTTTGGATCGTCTGCACTCCAAACTGGTTCAGAGGGAAGAGTGGACCCACAGTGACACAGTGGGCAACCTCAGGGAGACCCTTCAGAGTCCACTATTCAACCACATCCTGACACTGCAGCATTCCATCAAGCAGCTCCGAAACCAGGTGAGGAGCATCTTCAACCTGTGGCCCTCATCAGCACTGCTCAGAGAGCAGATCAGAACAGAGTTTACGTCAGAAAGCTATTCATAGCAGTTCTTTGTTGTGAATCAAAAATAGTTAAATCAAACTCCTCTTTCTCCTCCAGCACTTCTTAATAAACTCAGAAACATGTATGCAGCAGAAACCCCAGATCAGATAGTCCTGCACTGGTTACTCTTTTTATTCTGAATTATTGTTTCCTCATATTTAATATGCACTCAGTATATGCCTTTTTAAAATTCACTGGTTGTATCAACTAACTTGCAAAAAAACACATTGAATTTGAGTGATTAGGATGCAACAGGGCCACTTGCGTAATGTCAGCTGGTATTTTTTTAAAGCATAAATTGTGCTAATCACATGAACAATTCGTGGTATTGTGCCAAGAGGTGACAGGTATTGGACATCGTCGAGCTGCAGTTCTGCAGGTTCGAGCTTAAGGACAAAACAGATCATTCGAAAGCCATTTATGATGAGCTGAAAAGTCATGTCTTCTGAGTCATCGATCTGAGTTGTGTATGCTTTTACAAAGAATGGGGCCTTTACAGTCAGCAGACACTCGGAAATTCAAAACTTTCCACTGTAACTGCTCCAGAACAAAACTTTGTCTAACTGAGTGAATAGGATCTGTATATTTTTTGTCAGTTTGTTAATGCAGGGATTTTATATCATATTCCATCAGCAGGTGTTTGCTTTCCTCTGCTCACGCAGCATAACATATGTCAGTGTTTTACCAGCTGTATTTAACATCAGCACTGCAGACAAATGAATTTCCCATCAGGTCTGACTCGCATACAGTAACTCTGCCCAGGTCTTGACAGCCTATCAGGTATCAGCCAGCTCCTGTCTGACACTGTGACCTGTCAGTGGGGCTGAATAGTGAAGTTGAATCCCTTCTGCATCGGCCATCAGTATTCATCTCCAGCTTGCACTGACGCGCAGCCTTTACAATAAACAATCTGCAGGCCAAATTAACATAATGGCAATAACCGGCTCTGGGCTTCATATTCTAAGTGCTGCGAAGGTCAGAGCTGAGTCTATGAATGCGTCGGTGGAAGCCAGTGCAGAGTGTATGAAGAGGGGACTTCCATCTCCTTTTTTATTTATTTTCCGTCCCTGCCTCTCTCCCTCCTTCTTTCCCTCCCACAGCTCTCTGTGGATCTATCAAGCTTTAATATCTAGTGTCTTGCTTTGAGTAACGGCCTTGTCGAGGTGGTATTGATGAAATGGCTCGGGATCCTGCTCCGTCAGCCTGGCCTAAATAAGCTGCAGACTGATAAGTTTCCACAATGTGAGTGTAAAGGTCATTAATACATTACCTGTTCAGAGAGAGAGTGAGAGAGAGAGGAAGAGAGAGCCTGCAGAGGAATCTATTGATTTTTTCCCTTTTTTCCTCCCCCCCTTACCTCCCAGCCTATCCACTTTTCCCCCTGCATGTCTTTCCTTCTTTCCGACATCGTCCTTGCATATAATCCCCCCCATCGCCTTCTCTTTGTCTCTCTGCTTTCTCTCATCTATCCCTATCATTTTTGATAATGTTAGTATAACATGAGGCATTGACACACATTCTTACATGGGCATGTGGGTTTCCTTGATCCTATATTACCAAAAGATGTGGACAGCAGAAGCTTCCAGCTAAATGCGACTCTGCTCTATCAGCCTGAACATTTGTAGTTTCAGTCCTAATACTAGATGTGGAGGCTGAAGCAGACATTGGATCCCAGTCAGGGACATTAAAGCCTTTGTGAGATCCAACACTGGTGATGGGTTTACAAAGATAACTGGTAAATCAGAGACTGGAGACCCAAATAATCTAAAAAATGTTTTTTTCAAAAAGGTTTTTAAAGTAAATGTTCCTCCCCACCACTAACAAACATTTTTTTACCATATAAATATTTTTTTTATTTTTACCAATATGAGGTAGTGCATCTACTGCAAGAAGCCAAAGTATTTTTTTTTTATATCAACAAATTACTGGCTTCTGGTCTTTGGATGTACTGTATGCATCATGTTCTATAAGTTGATTTGTTGTGTCGATGTCTTTGTCTAAAAAAATATAGACTCAAGAAAAACATTATTTATTTTGATGATTTAAATCTGAATATAGTCCAGACAGACGGTCTGTGTGAAAAGCCCAGCTAACATCAGGTTTACCTTTGACTGTTGAAACAGGATGGTTCATTAATTTAGAAGACACAACGCGCATTTGTCCAATGTGCTGTCTTAATGAGAAAACAAATTTTGCTTTGTTTTCTGCTGTGTGACTTTCTGTTTTGTAACATAAAAAAGATATTGAAAAAAGTTATTTATCAAATCAATTCTTAGAAATGTAATAAGGTAAATGTGTCTCATAGTGTGAAGTACTTTCAGTGGTCATTGAAACTTGGGAATATATATACTATATAAATACAGTTCATTTACCTTAACCAGCAATGATTAACGGATTATTAAAATACTTAATTTTCATATAAAAACTCGCAAAATAATATACAGGCCAAACATTTTTTTTAAATGAAAGAATAAAAAAATTGTGCTACAAATGTATTGATCAATTTGCTTCTTTATAGTTTAAATGTTTTAGTCAGGCTGAGTCAATCTTTTATTGACTTCATTAACTTTTTAAATAACACTCTCAACCAGTTCACCTCCACCTTGTATCACCTCCTATCTGACACCCCTTGCCCTCTTTGTCTGTAGTTGAGCAGTATGCCGCCTGATGCCTGCAGTGAGTTCAGCTTCTCCAAGAAAGGTCAGCTGATCATGAGTGCCATCAACCCCGCCAACACCTCGGACCCACCGACACTGTCTGCCTCCTCCTTTGTCCATACCAATGGCTCATCTCCACCCATCCATCAGACTCCACCCCCGTCTGACTTCCTCCAGAAGTGGATCCTCACCGCCGCCAAGGTGGGTGGAGTAATGGCGCACTGACACACCCACTTAGGTCATGTGTTGATATTCATGCCGTGGTTTCTGTGTGCGTGCGTGTGTGTCTGTGTGTGCATGTCTGTGTATGCGATGCTTGCACACAGGGTCGTCACACAGAGCTGGTCAGTCTGACTAGGCCTCTGTCTGGAGGTCTGGGCTTCAGCGTGGTCGGTCTGAATCCTGCAGGAAGCAGCAGTCAGGGAGTCTTCGTCAAACATGTCCAGCCAGGAGGCATCGCACACAGGTTAGTAATAATTGTTTCCTACAGGGAAAAAGAGCAATGCTAATAATAAAAATATCATACCCACCAAGATCTGAAATTGCATTAAAAAGCAGTGCAGCCAATATTATAAAGCCCATTTTGATTTTGATCAATAATTTTAAATGCAATAATGCTAACTATAACTAAAATTACATATTTGGTCTATAAAAACAGTATGAGCTATTGATTTAAAAAAAAAAAAAAACTTTATGGTTCATCCATTCAAGAAATAATAAATTGTTTTTTTTCTGAAATGTCTTTTGAAAAGCAGTCGAAAATAATTAGTTCCTGTCAACTCAGACTTCTTCCTATTTGTTTTACATGATGGCAGGAGGCTTACTTGTGTGAACTAGGCCATGGTTTCTGTATTGAACAAATCAATTTCATTTTACGGTTCAGTTTTGCCTCCCTAGATGTAATTGATGTTGGGTTACATCTGCAGGGAAGGGCGTCTCCAGGAGCGCGACCAGATCCTGGTGATCAATGGCAGCCCTCTTGAGTCAGGGATCAGCCAGCAGAAGGCCCTGACCCTGCTGCAGCAGCCGGGAGAGATGGTGGAGCTAGTGGTGGCCAGGGATCGCTCACCCAATCCACCAACTGTCACACCAATTAACAAGGTAAGAAGTCTGATATTCATCCCATCTGATACTGAAGTAGAGCACTGATAAAATGGTCAGGTCCCGCAAAGCCATTATTTCCTCAACTAACAATTCCGATGTCAGCCTTAAAACTTTACGCAGTGAGGAATAAAAGAAAGAATTTCTCTTTTCTATAGGCTGCAATGTAGTATCTGGTAATCATCTGCACTGGGAACTGTTGTGATGCTTCAATTTGTATTTATCACACTGGGGGAAAAAAAGAACTGAAGAGTTATAGATCAAAAAATAAACTTTTTTTACACAATTTCTTTGATATTTTGTAGATAAAACTATTTACTGATACATTGAAAGTAATTCTTAATCAATGATATATATATTCCATCCCTGTTTTGTCTTTTTCTGGTTACCTCACAGATTCAAATGTATTCACATTTTCCTTTTTTTTATGTGTAAATAAGAAAAACTTTGTGCTGGTACAAATGTGATTAATTTGTCAAAGTCTAAACCATTTTATGATACATTTCTTTACTTATCTTTATATTTGTTGTTATGGAGATGGCTTACTCAGCTGTTCCAGCAGAATATTTTTTTAGCTGGATGAAATCACGCAGTATAACTCCAGATGGTATGAACACAGCTGGCACTAAATATTTAATGTTGGTGGTTTGGGAGAAACAAGAAAACAAATGTGGATTGTGAAATCAAGTCGTTTCCACTTTTTTAAGAAGCCAGGTTATGGTAAAGAAAAAATAAATAAAATAAAGCATCATAAGATCCTAGATATTAAGTTATTAATGTAAATTATCTTCGTCTGATACATATTGAGCTGCTGAACCAAGTGTCAGCTTTCTGCATTTATGAAACGTTTTCAAGAGTTTGTACATTTGTTGCTTTTATTGCTCAGTGTGGAAATATTCTAAGGCCTGATCCCAAACAAGCAGCAGCAGCAGCAGTGTAAAGGTGTGGAACATTGCTGAAATAAGCGTTATCCTGTACTGTGTATTCAGTCAGTCATGCACACACTAACACACACCATCATCATACAGCAGCTTGGCTATCATTCAAAGAAGCATTGCTGAGTGGGCGTCAATCATAACTGGAGGTCACTTTGAGTCCACTCCTCTGTATCAGAGTGAGACCTCCTGTTTATGACGAGCCGTAAGTCTGCTGACATTGACTCAGGTGATTTTTATGACCTTAAGGCCTATAGGAAATCAAGTTAGTGCTCCACTTGCAGCATCGCTCCTGACAATATGTATTTAAGTCTTAGAGGAGGCTCGATCGATGAATGTCGACAGGATGGAGGAAGTCAAAGAGCAGCTGTGTGGGAGGAGAGAGTGAACAGGGAAGAGGCAGGGGCACAGACGCAGAGAGAGTCACCAAGAAACATTCAATAGAGTCCATCCTAACTGAGGTGAAAGGGCATATGCCGCACTCTGGCGCACTTCACCTAGAATGATGAAGCACATGATGAGCCATAAAACTCTAACAATAACTAAATAATATAGTATATCCCTCTGTTCAATTCAATGGTCAACATTCTGCTTTTTATATCCCTTTCCAATTCTTAAAAAAACGTTGTCTGCTATTGTCTTGAAAACAAATTTGAACTATCTCTTGTTTTATACATAGTATGACATGTGTTAAAGGGTTATATGTTAATTTAAATGAATACATTTAGAACATGACAGGTGGCTAGAGAGCTCTTACACTGTTCTGCAAAGGATTGGGACAAACACTATAAATAAGCCAAATTGGAAAACAACAAAATGCATCCCTGAGTTATTGGACAGAATACATTAAAAGAAGTTTTGAGAATGTTGTCATGCTAAAAACCCAAAAGACAATATTTCATTAAGAAAAACGAGATGGTGACAAACGGGAGCAGGTCTGGACTGTTAATGAGAGCAGAGGATCACAGGTTAGCTGCAGCCGTAATGATTCTGCCCTGCTCTATTGTTGGGTCATTATCGCACACGATTACACTGTCCCTCTTATTTGTTACCCTCCTTCTCCTCCTCCTCACCCCGGCTCATTGGATCAGGGCCACGTCCTGCATACCAGGCCTCCGGTCCTCCTGCTGTTGTTTTATTCATGTCCCTTTTCTATCGGGGCCACGTTTAATGGAGCCGAGGGCATGAAAAACACAACTCTGGATAGGATTTTATGGCTGCTCCCCCAGCCTGGCTTACTATCTGTCTCCCAAAGCCAAGACTCCTCTGTTGGGCCGATCCAGGCAGCTCTGACCTGATGTGTTGTCCTGGCTTCAAACCTCTCGGCTCTTGTTTTAGCTGGAATCAGTCTGACACGAGAGTTGTTGCCGTTAAGTGTCTCATAATGAGAAGTATAAATCAGCTAGTCAGATACGTTGTTACAGCTTTTGTCTATTTAATAAATCTTAAACCATCTATTAGGAGGGTTTCGGAGAATGGAATACATTTTTGGCTTTCTTAAAAATTATCAGCAGAAACAGATTGTCCTCAATTAGATCAACTGAACCTAAGTAGAAGTATCAGGATAAAGTTGGTCAAAGTTTTCTGTGAACTCCTCATTGTAGCATTTTCATTTTCATTTACTTTCAAGTCACATCACTCGGCCCCTTCAATCAGGTCCAAGGTTGATAGTAATCTTTGTTTTCCCACTTTGAGGAAATGTATTTGTGGTCTGGTTTCACACCAAACAAAAAAAAAGCAGATAAAGTATAGGGAATTAAATTATTGCGTATTATTTCTCGTTGCACAATGTGTATATATTCAAATACATGCATTGTGCAACGAGTTTGAGTTACAATGCGTGTAACCAGGGGTGCACATATTTCATTAGTAAGTCACTGAGATGATTACCTGGAGACAGTGACTGGTACGTGACGGGGGGTTGTTGCGATTTGATGCGACCATGTGGGGGGGGGCCCTTTGCAATATTTGCCGTGCATTTGAACCTGTGTACCAGTTATGTGCCACCCTGCATATAACTGTTTTACCTTTGTTAAATTGTGACATTTTGCCCATAAAGAATTTTATAGTCACAGGTAACTGTTTTGTTTCCAACCTGCACTCAGGAATAAATATCTATCTTTTATTTCTTGACATTTTTCTCAAAAAATAAGGATACTGACTGACTTTAAATGTTTTTGAATTCAGAGCCATCAAGTGGGATTAGAAAGCTGACTATGGTCTTGTTTTTTTTATCAGCAGATCACAGACATGAAAACTATACAAGAACAAGTCAAAACTCTCAGGCTTTAACAGTCTGTACAACATATGGTACAAGACTGTATACTGTCAGGAAAGAAGGAGAGGGAGAAACTCTCAAAAGAGGAGAGATCCCTCTTCACGGATTTACAGCAGATAGATGTGCACATAAAAGAGCAGCACTATAGATTTACAGGATGGACTATCCGGATGACAACATTATAGCTTGACTGTAGACATATATAAAAAGGTGAGATGGGAGTGATGTGGGAGAGGGCAGAGCAACTTCTGGAGCTTAATCACATGCCCCTCTCTCCACCATTAAAGTTACAGTTTTCAGATATGTGGAAAAATAATTGGTTCCTCTCTAGTAAGACTGCAGAGAGACTTGAAACATGCAGATGTGGCCTAAAAAATGGTTTAGTTGTTTTGACTTACCTCATACATTGTGTGTGTGCGTGCGTGCGTGCGTGCGTGCGTGCGTGCGTGCGTGCGGTGTGGTGTGCTGTGTAAAAGGTTTATTGACATCAGGACACATGTTTTATCTATTTATTTTGCTACACAAGTTTATGACGTATACTGGGTCCAGCCACCAGGAGGTGATCCAGTTGTTTTGGCTTTAATTTTGGTAGCTGTCATGTTTTCGCCCAAAGCAAAAACCCAGTAAAATTTCAGTCGAACCTGAGGTTAGATAAAGACTTGCATTCTACCTCTTATACCTACCAAGTCCACCGTTATGTTCTTCTTAGCTTACCTTATTAGACAGGCAGGATGTTCACTGGTAACAGTGCAGCCCCGACTTTGCAGGGGTCAAACTCACATAGCAACAAGTTTATGATGCTGTAAACTCTGCAGGGAGCGTATCAAACACACTAAGGTGATACTTATTGCATTTGAGTATTGATCTTTAATGTAGCCCTGATTTACCAGTCATAATATGCTTCACCACAAAATATAGTTTCCATGCCTGTGGTCAGTGCAGCAGCAGAATAACTTCCAACAACTGAACATGTTAACCATAATATTAGTAAGTGTTCTGTGGCAGAAAAGAGTGAACTTCTGTTGCGCGACTAGACATTTGGTGAGAGCAGACTTTATCAGGCAAACGGCTTCCTCCAGTGTCCTGGGATCAGCTGAGGAGGATGAGGTTTGTTTCATTAGACCTCCTCTATCAGATCACAGATGTAATAAGAGAGCAGGGCCACCTTTGATTACAGCCAATTCATAAAGACAGCCTGTGTGCGTGTGCGTGTGTGTGCGTGTGTGCGGCGCGGTATCTATCACAGCCTCCTATTGATCAACAGCTGGTATCAGAGAGGAGAAATTCTCTGGTAGAAAAATGCTGGTACTTACCTGCAGAGGTTCTCTCAAGTGGCCTTTCACCTCAGAACAGATAGCCAGCAAGCAGCGCTACTGCCAGCAGAATAAAATAAAATAATTGAATAGATATTATATTGTTTATCAAATATCTCTACGTATTTACTCTGCGCTGCTCTATACATACATGAGCAGAAAATAAAGCATCGCAGATGTAAAGGGTTTAGTGTGACACTTCAGTCAATGTATTTGCTAGAACTTGATAAAAACAAGTGCAGTGTAATACAATTGGTCCTTGAATCCTTTTTCAATGAGGACTTCATAAACTCAGAGAATATTTAAGGCTTTAATGTTGGGAAGTCTGTGTTTTTTATCGCAATGTTGGCATGTGTATAATTTATCTGTATATTAAATGTATCCCCCCCCCTCTGTGTGTCCACTCCGTGCTGCAGGATCAGTGGGGCCATGTGGAGGAGATTGAGTTGGTGAACGATGGTTCTGGTTTAGGCTTTGGCATCGTTGGAGGGAAGACAACCGGGGTGGTGGTCAGGACGCTTTTACCAAGCAGTGTGGCTGACAAGGTAGGACAGACTCTACTGACGAGATTTATATTGAAAAGCAAGTGGAGCATGTACCATCACAACATTGTCCTATTACAATGTCGTATTACAGAAATAGAAGGGCAATTCAAAGAGTGAAACTCGTATATTATATATATATTCCTTACATACTGTACATAGTGAAATATTTCAAGCCTTTTTTCTTTTAATTTAGATGATTATGGCATACAGCCGATGAAAACCCTAAACAGAAAGTCTGTGAAATGTCTTCTGTTGTTTTTAAACTGGAGAGTTAAGGTCAACACATACAGTACTATCTACACTGGACTCACTTTACGGACACAACCACTAAGGATGCACCAATCCACAGAGAACATTTGATAACATAATTTTAAATTAAGTGCTACATTTTGGGTAAATGCAATTTAAGAAAAGTTTCGGTATCCTAGACATTGGGTGGGAATAATATTTGTGACACAGGTTATCTGGAAAGCAGCAGTTATAGAGGCATACGACCTATACTCCGTTAGGACGTTGCAAGTAGAACAGGCCAGTTTATACAACACGTTAATGATCCAAAGAAAGTCAAGAAACCATTTCTGACCTGATATTAACATTGATCCTGAGACCCTATCACAAGTGGACAGCTCTAAGTTCAGGTTTGAATGCACTCAAATACATCCTTAATTCGTCTCAAGACCTGATCACTCAAACCAGGACACATAAAAGACCTACTCAGCTGATGTCCACTTACCCGCTGTAGTTTCACAATGAGCCCAGAGTATTTATACACTTCTCTGTGACTATACGTTGATTTATTTGTTGCCACCAACAGTAAACACTGACTGCTATAAAGAGGGGAGATCTAATCACACGGTCCCTAGAGACATATTAATACAAACACTAGTCGGGTAGGAACAGAGGAAACTTTTAGCCGCTGCCTTACGTTTCACTGTCAGGACAGTTTGTAAATGCCTAATAGTTGTAATTTGCATATGAGCTATACGTTACTTTAGTCCCAGTGAACCCACTGATAGTGCTGATTGCACTGAAATGACCAGAACTCACCTGAATGCTGCTCACTTGCTGAACCCTTGGAACCTACAGACATCATTTGAGGGGATTTACAGTAAGCACAGTCAAAGAAATTAACCAATGGCTGCTAAAATAAAAATAAATCTGGTTTCATACATTCATTTAAAAATGATCTGAATTCTCTCCGATTTGCATCAACTCCGAACTGCACAGACTGAGGCCTGGAAGAGTTTACTCCCTGCATTCTCCCTTCATCAGAAGTAAGAGCCTGGAGAATGTTTCCTGCATAAATAAGCATTAACACACAAGCAGACAGAGCAGGCAGCAGCAGGAAATGGAAAGGAAGAATTATTGCTTCGTAACAGGATTAATCAGATCAATTAGATTAATTGCGCAGATAAATTTCTCTGCAGAGGAGTGGAATTACCTCCGACACGACTCTGATGTTTTTATCCGCCATCCTCTCACTTTGTTCAAATAAAAACTTGAAGCTTGAACCTCTGCAGCCTTATGAACACATTTTGGCCACAAAAGTTCTTCTGGCTCCTGTTCTTTTTTTATATTTGTTGTCAGCACTCACTTCATATATGCCTTACTCTTTCCTTAGCCCTTTTTATCTCTTTATCTTCTCTGTTTTATCTGTTTTATCTGTTCTTTACCTCTTTGTTTTCAGCTCCTTTCACCTTTGCTCTACTTTCCACCTTTGCTCTACTGACCAGGTACTTTAGCTTCTTGCTGACATTCCAGTTTAGATATACTGTAAAAAATTACTTTCAAAAGGTACTAGAGACATTCAGCTACGCAATTTAGATTATTTAAACATGCATTAAATCATCTGATAAAATACAGTATCAGTAATTTAATCTTCTCCTGAAGTTTGACTTGTTGCTTCTTTTTTACTTTTGTTTAGCTTAAACAAAGAATTTCAAAAAAGAATGGAATTCGCAGTTGTTAATTGTAGAGTCAGTGCCATGTTCCATTTGTTTCTAAAGCACAAATAGCATCAGCAACACAATCCTGTTATATTTGTTATGTTGTCAATAGCTTTTGGCAGTAATTTAAACTCCACCCAGTGACACAGTGAAGAACATGCAATTGACCTGATAATTGTTATTTTAGTATTCGTTCAACAACCCAAAACAACAAACAAAATGTATAGGTATGTATTTTTACAGACAAATGCTGCAAAAATGTGGTGCTTTAAATATACACTGTTAATGTATTTTTTATTAATTATTATTATTAATTTTAGGCCATTTCTTCTGTCTCTCTTTTTATTTTTTACTTAAACTAACTTTTTGAGAATTTGTCCATCAACAATTTCCTTTATAGTGTATAAAATTGTGTGTAGACATAATAATGTTCTAAGTCTGTTATAAATGTCTGGCGTGTTTCGCATAGCACCTAACAGGACTTAACAATACTAGTGACAAAAGCAGTTTTGAAGGTTTATATGAGAACTTTAAACTTAAAATGTTGCATAGGTGATGTTAGGGCTGAGTGTTGTTTAGCGTACTGTAAGCTCTCACTGTAAGCCCCTTCTAATGTCAATGCATGTGTGCGTTCATATTTGTGCATGCAAAACTCCACTGTGTTTTTATCCAAATTAACTTGTCCAACCCAGCTGTAGTCACAAAGAAAGCAAAGGCTGGCAGATGTCTGACAGTCAAAATGTGTGACTGAATTTATTAATATGATAAGTGACAATAGTACACATTAGCACATAACAAGCCAATAAGCTTGTATAATAATAATGTATTTTTTTAACACGCTCAGATGTTTTCTCATTGCCTCTTCTCCTCCGATCAGGATGGTCGTCTCCGCACAGGTGACCACATTCTACGCATTGGGGCGACCCCCACCACCGGTCTCACCAGTGACCAGGTTGTCAAGGTTCTGCAGGGATGTGGGAGTCATGTGACAATGCTGATTGCCAGGGATCCCAGAGGTCAGAGGTCAACAGGTCCACCACCTCCACCACCTCCAGACTCTGCCCCAGTCTCCTCCTTATCCTCCCGTGCCCCTGCCCTGCCCCTGCAGCGCCCTGACTCTGCCTCCCTTAGCCGGCTCAACAAGGCGGTGAGCACTATTATTGTTGAGCAGAAATATGTTTCCAACCCACATGCAAATGAATGACAGTCTCTGGGTCTTTGCTGAAGAAGGTGAAAGTGTTTGTTTCCTCTGTCACCGTGCTGCTGGGTTTAGAAGTGGTATAGTCAATGCTTCAATATTTGACTCTGTTTGTGTGTGTGTGTGTGTGTGTGTGTGTCTGTGTGTCTGTGTGTGTCTGTGTGTGTATGTTTTAGCCCAACCTGGAGGGATATGAGATACACGAGATCCCACTAACTAAGAAGGAAGGCCAGAGCCTTGGCATCTCCATCATTGGCTACAATCCTTTGACCAGCCAAGGTGGGAGAAGAAGAAACACTGATAAAAACACACATTCAAAAAAAGCCACTACACCTGTTACTGGCCACTCCCTAGTTAAATTTAAAAACCTATCAGTGTTTTATTCGAGCCTCAGCACATCTCTGTTTGCGTCATTAAATCGTTTTTTTTTTACGTATTTTGCAACGTTTTTATTGACCTCATCCTCTCTTTCTCTCTCTCTCCCATTATGTCAACGTCTCGTCCTGTTCAGATGCAGTAGGTGTCTTTGTCAAACATGTAGTACCAGGTAGTGCTGCGGATCAGAGCGGAAACATCAGAGTCTACGACCGACTGATAGCTGTAAGAACCTTTCTTTGTGTGCGAGAGTTCCAGTATGTCTATAAACATTAGATTCATACTCCACATTACATGCATAATGTAATGTAATACATTCACATTTAGAGGCAGCTCAACCTGCTTTCATCCCAGATGTGTTTTTTTATTGTCACACATCTCATCCCCTGCTGTTTCATCTCTCTTTCACTACTTAATACTGCTTGTTCCCTTTGTCTCTCTCCATCCTGCTGCTGGTCCATCTCAACAGATGGATGGTGTCAGTCTTCACGGTATGAGCAATCAGGAGGTGCTGGAGGTTATGAAGCAGACGGGTCAGACTGTGGTTCTCACTGTGATCAGGAAGAAACCCAGAGCAATGGAGAAATCCCTGGATAAAGGTAAACAGTCACACAGAGGGACCTTGAGACAGACATTGAAAGAGACTGTTAGACAGGTGTTGTTATTGACAGTTTGGTTTCAGTAGGCTACTGATTAAACTACTAAGAAAACGACAACCTGCTTCTGTGGGGGAAGTTAACTCTGGGTTAAATATATCCGAGCTGTTGTCCTTACTTCGTGTCGGAACCCTCTCTGCCGTTGTCCTCTCAGCCAGATTAAAATGACAAATTTGTTTACAACTCCGTGTAATTTTCCATAACCCTTCACAGAAAGCCTGGGATTCCTCCCCCCAGCATCCAGAAAGATTAATATTCCTGGTTTAGGGTCATTTTTTCTCTTGCGATCAGCCAGTGGCCTGGGCTGGTCAGCCTCCGGGCCAGAGAGAAATGGGGGATTTTAAAACAGGAAGAGAAGTGTAGGGCTCTTATCTCCTCCAGACGTCTCTTTTATACATTACTAAAAAAAGTCCAGAACCTGTAGTTTTAAACTTTGTTTTTTCTGGTCATTTCTATGGCTCTTATCTAGAAAGACTTAGCCTGAGTTATAATGAGCACCATCAGTGTGTTTACTTACTATTAATTCTGCCGTGGCTACTATTTTACAAAGGTCCGAAAATATCCACCACCTAAGAAATTAACTGACATCCAACCGAAAACTTTAGTTTTCTCGGAAAAGGAATACAAAACACAGTTTTACATCTTCTTTTTTCAACTTTAAATTCCATGTTCCTACAAATGTTTAAAACAGAGAACACATTCATGACGTGTATTATATATGTTATTATATATATTTTTTTAGCTGTCATTGTTTTTGTGTTTCAGTGGAGAGGGAGTTGTCTCATGTGTCCTTGCGGAGATCACTGGAGGTGAAGTCTCGCTCATCAGGGTTTCACTCTGCAATGAGGAAGATGGAACCCAACCCAACCAACAATGCACATCTAACCAGTGGTAAGCACTTGACCACATTTAGTCCAGACTGTTGAAGGCTGTGAGCCTCACGACTTCCAATATGACAATATGTAATGGACACTACATTTTGGTGCTAAGTCAAAGCTTTCATTTTGTATCAGTTTGTCCCATGAGACATGATGAACAGCCCTTTTAACAACAACAACAACAATAATAATAACATGAACTTAACTTGTTTAAACTTTAGCAATATTGTTTCGTTTGGGTTAACCAGTACAGAGTGCAGCTAAGGCCTGACTCTCTGGCGTCAAAAATCAAATCTGTAATGTAAAATGTAATATTTGTCAGTTTTGTGGTCAATGAATTTGTGGAAATTTAAACTCATCCACTGTACAATGCTGGCAAAGTTATATATCAGAATTTGATGTCTTCTTGTTGTCAGGTGCCAAACCTAACTAACAATAACTTGTCACCAGCTGCTGTTAGCAGAAGTGTAAAGTACAACATCATGACGATGGCTATACAAGAAAGTACTATGATGTTATTTAAATGTAAGTCACAGAAGAAAATAAATTACCCAGGCTAGATTTCATTGGAGTATAGCCAGTAGTTGAGATGCTTGAATAGGAAACAATAAATAAAGTGAAATATTTAAACAAAGAAAAGCTTCACCCCTAATTAATTTTATGTTGAATGACTCCTGAAAAAGTCTACCGTAATCCAAAATAATTGTTTCATCTTAAATCAAAACTCTGCTGTGACTCATGAATGTTAGTGTCCCTGTGGGAAAATAACTTTGGCTTTTATCAGCTACTTAGAAATAGCTCTAGATGTACAGTCTAATACATTTCAAATGAATATACAGCCATGAGAGGGATTCTTCATTTCAATGTACTTCTTCCACTATTTCAACAGCATCCGGTTCCAATTATTTACTTAGAAAAGTAAACATTATGAAACAGCATCTCAAGTCTAACATTTATTTCATGTAAAACTGGATGAGGATTCATTGAATGAGCACAAAATCTGGTCACGCTATCCTTAAGTGTAGCTCCCGCCCACATGTCTAACAGCACTCCTATCTGAATTATGTCTTCTCCTTTTATTTCTCATTAGCTTCCCTAAGTGGCCAAAACACCACGCTAACACTTAGCATGCCGCCTGCCTGCGCCTGGCCGAAAGATGTAATGTGTCTGAGCTGCTTGACAGCCTCGCAGCGATGTATTACCCTGTTTATTCAGCCAAATGCTGCAGATTAATTGTGCTGCGAGGGCTAGGGTTAGCAATGCTAATTTAATCAGGGGCTGTTGTGAAGACGCCAGACCTGCTGACGAATACCTCAACATCTGAGGAGATTTTTGAAAATGTGGAGCTCTTTTTTTTTTTCTTTTTTTTTTATATACTACTCTGGCAGAGCAACCGCCGTTCAGCCGCTTCCTCTCACAGGGCCGCTCAGTAATGTGCTCCAACTGACAGAGGTTCAGCTTCTAACTTCTGCAGTCACTCCTGTCCAGAAAATCTATTCTATATCTATAGAAAAATGTATTCGCCCCACGCAGAACACGCGTCTTGTGTTACCCAGACATTGAACACAGAGGAAGTTGCTTACTTTACAGTTTAAATACGAGTCATTTCGCTTTTTCGGCTTCTGGCCAGTGAATTCCAATGAGACGACTGACCTCATGAAGCGGAGTTATTGTGAAACGATTATACTGCAGCAGACCAGGTTACTTTCAGGTTCTCCTCATGTTCTGTCCAGAATCTATTCAATTACAAATGTGTAGTGGTCCTGTTTAACACAGTATCTTAATTTTGCCTTTAGGGCATTTCTGAATATGTTGAAACTGCATTGGTCAACAGAGGCATAGAACTAGTAATTCTAGTTCTATATTTAAATGTCTTTTTTTTTTATGAAGGTCCCTACCTCTAGGTTTGTAGTATTCAACGCCTCGTACAGGTGATACTTAAATCGATTAAAGAAAAAGGTCATTGATCTAGTGTGAACATTCAAACATCATTCTCTGTCATTATCTATCGTCTTATGCCTTATTTTTAAGTTATATTGGACACAGCACCATTGCAATTATTGTGATTTATCTGCAGTGCTTTTTTGGTAATTTACATCACTTATGCTAAAGAAGAAGAAGAACACACTTTAATCGTCCCCTACATGCACATGCACAAACATAGATACACACACTGGGGAAATTTAGTCTCTGCATTTTCACCCAACTGAGTCTCAGGGTTGGACAGTCTGTTCCGGGCTCGTCCAAGTTGCGGTAGTCTATTGATGGTTCGGTGGGATTCAAACCGGTGATCTTCCGGTCATACTGGTCCACCGCCGCGCTGTAACACAAAGTTGTGTCACAGTACACCGGACGTTTAGGTCGATGAGCTGCAAAAAGCTGCTGGGTTTTAATGGCTAAATTATAATATTGCATCTATTCCACTGCTTATACGGAATGCTCCTGTCTCCCTCTTTGTGTGTGTGTTTCTGTATGTGTGTGTGTGTTTGTTTGTACAGCAACAGAGGCAGAACTGAGGGATAAATGGGATCAGGCTGTGGGACCGCAGTACCAAGTCCTGGTGAGACCACATAGACACTGATAATGTTTATACATTGAGGGTCACACCTGACGTTGCAGGATATACCCTTGACAGGTCACTTATCACCAACATACAGTGACAATCAACCTTTCACACTTACTTTCAGACCTATGGTCAATATAGAGTCTTGAGTTAACCTAACCCCATTCTAGTAGATTTTCTTGTCTTTGAAGATAACTATTTATGACTCTGGGTGTGAAGAATTCAATACCAATCATGCACCTCCTGATGGGACTAAAAGTATTGCATAAAATGTTTGCACAGTACTATATATCTGCCTATGTTAAAAGATCAAGACCTAATACTCTATGTGTTTTGTGTTTGATGTTGCTTTTGTGCATGTGCATTTCAGGTGGTGAAGTTAGATCCTGTCATTGCAGATGATGCAGAGCTGCAAAAATCCTCCAACGTAAGAAGCAATATTTTCACATCACAGTTACTCACTCGCACTTAAACACAAAAAACATTATAAAAAACAACTCCACCTCATGGAGGAAGATTTGTTGCAAGACTATTGGATTTAATACAATTTAAACCTGATGTCTTGCACTGTTGCATGCAGCTATTGCCAGTGCACACACTGCGTCTCGGTGTGGAGTTGGACTCCTTCGACGGTCACCATTATATTTCCTCTGTGGCCCCTGGAGGCCCTGTGGATAATCATGGAGTCTTGAGACCAGAAGATGAGCTCTTGGAGGTGAGATGTTTGAGCAAGAGATGTTTTCTCTTGTTTTCCGAGGTTAGGTAAATATGGGAATTCAATTCAAACATATCTTTAAATCACAAAGTTGTAATGTTTCGACTAATAATAATATATATTTATATAATGATACTAGAGATATAAAAAAACGTACACAGCATGCTTTTTAGAGTGGTCAACATATGACCTTTTTTGGCAATAAACCAATATGAATCAGGGAATCCTTTAGTGCAGCGGTCCCCAACCACCGGGCCCGGACCTGTAGCACTTCGTGAGTCATTTGGTACCGGCCCGCACATAAATAATTATTAGTACCGTATTGATCTGAATAAGAAAAGAGGGCTTGTCCTATATACGGGGTCTAAACCTTTCAAGGTAATTACAGCGGAGCATCATATTGCTCTCTGCAGATACTCCGCGGAGAGCAGCCAGGGCGAGATTGCTGCAGCCGTGCTGGGTTTTGTGTTCAGAGTGTGTCGAGCCCGCGAGGGGGCTAGCCGGATGACTGACTGAATGACCCCCCTCCCCGTAAAAATATTGTATTATATTAAACCGTTCCGTGGCACAAAAAAGGTTGAGGACCGCTGCTTTAGTGTACCACGCCCTGTAGTGTACATATTGCTCTAAAATGATCTCCATGAAATAAAAAGTTCATATGGAGTCCTTTGATGATCACAAAAATCAGACGGGAGATGAAGTGAGGTATCATCCTTGACTTTTAATTTACTACTGAATAGTCATAAATTAAAACGTATAATTTTTCTTCCCTGGCCTTAGATGAACCAGCTTCCTTTAGTTCAAAGGTCAAAAAGTTGTACTTGTCCAAAAGTCAAAAAATAATTTCACTGTTATTAGTATTTTATGTTGTGACACTGAATCCCTGAAACTAATCACAGTTCACATTAAATCTGTGAGATTTGGGGGATTTATGGCTGAGGATCGTGGCAATATGTTGATGTATTGTAGGTAAATGGTTTGTGCTTGTGTGTGCAGGTGAATGATGTTCAACTCTACGGTAAGTCTCGAAGAGAGGTAGTGTCATTCCTCAAAGAAGTGCCTCCTCCGTTCACTCTGGTCTGCTGCCGACACCTGACCTCTGACCTGGAACCGGAACTAGAATCTGAAACAGAATCTGAACCTGAATTGGTTTCTCGATCAGGACCAGAATCAGCACAACGTTCACAAACCAGTGTTGAGGAGGTGAGAGCATCAGGGCACAACAGCAAAGTATTTATTTTTCCAATATTAATAATTTCACGGATTTGTAAAAATGTTTGACAAAGTCAAACCTACAAAATATTCAAATTTATGTATATCAGTTCATAGATTTTTCTTTACATGTGTAAAACAAGGCACTTCATAACTATTGCTAAATAACTATATTTATAACCGTGTTATATTTTGTGCAATGAATTCCTGATTTTAAAATGTTTGTTGATCACATTATGATCATATTGCTCAGAACAATACAGTAAATAATAATGATAATCACCAACATAAACCCACCGTGTTGCATGTTTCTCAGATGGAGATGAAGCTGTCATCTATGCTCTCCAGACAGACTATCCTGAGAAATGATTGCGACGAACAGAACCAGGCTGTAATACAGGTATGCTGTTTCACTGTGCACATGTTGTGTTACTGTACACTCAGTCATCATGTTCCAGTACACAAATTAGACATTAGACAAAGATGAAGTGAAAATGGTTTAAATTTGACACATTAAAGCATCATAACTGGAAAAAGTTAGGATTCGTTTAGAGGTGTTTACTGTAGATGTAAAAACCACATTATAGGATCATGATTGGGAGAAGTGGAGGGGTGAGAGAGTGAGATAGAGAAAGGCAGGGGAGAGGTGGAGAGAGCCTGCATACGTGCCTGCCTGCCTGCCTGCCTGCCTGCCAATGACATCTTGTCTCCTTTGGTCGTGTCAGTGTTGTGTTTATCTGCCATATTTGACTATCCGGTTTTATTCATATTTATATTATATCTCGATGGTTTTGAAATACACATTTTAACCAGATTGACGATTGATTATTCTTGTCATCAGACTTTTTGATATTTTATTCTTCTTATATATATTTTTTTCTCATTCGCAAAAGAAGCTTGGCAAAAGTTAGCGGCAGCTTTGCTCACAGCTCCTGTGTCCAATTAACAACATCAGACAAGATAGGAGACTCCCAGTTTGAGAGGAACACACTAATCTGGAGAAGTTGACTGTAGGGGATGACAAAAGCTCCCATGGTCCCTCAAACTCTGAATGTTATATGGATTATTATGTGTGTTAGGAGCAGGTATCTCCTGTGGAGGTGGTGCTGATGGAGGAGGAGACTGATGAAGCCCCTGATCACCAGGAAGAGGAAGAAGATGAGGATCAGGATACAGATGAGGATGAAGGGGAGTTGGCTCTGTGGTCTCCAGATGTTCAAACGTTGGAGCTGCAGAAAGAAAGAGACAAAGGCCTTGGCTTCAGCATCCTCGACTACCAGGTAACAATAGTAGTTAAGAAAATGCTCTCCTTTTTGCCGTTTTTGTTACGTTTATACATTTATGATAATTAATGTTTTATTTTTGATTTCCTCAAAACTGTTGAACTCCTCAGCATCTCTTGTAAATGACAATGATGACCTTGGGGAGTTTTGATTGGATAACATTTAAATGACTAAAACAGCAACAAGAAGTTGAATAATTGCTTAGAGAACATTCAATTATGATAATCAAGTAAGTGCTTCATAACATGATTTTAATAATTTGGTCACGAAATCATGCTGTGTTACATGATGTCAAAGTGATGTTAATGTGGAAAAAAATGGCAGGACAGAGGAAGGAAGTTGTGTCTAAATATATTTGAAAGGCTTTTTCAGCAATAATGGTTATGGTTTGGTTTGAACAGAATTTCTATGCAAGTTTTGTAAGTTTTGCAAACTTTTTGTGGTAATTCATCAAGAAGGCCATGAAGATGTTTTGGCTTTTTGAGGCAATGATTTCATCGCTCTTTAGTCACGTGGCCTTTTGCACATGCAGCTTTTTGGCAGCTATTGATTTAGACGTTAACAACTGAATGTCTTGAATGTCGACTCACTCACTTTTCTTGAGGTTTTCCTTTTTTCCTCGGCTCAAACTGACATTTTCTGGAAATTTGACTAGGGGGCAGCCACGCAGACCCTCTGGTCAAGTTTAGGAAAATGTCTGGACTTCATTGCATGGCTGAAGCGGGTGTACTCGGACTTCTGTAATAACATGACACATCTTCAAATGTTCTAGAAGTTTTTATATTTATTCAAGTTATTATATTTTTACAACCAAACTGTTATTTTGCAAAACTAAAATAATAAAATAAACCAACATATCCTTTTTTTTTACTTAATATCTTATTGGATTGTAACTGTGACAAACGCTGACTTCAAGTTTAAAATAACTTTCAGGTGAGTCAAATTTGGGAAATCCTGTCCCCCCATAAACCTCCCAAACCCATCTCCATGTTTTAGCTCTTTATCGTTAGATACCACCACATCTCCTATTCTCCTCATCAGCCAGATTCAGATGAGGCAGAGGAGGGACCTCTGGGTTAACTCCCTGTTGGTCCACATCTAGCCTGCAGAGATCAAATCTACACACTTAAACACTTGAATTAAGCTGCCTCATGTTAAAATCAGTGTCTCCGACATTCGACACACGATGTCTCTAGGCAGCTGTGAGCTGAGCTGCTGCTAATGTAGATTCCCTGATCATTAAAGATTTCAGATGATTTTGAATCTTTCATCTGTTAAAATGTGTGGTTAAAACCCACCAGGATCTAAAATGTGTATTCTTAAAACTGGTTAAAAATGTTCTCCGACTCTTCTAATAAACACAGCACTAACACATAAGAAAGCTGTTATCTTGATTAAAATTTGTTTTATCTTGGTTTGAAAAAAAAAACTAACAATGTGACATATATTGACAACATATCTAATATCAGTCTAGTAAAGTAAAAGCTTTAACTTTATTACAATTATTTACTTACAACTTATTATAACTTAATTTTCAGGTTTAACAGCAGTCCCCGTTGCAATCATCACCTGAACCCCCCACGGACTCAACAGACAATTAGAAATTAGACACGGCTCTGTCTTCCTCCCACTTCTTTAACTCATTCACTGCATAGGCAGTATGATGACATTGTCTGTGCGTGCGTGCGTGCGTGCGTGCGTGGCTCTGTGGGTTGGTCCAGCTGGTATCTGAACAGTAGCTGTATTGTCCAAATCTGAGGCTTAAAAAGCCCAACCAGCCATGACCCCCCACCCCACACACACGCACGCACTCACAAACACATATTCTGTTCGACATTTATAAGGACCCTCTTTTACATAATAACCTTGCCTTTCTGCTTACACTAATCACTACCATTTAACAGTGTGGAACCCTAACCACTTACCAAATATGTTGTCATCAGTTGACTCACTTGGAAAAGCAGAAATAATTATTTTCCAAAGCGGTTTCCAGTTTCCCGAAAATTTCCAGAAATGTCTGTGAAGGTTCCCAGTCATCCATGCCCTGATATCATCAGGAGTTTTACAAGAAAGAAATTGGCTATCTTAAACTAGTCCAGTTGCCTACTTGGAACACTCCTAATGATTTCCGAAAATGTAAATTTATCGGTTACATAATTATATCCTTTTGCTCAATTCTCGCCACTTGTACAAATTAATGAATCGCCTGTGGGTTTTTTTGTTTTTTTTAAACACCATGTACGACGATAAGCTAGGTTTCTGTAAATAATGTCACTGACTTACATTTATGCAGTATGTCTGTGGAGTAGACCCAAGGGAGGTTTCACTTTTCATTCCAGAGGCTTTTTCAGATCGTACTGATTGGTGGGGAAACACAGACTGCTTCATTTAAAAGTGATCTCAATCCAGACAAGCATTTTAACTCGTATGAAAAATGATTGCCGTCTATACACACCTACAATCACACATTGCATGACTGCTCATGTTTTCCCATGGAAAAGGGTCACTCGATATGACCAGATACTTCGTGACCAACCAAATCGGGATTGGGAAGCAAAGGTGTCCAGCACTGTTTCCACCATTTTTTTGGGAATTTATTTCTAACATGTTTATCCTCTCTTCTCAGTGTTGGATGACATCCCCCCACCCTTTTTGCAAACGTCTTGTAGAAAGACTTTTGAATTTCAATAGCACAGAAAAATACAAAGTAGTTATATAATGGTCATAAAAAAACATTGTATTATGTTAATTTTTTTCCCGTTTTAACTCCATATGGCTGATAAAGAGCCAGTATGTAGCAGGAAAAATTGGTCTCACAAAATGAAATAAATCAATTCTCTCACTAATCTCTTCTGCTTTACCTCACTCTCTTTTCCCTCTATATCTCTCGCCCAAGGGCATGTCGGTCTAGTGTCTCTGCCAAAGCGATTCCTGTTACGGACTATGCGGCTGTCAAAATGGAGTGAAAGATGTTTAGAAGCAATAAGAGAAGAGCCGATCTGGTCGGTCTGTCTTGACTCGGGCTGGCGGTTTCCACTAAAAAACCTGACTCCTTTAAAATTTGACCAGTTCAATCCTGAAAATGGTGATACGGATATTTTCTAAAAAACAGACCCATTCATCTTTTTTTTTTTTCCTTAGTAGAGCTTTTTCCGTTATTCAATTTCCAGTAAATACGATAGTTTTTTTTTTTGGCATCAATAACACCTTTGAATTAAGCAAACTGAATCAGGTCCATCATAGTGTATATTTTATTGATTATAACAACACTAGAAGGTGATGAGTCTTCCTTGTTATATCACTTATAAAACAACACATGGAAGCGTTTGGTAATCTGACCTGGGTTAGTGCTGTCAACATAGCTATAAGACTTTTGTGTCGGAGACATTCAGGAAGTGGTGACACTGGAAGAACAAAATTGAAATATTCATCCAACGATTAGCTATATTGCTTATTGCTAAGGGTTGCAAGGTGTAACGCATGGGGGACCAATACCTACTGACTTTGGGCAAGAGGCAAGGTAATGCTTGGACAGCCCATGTATAAAAATGTGAATATAATTCCATGTTTCTTTGATTCATTTAATTTAAAGAACCAAACCCAGAAAAAACAACTTGAATCTAAATTTTGTAGAAAGATATGTCTGTGTATGTTTGGCCTTCAAGTCAATATTCATAATGAGAACATTGGAAACATATTTTGTTAATATTATCAGAATTAGGAAGTAAATAAAAAATGAAAATCCGATGTTCAGTCTCAGAGCTCGGAAAGATATTTTAACTATCTATCGACTTTAATGTTGTGAAACCACCCAGAGTTTGTTTCATAAATGTCTTAAAAAGTCCAACTTTGTGTCGACACCCTGCAACCTACATATCCAAAAACCCCAAAAAACATATCCATTGTTTTCTTTAGTTTTGGCAAAGTGCATTATTATTTTTTTATTTTTTTCACATTTTATCCTACGTTTTTGTGGTCTCTCCACTTTTTGACAGCAAAGGCCTTTCTTTTTCTGGAGGATCTTGTAGGAGTAGAAGACAAGAGTTCTGACTCTTCACCACCTGTAGCCATGTTGTTCAATCTAAAAATACAGCAAGGCTTTGTTCTGGCAGCCCAAAACTTGGCACAGCAGCTTGCATTGCAGCGCAGGCGATGCCCTGGGTTCAACTCAGGAGAATTCGCAAAATGCATATCTACTTTAACCAGGAGAGGGTTGTTTGGTTGGCATATGCATCTCTGAGGGGTTTGGAATCTGGCCGGCCCGGGCTGTCCTCCTGGTTCCTCCGGTTAACCAGAGGGAGCAAAGAGGAGGGCTGTATGGAGTGTTTATGCTCACTTCATGAACAGGACAGTCAAAAGTTATTTTCCTCTTTTTTTGTGCAATTTTAGTGCCAAGTTAGTGAACAGTAGGTCAACCCAAAATGCAAAAATGTTTCATCGCTAGAGGTGGAGTTTATAATTCAACATTCATGAAGAAAAAAGTTCACAACTATAAATGCCTATTTGGAAATCAACAGTTGCTTATAGTGAGGTAAACTCACATAGCAGTGCAATTTCCCCGGAAAGGATGACAATGTATAATGTATTTTTTTCTTTCTATTAAGACATACTTAGCTTTAAATAAATTGTGGATTCTTAGGATGGAACCATACCCGTTTCTTTTGAATGCAGAAAGTACAAGGACTTGCTGTCCATGTCTAGGCCAACGTGAACTATAGTCTTATTTGTGTTTGACTCTACATCCACATGATGGAGGCTTTTTTTTTATGTCACAGAAAAGCTTTTCCACAACGGCCTTCACGGTGTGTAAATCTTAAAACTCCAATTTTCAAGTGGTGTTTCAGTGCGTGTTTGGGATGAGTGGAGCTTTTACTCATGTAGGCTCGGAGCTGTGTGACAGTGACCTTTAGGTGTCTCTGACTTTGTGGTCATTTTAACACTCAAGCCTGCGACTGTTCTTTTGTATGTCACTTTGTATCAGTAAAATATTGAAGCCCCCCTTTTTACATTTTTTAATGGGTTACATTGCCGTTTTTTGTGCACTTGATATTTTGGGTGTTGATTTAACAGTGGCAGTCTAGTATCACTATGCTTTGCAATGGCACTGTTTATGAAAAGCAGGAAGAGACTGGTGGAACATTGGTTTCTGACATTTATTTTTAAAGTGTAAAATTAAATTAATCCCACAAGCTCCCAGGGAGGTAGTCAAACAAACATACCAGTAACCACACACACTACTGTGATATCCACTTACTTACTGAAATCCAGGATAATATTCAGAAATTGAGTGTGAAAACATTTTTTTCACCATTGGGAACAGTAATCTAAGGACACCCATTTGAAGCTTTGAGCTACATCTGAGCCATTAGCAAGCAGACGACAGAATCCATCTGAGGGACTATGACCTTAATACAGTTGAGGTGCTGTACTGACTTAAAAAAAAGCCTTGATCAGATGCTTGTTCAGATCATGATGATTGATGGTGACGTCTGTATCAAGTCAAATGTTCAAATGTGAGCCTCTAACTGTAGGAAATGTTTACATCAACCCCCTGCTGCTGAAAAAGTGAAACATTTCACTGACAAAGCGTTCGGTGGCATGTCTCATATTCTAGTTTTCGAATCACAAATGTCTTCAGCTGTACACCGGACAAGTATTTGAAAACAATTCTAACATTTTTAAGTAGTCTCCCATCATCCTTCCTGTCACTTCACTTCCACTACTCCAAATCTTCCCCCTCTTGTGTTCTCTGACCTTTGACTTCATTTCTTCCATCGACCTCACCTCAGCATTTGTTCACATGTATTGCGTAAATGCAAATACCATTTCTCTGGTCTCTGTCTCCCCCTGCCTGTCTCTCCGTTGATCTTCCTCACTCCATTTCTCTTGACTGAGATCCACACTGACAATGAGGGTAACTCTGAGGTATGCCTTCCTCTCTCTGATGAGCTCTTGTATGTTCGCAGAGTGATTTGAGGAATAGTGGTCATGGTCTTACTTAAGACTGCTAAGCCTGAGATCAGTGTTAGTATGAATGTTTGCAGCCTTCAGGATGGACTTGAATTAATTTAAGCCATGGACACAGGTGCTGTGTTCAGGGAAGCATTCTGATGCCTCACCCTTGATGCTATGGTGTCTTCTTCTTTTAGGATTTGTGAGGCTTTACAAATTAATGGTACTTAAAAAACTTTTGTTTTCCCTGCAATTCTCTCATGTCACAAAAACAGAACATGACTGCCATTGAAACCTGTTAACTTAACTTAACTCTGATGAATTTGGAAGGCCCACTCATTAAACACTCATTACTTGGTCGAACATTGACTAAAACTTAACATTCATTTAAATGTAATATCTACAAGGCTGGCATGTCAAAACTTACATTTAATAAAATCGATTGTGTCTTAGAAAGTGGACCTTTAACCTCTTTTCCTTTCTGTCCAGGACCCATTAGACCCTGGTCGCTGTGTCATGGTGATTCGTTCTCTGGTCCCTGGTGGTTCAGCAGAGCATCATGGTGGTCTGCGTCCTGGAGACCAGCTGGTCTCGGTCAACCAGACCCAGCTGGCCCTGCTTACCTTGGCCCAGGCTGTGGATGTTCTGAAGGCTGCCCCATCTGGCACAGTCCACTTGGGCATCCGAAAGCCCCTGGTGGTAAGTTCAGAACTTCTAGTTATAGGTCCATGCCATATAGCTGTAAATTTAAACCTTATAGCTGTAGGAGCATGCCTTCCCTATTTATCTTGGCCTTTTAGCTGTAGGTTTAGATCTCTAAGTGTCCGGTGCAGACTGAAAAGCTCTATGCGTAGACCCTCTAGCTCTAGGTCTACAACTTTTAGGTTTAGAGTTATGGTTTTCATGTGGGTCCACATAGTTATAGATCCTGAAAACTGTGTTTTTGTGCTCACAACTTATAGTATTTGGTGCAAACCTTGTAGTCATATTTCAAGCCAACAGCTTTGTGATGCAAAAGTTCTTTTAGCAGGTCCAATTCTTTTTGTTTTGGTGACATCACCTCTTCTTGTTGGTCAGACATTTTAGCTATATTTCAAACTAACTGCATGTGTTTCTGTAAAGCTGAGTATACAGGTATTTGTTCAGAGCAAAGCTATCCCCAAGCAACTTTAAAACTTATGGTAACAGTGCATCTTTCTGAAATAGATTAGCTGTGGTTCCAGACCCTTTAGTTTTAAGTCCAAACCTTCTGTATTTATTTTTGCTCCAATAGGTTTGTTTTTTTGTTTTCTCAGTTTATTTATTGGAACTAGACCACTCCTTGTGGCTCCAGCATTTGCAGCAGTGTGTGTTTGGTAAAGAGGAAATAATCTCCCACTTACTGAACACTTAACATTGTGTCCTCTGCTGATTCTCTGTTCCTCTCTCTTTCATTTTTCTGCTCCTTTCACTGCCTCTTCCCTCCATTTCTCTTCCATCTTTCATTCATCTTCTACTCTTAAATCTCTCATCGCTGTCTCTTAATCTTCTCTCTCTCAACTTGCTTTACTGCTCCTGATATGAGATGAGCCGTGTTTGACCACAAAGAAAAATAAATAGTGAAAATAAATGAATATATATAAATAAATGTAATATATGCTCAACATAATAGGAATGAACAGCAACGGATGCAGGGAGCAGAATGGATTTATCTACAGTATGTGTGGACCTACAACATTTCCATTTACTGAAAGTCATGAAACTAATGGGGGACGAGCACTGATGACAAATGCATCATGCAGCTTGTATAATGTCTGAAACCCCTGTTGATCATCTGTTCCTTTAGTCATGAGGACTCTCATTTTTATCTCCTGCAATTAAACAAACTAGACGGTTTCTAAATTGTGGCATTGTCTATGTTGCTCTTGCCTTGCAGTGATGTTCCCGTGATTTAACCCCTTGAATGCCATGCACGTATTGTTTACACAACTTGCCGCATCATAACCACAGGCTCAAGTCCCCGTGAAGCCAGAAAATAGAACGAAATTGGTGGTTCACCAATCAGGACTCTGTAAATGAATGTAACTTGATGTTTTTGCCGCAACAGAAATAAATCAGGTCTGTTTTGGCTCATAACTGAGCTGTCTATGAAATGAACCAAAAATCTGTTGAGTAGTTTCTGTAAAAACAACTCTTTACAGGCGAAAGCCACTGAAAGCACAAAGTTAGTGTCGGTGATAAATAACTCTTTGTAGTGATACTACAGTTTGGACTGTGGGTCATAGGATAAACACTTCCCTCGAGGGATCCATGTTCTGTGTCTCATCCCTTTGTCTGTTAGAGCTTTGTTTCATCTTATCCTCTCACTGTCACCACCCCCCTCTCCCCTTTCCCACTCTTCTCTGTCTTTACCTTCTCTCTTTCACCTTCCTTCACCCTCTCTCTCTTTTCCCTCCCCCTCCTCTCTGTCTCGGTGAAGCTGCTGACTCAGCTGGAAGGCTGGATAGTATAAAGTGCTCCATCAGCTCAACCAGCACAGCTCTCTCCTAAGTGAGTCGGGGGTGGAGAGGGTTGGGGGTACTCTGAGGACACCGGTCCTCTAGCGTCAGTACAGTATGTACCCATAGTGAATACGACTGCAGTATTGGTGACTTTAGCGACAGTTAGAAAGAGATTTTTTTTTAAATCTCAATAAATCCCTCCGTTTAGAAATCTGCTCAAGTATGGTTCTGATTTTTCCTGGTGGAATTGTTGGTGTTTTTCGCCTTCATGTGCGTCATGTGTGTGACAGTAAACATCCGTTCAACACCTTTTTTTTGTAGGATCTGTTTCTCTGATAAAGCTACTGTATCGTTTCTTAGGTACACAAAAAATCTTCTGCAGAAAAACAATCTCATCACTATTCTGGTAGCATTAACTTTGGGACAGTACCCAACAAGGTGTGTTATTAATTATACTGAATGCTGTTGTCTCTCTAGTAGGTTTTACTGTTTCTTTAGAATTCTACTGTACACCACTGAGGTCTCCTGTGTTACTGTATGTCCTCCTGCTGTCTCTGTTGCTGCCGTCCCCTGCGCTGCCATTTTATATCCTGTTTTATATGCAGCCCATTTGGCTGAAGAGGTTTTTTCACAGCCCACAGGTCTCTGATGGGTTTCCATAAAGACAGCCAGGTCGGTGCTGTCACTTCAACGCTGCATGGTTCTCCGTCATGCCAGCCCGCTGACCAGAGAGAATCCCCCGTTACACATCCACACCTCGTTAACTTTTAGAGGTCATATATAGAGGGCTGCTGCAGGAAAGAGACGCTGCTGTAGTTACAGGCTGTCATCAGATTATTCTGATCTTTTTGTGAAGATAAAAAGCTGCTGTGACCACCTTTAGCAGTGATTAAAGCAATAATACAGGAGAAAAAAACAACAAGCTTTACAGTCAGCAAACAGCTCTGAGGTAGAACCGTAACTTCCACAACAATAAACTTTATTGCCACCTCACTCTTTGACTCAGGCGGTGGTAAAAGAAACGTTTGCTGCTGACATTGTAACTGTTTGCTTTCAGGATTCCGATTCGGACCCCTTTGACAAGCTATTTGAGAGATTTGGGGCAGAAACGTAAACGTCATCAGGCTTAAGTTATAATGTGACTGACATTGACAAACAACTGTATTGATCTTCTTGTTACGAACAAAAGGACATCTGTTTTTAATTTGTTTTACTGTCAAATGTTGTTTTGGCTCACGAGATTGGGAAAGAGTGGGGGAGAGGTCTACACTGAGAATTACAGTGTTAAGAGTGTGTTATATGGACTCAAACTAAGACATGATTATTGAGGTTTTGACACTGTTCCTGGGTCTGCTCTGGTGTTTTGTGACCTGGTATAGTAGTACACATATTGTAGGGGTTCATTAAGGTCTGTGGTTGGCACCCTCAGAGGTCGGGGCCACATCCCCTTAATCCTTTTAGTTCACGCAGTAGCTGAGTTCTTGCTCATAAAGTCAATAAGCAGTTAAAAAAGGTAATACCATTCCATACTAAGAACAGCCATGTTTAGTTTCCAGTGTACATCTCTCTAACAGTTTACTGAGTGGAGAGCCTTGCACTGGTCGTCCGGTTTAAAATGGACATATCCACTTGCAGCTCTGTTTGCTTATCAGCCATGGAAGTGAGGATTCAGAAATCTGTATCCTTTATTTTGGTCGTGAAAATGTTGCAGATTTGGAGACAGCACGATTTTGCAGCTTTCATTCAGCAGTGAATACGGTAGTATCTTTGCTCTGGCTAGTACTGGAAGGGGCCAGAGAAAGACAGAGAGAGAGAGAGAGAGACAGAGAGAGAGAATAGCCCTTTGCTTGTGATTTCAATGGGCTGATGCTACTCGATGTGCCGGGGGGCCTATATGTTATGGCCCACCAGTTGCTTAGAGTTTGAGACTCTTAAGACTGAGTATTGGAAGTCTTAATTAGATGGATATTATTTATAAAACTTTATATTTGAGCAATAGATTTCACATGCTAAAAGTTGTGAAAAATTGAATCACAACTTTCAACAGTGTAATCCAGAATGTGTGCTAACACGCGGCCCAGTTTGACTGTGAAGCCGAACCAGCGAACCTCTCCGTGCTGCCTTCTGAGAAGCTGCGAGAGAGTCTGAAGCCGCCGACTCGTCGCCTCTACCGTCCTCATCGTCTAATGGCAGAGATATTAAATGACAGTGTCTTTAAATCTTATGAATATGAGGCCAGGCAGTCACAGCCAATACACATCATTCTGCAGAAGATCCTGTTAGCGTTATGAGCTCTTCGCTGCTGCAGCCGCGGCCTGCTCCTCACCTCCATTATATGGCAGCAATGGGCCGGCTTCCCAGGCCCAAATTAAAAGAAGAGGACCAGAGTCCTTGAAGATGGGGCTTTGTCGATGGAAATTAGCCTAAGTGTTGTCATTAATATTTCCCAGCGCGGGCTAATGTCTGCATCGTAATGTTGAGAACAGGATACTCCCTCAATATCTGCTGAGGAAGGCTCTTTGGGGAGTTGGAGAAAACCTTTATGTGTTCAAAGATGAAAGGCGAAATGTTGAAAGTAATTTGAGATTTAGATTTAGTGTGAGCTGCCGCTTTCACTATAGTTTCTTTACGGAGGAGATGAGCTGAAAGGCAAATGGCTCGGAGTTTCTGGATCCTTCACTTTTACTCATCCAGTGAGTTGATTTTTTTCGCTTGCTTATCGTACAGGTACAGAGGGCACCTTGAGGAGTGTTTTCACTCATTTTCACTTTCCCCCTATCTATTTGAAGTCAAAAGAAAAGGACTGAAGTTGCATAACCAACATGTTGAACCAGTTTCATAAAAAAACAGAACCAGGCAAAAATATCAGTTGATTTTAGCTTATAACTAATACATTTATGTTTCACAAATCTGAAACCTGAAGGCCTGAAATGTCATCCTTTTATAAGCAAAGCCACTAGGTATTCACTGTTGTCAGTGTTTAGATGTCACAGACAATGATATAAAACTGATGATTTTCACACAGGAATTTTCTTCAGTGGCAGGAGCCAAACACCCCTCTACTGCTACTATCCGATAAAACCAAAAAGCTAGAATAAAAAAAGAAACAAATATATATATAGAAACTAATCATGATCATCAATAATAATATTAATGGTTTGGTTTACTTTGTCACATATTTGTTGAATTTGTAATCAATAACTATCCGTTTACTGCTGGAAGACTCCTGCTTGGACCAATCTGTGTTAAACTACTCTTATAAATATCCTGGTTTACCATTGGTATTCATTATGCATATATGACTATACACTGCTTCATTATCTATTATCTCTTCATGTCTTAGGGTGTCGGTGATGCCTCACTCCTGCCAGAAAATCTGCGTCAAGAAGAAGAAAAAGTAGAGGAGGAGATGGAGGAGGAGGAGGAGCCAGAGCTTATCCTGGATGGAGGTCTGCCTCGCTACACCACCTCCTCTCTGACCTCTGACCTTCTGCCTCTCGAGCAGGGAAGAGAGATGGCTGTGGATGAGGAGGAAGAAATAAAGAAGGAAGAGAGACAAGAAGAGAGGATTGGCTCTCTCCCTAGGAAACCACCCCCAACATGGGCTGAGTGGAAGCTTGCCTCCTCCAGCCGGGCTGGACCAGAAGAGGTGAGTTAAGCCTATAGGAGACTAGAAAGGCTGAGCAAATTTAAAATAGAATAATTTGAGGTTCATTCTGACAAACCTCTCAACACAGTTGTAACGAGTGCTTATATTAGCTCCAACCAGTTGGAGGATTTTGTTTTTCGCTCTTTGAGAGACCTTTGTTTGTGATGGCATCATGAGATCAGACAAAACTCAATCCAACAATCATGACACAGTCGAAGTCACTGAGATTAATTTGTTTCATCATACTGGTGTTTGATCTGGACATGAAATGAAGCTGTATTGCTGTCGCCCTGCTGATGGTTGTCTGAGTGGTTAACTGTATGAATAGTTTGTGTTTGAAATATAGATTTACTGTATGTGCTGGACTTTAACTCTCCTTGGAGAGTATGATATAGAACTGAGTTTGACTGTTAAATTGTTAAATGATATTTCTTTCTCATTGTTTGATCATAATAGTAATAATAACTGTAATATTGAATGTGCAGTGATTTACAGTGAAGTCATAATGCTCTGAATATGTATGTTATGCTGCCTTAATCAAGTCACACATTATAGAGCAGATGTGTTCCTCTTTATTTGAGAATTGATAGTGCTAATCAATTTCAAGGGTTTACAAATCTTTGCATTTGGTTTGGAAGCGGGACAGTTGGTGTCCTAGAAAATCTAATTGTTTGACTTTTCCTTTCAGAGCTGGAAAAGAGAGAAGCAGGAGGAAGAACAGCAGAGGTCAGACTGTGATAGCATCGTTTCTGGAAATCAAATTCTGGGTGAGAAAAAACTTTTACACTGTATACTTTTTTTACAAAGGCCAGTACAGTGAAAGTGAAGATTGATTGTTTAAAATGTTCTGAAGACAGTACAACACTACTACAATACTACACACAGTACAAACGAAAACCATACATATCCAAATTAATGACTGTATTATAAGACATAACATAAATAAATTAATGTCCCCAAGCTCAGCTCAGTGTGTAAAGCTATATTATCGGATTGGAAATACTTTACTTTGTACAAAATACAAAGTAATCCTTTACCTCAATCAAATACAAACATACTTTTATTTGTTTTTATGGCCCCAAAAATGACAATGAAACACATTTTAACATGAACACTAATTACAACAAAAAATTGATTGCAGTAATTGAATGTCCTTATCACAGAAAGCTCTGAGTTAGTTCATGGTGCAAATTAATTATAGTATTCTGATTACATATGTTAAACTGTGTTTTAAAGATTCTTTTCAAAAACATTTCCCCTTGTCTCTGTGCATTTTCTTTTTCATGTGCGTGTAGCTCTTCAAGATTACAGAGACAGTGAAGCCGACTCTGATCTCACTCTCACTGACACCGACACAGAGTCAGTATCTCCTCCACCTTCTCCTTTTTTCCTCAATTTATTCTTACTCATCATCCTTCCTGTTTTAGTCTCCTCCGCTCTTCCTGGATTTGTACCATTTATTAGACCAGTGTCTCCCTCTACTGTTTAAACATGTGGTTATACACAGTGGATGTAACAATTCAACCAACCAGTCATTTCCTTTGGTGGTTTGTTATACAGCTCAACACTATACAGTGTGACTCGAACTCCCTGACCTAACACAGTCAAATGCATGGCCTCGTTGGAGGTTTGGCTGGTGTTTTGAATGGGATAAGCTGATATTGACTAATCATGGTACAATGACTGAGAGGAATCTACACAGCAATAGAATCAATCAGTTCTGAGGATATGAAACAAGAGATCAACTCCTAGAACCACCAATGGAATGATTAAAAAAAAATGTTTCTTCTCAACATGGCAGAATAAAAAGATAAGATTAGATAAACCTTTATTGTCCCACAGTGGGGAAAGCAGCAGAGGTAAACGTATACAAACATAAATAGACACAGGTACAGAATAAAGTAAACTAAGGCTGTGCAAAAGCAGAAGAAAAAAAACATGCTATATAATTTTTCTCTTCATGTAATAATGCGAGTATGTACTTACAGTTAATGTTGTTCTGGTGTAATGTGCATAATATAAGAAAAAGCACCAAAAGATGTTCAGCATCCTTAACAAATCACGTTATGAAGACCCGTGGATTTTTAGAAGTTGTACTGAAGCCTAAAAATAAATGTATTCTTGATACTGTCCTCCTGTGAAGGTCTGTCAAGATGTTTGACATGGAGAAAAGAAAGAGGCGAAGCCAGGAAGGAGCCTCTCTTCCAATCAGACGAGGCCACAGGTAGTAGTAGACTTGCTTCCCTTTCATCTCATTAGAACAGCCACTGCAGATAAAGTATCTTCAGGTAACTCTTATGTGTATGTGTGTGTGTTCACAGTGATCTTCCTGAAAGAGAGGACGGGGAGGGAGAGGAAACTCCTGCCTTCAGTCACTGGGGACCCCCCCGCAGGTAAGAAAGACACACCAAATGTTTCATTTAAGTTATATTATATTACCGGATCATTACATATTACATTAATTAGTAGTTTTTTCATTCCTTCTGCTCCATTTACAACTCTGGGGAAAAATAATGATTCTCAAACTCAAATGCTGCATTTTTGAAACTGACGAAGATACAGTTCCATTCCGTTCCACCTCATTGTCTAAGAAAATTAATCCATGCTCTTATGTGCTCTGGCTATGCCCTTAGCAATGGTGAACATTTCTGTTTTTCATCTCATTGTTTTGGCAACTAAGCATCCAGCTGCAGTGTAGAAAAGAATGAACACGCTTACAGACAAAGCTTATCCAACTTTACAGATAAACCAGTCATTTATTTATTTGAATCACAGTTGTTCAAACATTTATGTTACTACTATTACTACTAATAAAAAAATAATAATTATTATAATAGTTCATGTATAATAATTAGCGTTAAGTGCAGGTTTAAACGCAAACATTTCCTCAATGCGTCTTAAGATCCACATTCAAAGGTGATCACAATCACATGTGCAAAAACAAAATTTGGTAGTGGTTGAAATATAGTGTAAAACACAGTGAAGTAGAGATCTCCCCCAGGTTTGATGTCTCAATGGTTAGTGACTGGCTAATAAACGGTATTTTTCCCATGCAGAGTGGAGGTGTGGGCTGAGGAGGATCAGTCTCTGGGTCTGAGCATAGTGGGAGGTCGTCACGTCATCAAGCGTCTCAGGAACGGAGAGGAGCTAAAGGGAATTTTCATCAAGCAAGTCCTGGCAAACAGTCCTGCTGCCAAAACTGGCTGTCTAAAGACTGGAGACAAGATATTAGAGGTGGGGCTGGGTCTATTACCTGGATCTCTGTGCAAGATTACATTTACAGCTAAAAATTGTTGTTTTATTTGTTATTGCTGTAAATGGGTACTGTATTTGTACTGACATTGGTGGGCGAACCTTTTTGTTGAATTACACAACAAACACACTGGTCACTTCTCTATTTTTTACTATTTGAGGTTTTACAAGGATGTACGAGGTGTTTTAGGTCATAGCAGCAAACTGAAATCTCCAGAATCTTAGCCATTACATGTTTTCTGCATATTGGCACATGCAGCATCGTATATCAATCACAGCAAAGCCATATCTGCTACTAGTTACCTCCTGAGTTTTGTTAAATGATTCTGAAGCAGTGGATTAAAAAACTTCCCAATCATCATACAAAAACAGCTAAGAGGTGACGGCATCTGACCACCTAAGATAAATGACATGGCATTTATCTGGACCTGGAAAGGCTCTATTAGTAGAACTCAGCTCTCTCACACCTATCCAAGCCCTGGTAGAACATCACCCCACCTGCATCCATCTTCACTAGCCTCAAATAAAACTCTGGATCAATTACAAAATCCTCTTCCTCAAATACAACCTGGCCTCCTCTACCTTGCAATGTGCAATGCCACATCCCTTGTACATTTTAAATAACCCACCTGTTCAGCAAGGCTTCAGCTTTTCTACAATTATTTTCATAATTTATTTAATTATTATCCAACTATGTTAAAGAGCTGTGTGTGTTTGTGTGCGTGTGTGTGTTGTCAGGTGTCAGGTGTTGACCTACAGGCTGCTAGTCACGAGGAGGCGGTCGCTGCCATTAAATCAGCTCCAAACCCCATTGTCTTCATCGTCCAGAGTCTGTCTGCAACACCACGGGTAGGTGCCTGCTGATATTCAAAACTATTAATCTTCCAGAAAACCACTTGGAAACCAGAAAAAAAAAGTCGTTTTATTTTTCTTCAGTGTCACAGTTCTTTGTATATCCACTATTACACTCTAAACTGAAGCCGATCACCGCTCGATCAGCTGCTTTATTGAGAAAGTTTGACTACTAAGAAGCAAGTATTGCTCCAAAGAGAATACCACCGCCAGCCTTTTTATTGCATTACAACAGCACTTCTGATGTACCTTTACAGGTTTATTCTTTCCAGGCTTTAAATTATTCCCTCCAAACATTTCATCCAGCCAGGGTTTTTAACGACAGGTCAATGGCAGCCAACATTTCACCTGACACAGATTGAAATGATGACCAGGTGTCACCTTTTACACAAATTTGAATTTACAAATGCTAAATTATGATAAATCATATTATATATAACGTATATTATATAATGATAAAATACAGAAAGACATAATCTGTAAATGTATATTCATAGCATAACAGTATAGGTAAGAACTTGTAGAATGCAGGTTTAATTGCATATTAAGGGATCGGTTTATCATCTGAGATTTTGTGCACGTTGAGAGGAAATCACGTTAGACCATGAGGTCAGTTCAGTATTCATGTTGGTTAAATCTAAAATATCTACGCTTAGACGACGATTTAGTTCTGCTTTAAAATGTTCTGGTTTCCGTCATTACGTTGGTTCTAAAACAGTCCGGTTCAAGCAAACTTACACATTGATCAAGGGGATGAGTATGTGTAAGCATGTTTCTATCCAAAAGTGTTACATTTTTCTCGATTTCACATAAAAGCAAACTTTAATATGAGCTCATAAAAATGTAGCAGAAGAATAAAATATTCACATATTCTCCCCGACTCTCGGTCGAACACACGCACAGGCGTCACGATGACCAGATACACTGTGAACATAATGTCTCCCTGTCTCGCTCTCTCTTTCTCTGCATTCCAGCCTGCGTCTGTAATTGCTCCCAGCTACAGCAAACACAAAGCAAAGAGGACAGAGTCTCCGGTAAGAACAGAAACCACCATATCTGGTCACATTCTCAAGGCAGCAAGTCACTGGTCTAAATCCAAAACCCTGTCCGTACCAAAGCAACTTAATGACTATTTGGAAAGACCTGATTCAGTATTATTTGAATCGCACCAAATCACAACATGCGTTATGTCAATGCACTTTACATCGTTCAGGGCGTGCCTGAGCCAGCCAAATATTAGTTTTATCGCAGAGGAAAGTTTTAAGTTTAACTTTAAATTCCTCTACGACCCAAGCTGGGAGCTGGTTCCGTAGGAGAGGAGCCTGTTAACTGAAAGCTGCATTAAACCTGCATTTTGTCCAGTTCAGACCTCATGTTAACAGTACAGTACAGAGCACATTTGTGAACACACTCAAGACACATACCTTGGTGACATTTGTTAACATTTTTTTTAGCAGTGTCAACACAAATGTGTATCTGTGGCCACCAGCTAAACACCAACACTGTCTGACATGACCTTTCTATTTCAAATAGATCAAATCTTCTGATATGATTCACTTGCCACCTCCTGGCTTTGTTTATTTCTTCTCTTCCTAACTCTCTTCGACAGTAAAACAGACACACAACACACAGCAACACATTGACAGTTTTATTTCCTCCCTGTTAAGCGTTTTTGAGGGTGATGACAGATAATCTCACACCATGCACAGGTTTTTTAAGCCCTACTAGGCAAATTGTGATATGTTAATTTATTGTGAATTGAAGAGCGGTCCACTTGAGATCAGATCCCAATGACCTGAGGGATGTTAATGCAAGGGTCTGAACATTGCTTCTTTGAGCAAAGTGATCTTTTGGAATAGTATTGCACTGTAAAAATATTGTACCCCTCAAGATATGATTGAGCTTAGTCATTTAGTACTTTGTGCATAAAGGGAAGGATTTTGAAACTTGTCTTAATCTGCCTTTTCAATAATACTGGACTGTGAGTCCTCCAGAATCCTGCAGAGGGCAGCACAGGACTTGTGTGGAGTGGGATAGTTCAAATTTTATGTTCACATTTGCCAATATTAACTGCACATGGTTAAAGTGCAGTGCTCTGCTCTGATTTATTTAGACACGACTCTGACACGACATTCATAAGATATATATATATTTTCTTCCTTTCTGCAGAACCCAGGAGTGACACCCCCTCTGAGACAGCCCCCACCCTACAGTCCTCCTGGCGAATCGGAGCCCGAGCTGGATTCTGACTTGGAGCAGGCTAAAGGTTAGTGTAACATACAGAAACACACGCACATACAACTAATAAAAAATATATCTCTGAGAGCATCAACCACACTTTGCACCAGCTTCATCCTCCTCTGTCATTAGACTGTGATTCAAATGAAAAAC
Organism: Colistium nudipinnis; assembly: GCA_016785305.1. Lineage (NCBI taxonomy): Eukaryota > Metazoa > Chordata > Actinopteri > Pleuronectiformes > Rhombosoleidae > Colistium > Colistium nudipinnis. The sequence goes on along the minus strand of JAFBJU010000331.1, from coordinate 3,099,404 downwards.
ATTTAAGCTTAAACTCTCCACCTGCCAGCGTATGGACACAGAAGAAGACACAATACAACACTCCTCCACTGACCACATCAACATGGGTTGCTGCTTATACAGTTTTATCTAGTTGAGGTTGTTACAGATCCAGGTTGTGACAAAGCTGACAAAACAGAAATAGAATAACTTGGGTCTCTAGATAATTGGGACGGTTTTCACCCTGTTCCATATTTCTGGTGCGTGTAGTTGCACTATACAGTCAAGCAAACAGGACTCACCACACCCCTTTACTGTAGGTTTATAACAAATACACGTAGAGTAAACAGGTTAAAACTATGCCATACCACAAATCACTTTGTTCACTTCGATTTTTTCATATACTGTAGATGGATGAATGCTTATTATCTGAGCTTCTCTGGGGTCAGCTGTGGCTCAGCAGGGGCCTTGGGCAAGAGATTGAGTTTTCTGTGCTGGCAGTGTGTGAATGTCATGTGTGATAGAGACGCACCATAAATGTTTGAGACGGGAATAATTAATGTGACTCATCAATATCCTAACCTTCCTCAGTGTTCATTATGGTTGCAGTGCATATAACCTCTCTTTCCTTTTCTTAGCACTGAGCTTCCCTTTTTACTCAGATGTGCTTCTTGTATCTGTATTTGCTGCAATGTTTTTTTTTTCTTAATTTGCATAATTTACAGTAAACTGTTTTGGTAGATGAGCTGCCAGAAGCTGCTACGTTTTAATTGCTGAATTGTGATTTGGCATCTTTTCCAATGCATTTACTGGCTGCTCCTCTCTCCGCCCCTGTCTCTTTTTCTTGGTCTGAGTGTGTGTCTCTAATGTTGGCAACTTGCTCTCTTAGTCGATTTTCATTATCGAACCTGAAAACTCTGCATTGAAGGTGACGTGATGTGATCTGAGATAATAATAAACTTTCTTTGCAGATATGTTTCGTCACAGCTAATTTTTAAAACGTTTATATTGCATTTCCTATAAATTCAATGCTATTTAACGAAACATTATCAGCTATTTTTGTATTTTTAAATGGCCTGTACAATTTGGTGCCCTTTATAAGGGCTGAGTGAGTGTTACAGTCTCCTGCCAATTATATACATTTTTTTAAAATGTACAATGTACATGAAAAATAGTTCAAATGTTTTGGGGTTTTTGTAGAGAACTTTTCTTAACTATTGATCATATACATTTTCCAAACACGGAAATTTCACTACAGCTGAAAATGACAGGGGAACATGCAGCACTGCCATCACTTACATGAATATTTACTAATCTGTTATGTGCAGCAGCTCTGAATCCTAAATAATGCACACTAAGACCTTTTGTCATTCTGTCAGAGACTTTTATGCACATTGTCCAAGGATAATGGACAATCTGTACACATAGTCCCACACAGGGTAGTTACTGTATTCATTCAAATGCTATGGGACAGGTGACAATAAATGATTAATTTATAATAGTATATAAAAGTATTCGCCACCTGTGGCATCTTGTCATTTGGTTCACCTTGTCATTTCAGAATGTTCTTTTTATCGTAACTAGTCTAACTATGGATTATTTTTGCTAATCATGAACAGTTTTTGTTGTTGCCACACTTGTCTAACCTTTAGAAATTGCTCTATTTCCCCCACTACTCTGTAGTTGTGGACCCTTTGCTGCAGATATTTGTGACATGGTGCTGTAGTATAATCTTTGCCTCTTGTATTGCAAACACATACTATCGTGTCAGCAGCGGGACCTTAGGAGTGACATTTGAGGATTTAGCCTGTTACTAACCAACCATAAAAGATCGCAGTTCATCTTGTTATTGGCGTGAAAATTGTTAAGGCATCAGAGGGTTGGCAATCTTAAGTTGTTCTACAAGCAATATAGCAACATGTAAGAAGAAAAAAAAATGGTACCTATTCTGTTGGGTATCTTAATTTTGGATTTGTACCTTCCCTCAACAATGCACATATTCCAATGTGCTTATTGTGTGAAAAAGCATTCTCAATAGATGAAATGTCTAAATGCAGTCAATGTCACCGATTTAAAGTTTGAATCACATTTCTTACTGTTGCATTTGTTTCACACTCCGGAATAAAATTTGATTTTATGGCTGTTTTGCTCTCTGGGTAAAGTATCAGGGCAATTGAATTGATTATTTTAATATAATATAGTATTCAATATAATATTTAGAAATGGTAATATTTATCTTAAATCTCAGAGAATTTGAGTTTTTACAATAACATAATATAGCAGCTTAAATAATTGAAATACACAATTCATATAATGAATATCTCATATAAATAATAAACACTAAGAATTATGATCAGAGTAATACAAATAGAATAATAATCTAAATTAAAATCAGGGGAGACATTCAGCCTACATTTTATTTGATGGGGGCTGTAAAGGACCTGGATAATGGATAGGGGGTCACTGGCCCTAAAAAGGTTGAGAACCCCTGATTTAGAGTATCAAGTTGTGGAATGAAATTGTGGATTTCAATCACACTCACTCTTTTCTTGGACTTTTGCAATCTACATAGATCAGTGGTAGCACCTTCCTCATCACTGTGTGTGTGTGCGTCTATGCGTTGGTGTGCGTGCAAATTTGCGTGTGCTGGAATTTTTGTGTGCGTGTGATTGTGCGTGCGTGGCACAGTTTTATCCAAGTAGGGTTTATTGGCATTCTCTCAAATCAGACACTCTTAAATGGTTAACCATATTTAACAGCATTTCAGGTATGTGAAACAGGCTCAGAAGTAGGTGCTTTAGAACAGAAGAACAACCACCTTTAATAATCCCCACAATGGAGAAATTCAGTTTCCTCACTCTATTGTCGTGTACACACATTACAGACACATAGGTCTGAAACACACACAAACAATCACATTCAAACACATGCAAACATTCATATTTTAGTGGTGTACAGGAGAGAGATGTTAGGGTGAGGGGGCTGCCACAGAGTGCGCCAGGGAACAGTTTGGGGTTCGTTGCCTTGCTCAGGGGTATCTCGGCATTGCCCAGGAGATGAAATTGGCACCTCTCCAGCTACCAGCACCGTCTCATTTTCTCTCCAATGTAGGTCTGGGTGGGAATTTAAACAGTATCCGATTGGATGTCCCGTTCCGAGAACATGTGCCCAACAGACTAAGCCACTACCGCCCTTTACTTTCGAAGAAATAATTTAGAAAAGCCCAATGTATCTGATTCATCCAGTTTCTACAAACTATTCAAGCACATCACTGTGTGACATACTTAGTGTGTGTTTAACAAATCATTAAGCATGTTAAAAGTGTTTGGTTGTCCAGAGTAGGCAATTTTAGGTAGGAGGTAGCCAGGTTGTAACAGGACTGTTCACAAGCTATCCTTACATATTTCAAAAAACTCAGTTTATCTTGTGTTTCATTGGATTTCAACATATTTGGTGTCTCCGAATACCTCATTGTCTGTGTTAAGTGTATGTGTTTAATACAAACTCACTGTATGTCATAGTATATTTTAAACTTTTAGATCAACCTCAACGGTTGATCTAAGGCTATTTATTTTGAAAGCTGGTAAATTTCAGATCCACACAGTTTATTTTAAAGTGTATGTATGTGAAGATAAATTGTATCAAGTACCATATCAGTGTATTTCTGTATCTTCGTTTGCTGAGTATTTCTGTGTGTCATTTTATCTGCAAGATACGTGGGTCTCCCTGATTGAGGTTTTCCTCAAATTATACCTTAGTGTACCCTGGAATATTTCTCAGACAGGCTGGTGCAGGCTAGTGCGGCAGTGTGTTAATGTGTGTATTTCTGTCTTCACAGGGCATGTTTGAACCAGCAGTTGTCTCCGTCCTGTCCATAGGCCTATAACTGCACAGAGTGGAGGATTAAAACAAATATATATATATATATATATTATTCCTTTTGGTTCTTTATTCCGTCTTTCTCTGGGGTTTGGGGTTTTCTCGCTGCCTCTGCCTCCCTTTGGTCTGGGTGCGTGTGGTTTGGTGTGTTTGAAGCAGGTGGACGGGGCTGTGAGGGTCCTTTTACAGTTTTCCATTCTGCTGGTTGGAGGGTTTAGCTGTTAAGCTGTCTTTGTCTAATAACTGTATTTGGTATTTTTGAGGTGGGTCCTAAAGCAGCTGTCTCCTGGTCCGATTGCATCCATCTGAGATGCTTGGTCAAAGGCATGTTGTTTCTCTGAAATGGCTTTGTTATACAAATCTCATCAGTTCTTTTAAATCTTGAGGGCGTAAAATACAACTGAATTGATGTCATTGAGCAATAGCAGAGTATTCACAACACTCTGCCGGAAATGATATCTTTGCCTATGACACTTTTAAGATTGGTTTATTTTTTCCTAATTTTTATTAGAGAGATAATTTTCTTCTTCCTGAAGACAGTAAAGAAAACTTAACATGCATTTAGCTAGTGAACATTTTAATGACCAATTTAAACTGGAATAATATTAATTAGGAATCTATTTCTTTTAGGAATGTATCCTCCAAGTTGGTACTTTCCAGGTCCAAATTATTTACATTTTTGAGTCAAATGTGATTTCAAAATGTACGTATGAAAATGTGAAATAATTTCCACTGCACGAAAAAAAAACTATCTGAAAAACATAATGGTGAAAACAAATCACTGGGATAAGGATTCACACAAATTAATATGATTGAGTGATTAATGTTTGAAATATGTGTTGTAATCGGTCAATCAAGCTAACGTTACTCAACACAGAGTGCCAGCCTGGTTCCTGTAAATTTGCATTTGCACCATACACATTAACCATCCATTCAAATGTAAACAGGCAAAGTCTAATGTTTTACTTTAAACTATGCCTATATTTCAAGGCATGATTTAATCTGAAATTAAATTGAAATTAATAGTCAGTGTTTCAGCGTTTTTCCAATTGTTAAATGGTGTCCCGTTTGTAATATTTATATGATTACTTGTTTTAATTGAATAAAACTTCCTGTTAAAAGCAACACAAACTAGAGTCTCCTGCAGATCATTTCAGAGCTCTCTAAAAAATAAGGCTTCCCTCCAAGTTTCTGGCCAGGACTATAAATCATCTTTAGTAAGTCTCGTCGAATCACAGGTACCCAGAGACTTGCTGAATTTGAAGAAAGCTAGAAGAAAGACAGAATCGCTTAGTGATAAGAGAAAAAGGAGAAAAAACAAATAGACAGGTATTGCAGGAGACTAAACTTAGTCACTTTGATGCCCCGAAGAGTCTTTAGCCTCATTCTTGGACAAACTGATGCTTTTCTACTGTATTTTAATAAACATGTATTTGGATTTTAACGCGCACTGCTGATTAAACTTCCAATCATCATATTTGGCATTATCATAGTCTTATGATTAATAGTGCACCTGTCTTAAGGTTTGAGTGAAAAGTGCACTTTTGTTGGGAGATGGCAATAACAAGGAAATGTCTGACTGAAATAGTTTGAAAACAGTTTTGTGCCTCCTTGTTGTGTTCCACACAAACATTTATAAACACAACTTGTCCGTGTCAGCATGCGTTACACACTGAGCAACTGAGAGGTTATGACTGATTTTTAGTGATGGTGCTGATCAATGACATCCATCAGACCATCTTCTGCCTGATGTCTTTCGGCTTCCTGTCTTGTTTCTTTACTGCGTGAACATTTGTATGGACTGCTGCAACAATAATGAATGATTCAGTTCAAAAAATGTACAGTGCTATAACAGGTTTGTTTGTCAGAGCAGAAGCCGCAGAACAGCTTTCTGGCCTGGAGCCGCTTCTCAGTCTGTGTGTAGGGACCCCTGCAGCGCTTGTAACTAAACTCCTGGTCAGAGCCGATACTGCAAACACTTGTGTGTGAGCGTGTGTGCGTGTCAAGTCTTGTGGCATTTGTTTTTTGCAAGAAAATGTTGAATGTTTTTATGTTTACTGGACTTCTCACACATGAATGAAAGGTCACTGAAGAGGAAAATGTGTGTTTACTTTATTTTTCGTAGGACACTCTTAGCTGGTTTTGTGGGTGTATTGGTAAAATACATAATTTAAAGGCTCATTATCTCTCTTTTTCATTTCTCTATAATGTAGCACAAAGTCCGCATTGTAACATATAGTATTATTGTTCTCACCTATAACCTCATAATTGTCATTAGAATGAATACCCATGTGTCTCTTTCTATTAATGTTTGTCTTGATGCATTGACGGAACAGCAGCTCTAAATATGTCAGCTCACACCTGGCATTGAAATGAGTCAGCAGTCTTTCAGTGTGGCCCAAGACACCTTTGTGTTTTAGACAAGAATAATGTGTTCATCAAAGATGACTCCTAATGTGCTCTGAGTAATCCGCACTCTTATGTGTCCTCGATGCATCTTTGATGCGTTCACATGTTAGTTGTTGGATTTTCACACAGGGCTGGTCCTCACAAAGATAGCCAAACTCACTCACACAGCCAATTTAGTATCAGAGCAAGCTGTTGTTGTAGCTGCTACTTTCTACCTGTGTGTGTGTGTGTGTGTGTGTGTGTGCGTGTGTGCGTGCGTGCGTGCGTGCGTGCGTGCGTGCGTGCGTGCGTGCGTGCGTGCGTGCGTGTGCGCCTGCATGATGAACAAGTTATTTAATACCTCAGCCACATAGTCCTTGACTTAATTGGTGTGTCCTTTCATTAAACACGCATGAATGCACACACAAACACAGAACACGCATACACTTTCCTGCTCCCTTTCGTAGGGGCCAGAGAGAGAGTCTTGTATCCACACGGAGTAAGTTAGGGTTCCGGACCAAGCATTGGGATTTTAAGGTTGTGGGTTTGATTCCTAGTCTGATGACCTCTGACCCTCTGGCTGCTGTAGGACAACTGGTTGCAGCAGTGGAGTCAAACTGCAGCTGGCATATTATTTTTGTATACATACACACGCTCTCTCTCTCGCACACACACGCACACACATTGGAATCCCTTTTGAAGTTTATTAACATCGTCGTCTCCCCCAGGTGATCCATCTGTCCTTGAGTTGAGGACGAATCCCTGCCTCTGTTCTCTCTCTGGCCTTGTCCTCTGTAGTGTGTTGCCGTAGTTTTATCTGGTGCCATCCTCAGCTGGGATAGGGTTAGACTACATGACTTCAGCCAGGGAACAGTTGACTGTCTTTAAATTGAGCCGGGGACACTGCAATGTTTTTTTCTCATTCTATGTGAATGTTCCAATAACCCCAGTAACTGTTGTCCAGACTTTTGTATTCCGGAGGATATTTTTTTCCTATCTCTCATTCCCTAGCATTCCCCCAGTGACGCAATGGCGCAATCATAGTTTTAGTAATTTTATTGAGGAAATAATCATAACATTTGCCAACACCAGCCATCAGGTATCAAACATTAAAACAATGATGGGCGGTATACAGCTAGAAAATGCTTGGCCGCATGTCTCAGTCTGTCTCCCTGTGTCTTCAGGACAAGTTTCTGTTTCTGATTATTTAGGAAAAGTTTTGACTGCCCCTGACTGTCTTCAACACTAGATCCAAAGCTCATATAGACTTGAACAGGAAGACTGAATTTGCTGCTGCCAACAGGGCCTCTCCAAAATACTTAATAAAAGGTCTGAGGACTGACGTAAAGAAAACTTAAAATTTTCCCAAGTACTGATCTTACCTCTAAGATTCACTATTAAAACATAATTGCATTCTTGTTATTCTGTTTTTAAATCATAATGTTATCATTTACATTTAAACGTAGTACATAAGGAAGGGAAAATGATCTGTATCCACCACACCTGCAGAACTTATCAAATTTGTTATCGGCTCCAGCTGCTTTTGTGTTTAATTGCAAGTGTTAGAACGCTAACACTTAACTGGAATGGTGGAAGTCGTATGCATTATAACATCAGCATCTTACTGCAGCTGCACAGAGGAGCCAGCATGGCCGTAGACTCTGAATCGCGTTATGTAAAAGTCACAGCGTGCTTTAGTTTCAGAAAAGGTGATGGTTTTGGTTAAATACTGCAACGTTTGCTGCTGCATTGTAATAGTTGGGTTAGGATGTGAAAGAAAGAACACCTTTATTATTCCCACAATTGGGAAATTCAGTTGTTGTCTTGCATAATATGCAACATAAAACCCTTGTCATGCTTACAAAACCATGACACTTCCTGCTTCACCACTCTTATTTTACAAACCTCTGACACTACTGAGGATGTAAAAATAGAAATATCCTGAGGTGTTACACCTACGTTTTTTGGTCCAAAAAACGAATGTGTTGAAGCTTTAATTAGTCCCGTTTGTTTTAATTCACAGTTAATTAAATCACAGGAAACTTGATTGAGCCCGTGGGGAACTGGGTCGTTGCACCAGCAGCAGCAACAGCGGACAATCCCAGGACACAGCAACCAGACAATATATAAATAGAAACAAAGCAGAGTCATGCAACGTGGGATTTATTGTAATCGTGAAAATGATGTTTGTGTCACAACTGTCTAACAAGTCAGTGTTGTCTGGTAGAAAGAGGAGAAAACTCAACTTCAAAAAGGTAATGGGAAAAGTCGAAGCAAATATTTGAATATCAAATATTAGAGGTGTTCCTAGGGCAGTCTTATCGTAGAGAAATATTTTTTACTCACCTGCAGATGTTGCTGATACAATGGAGAAGAGGAATTTGGTGAATGCAAAAATCTGTAGTTCCTCAAATGGCGAGTTGTGTCTTAAATGCCCAACTTAACAGCATAAATAAACTTGCATACAGCCTGGTACCAGAAACGGTCTCTTTCATATTTTCATTTCATCATTTATGTAAATTCTGCTGTAGAGTTGGGCATTTTAACACAGAAGTCACAGTATTGACTTGCCATTGAGTGGCCACTCGAGGAACTGCAGATTTTGGTTTCCACAGATTAAAGACATGCAGGTTATTAGATTAACTGGTCACTTTAAATTGTCGTGGTTGTCTTGTGTTTTTATGGGTCTTGTCCAGGGTGAACCTGCTGTCGCCCCCTTAGCCGCCTGGGCTTGGCTCCACCAAGCCTGTGACCCAATACGGACAAGCAGTTACGGATAATTAATCAATAAATGCATGAATTAATGCATGGGACATGGGATGAATTTACATTAGACACCTGCAGCAAAGAGCTACGATTTATTTTTTGTCCTTCACAAATGACGAACGTGAACTGATCTTATCCAAAGCTTTTCATCGTGCTGTCTTCAAATAAACTTGCTGATGATTGAAGGTTAAATGAGGCATCTTCATATATCTGCTTCTAAAATCACTGCCATGGATAACATTTAATCATTTTTAACATTTAAACTCAATCAGGCTTATCAGTGGTAAGACACAACTATACTGACACGCACATAAACACACACACACACCATGCCTGTTCAGCATGAAGGAGTCTTTACTCCACAGAGATCTCCACTATTCTCCCAACTCTCCTAGCTTCCTTTCCCCTCCTCTATTTAACTGCAGTGGTTTGTCTGCAGTATCTTTCTACAAAAATGGAACTGCAGTTTTCTCTATGTGCCTCATATTTGACACTTACGTTCTTTCATTTCCTGGTCATTCTACAGGTCATCTTCATAGCCTCCAGTAAGCTAATTTCCCACGGAACATGTGTCGACACAATCCCTTATTTACTCATTTTAGTATTCATCCTCTGAGGGAAGTACAGCACTGCAACACTAGTACATTATGTGTAAAATAAAAAAAATGCAGAGCCGTGTTTACCTGAAAGATTCTTCAGGCTGCAGGACATCACTTTTTAGACATGTTGAAATCCTGTTTTTTTCCAAATCATTTACCCAGTGTCATTATCATAATATTATAAGTAAGGGTGAAGATAACAAGAAATGCTTTCAATGGATCCAGATGCAAATTAACTTGCATCTTAAACTTATGCACCATGCAATATGCAATAACCATTTTTACAATCTGATATGGCATACGTGGTGTGCACAAGTGTTTTAGTTGAACTTTCCACATTCATCAATTTTCTTTCAGGTGTTCTCGGAGTAGCCCGGCTGTGTTGGATGAGTCACGTCAAATGAATCTGGTGTTATTCAAATCAGGTCTTTCACTAATGGATGGGAGAATTGATTACTTTGAAGCATTACAAATGAATAGATACATTACTCTGCATAATTATGTTGACATTTTACTGCTATTTAAGAAATCACCTATAATGTAATATTGCACTTGCTAAATGGCCATGGGGAGCAAATGTCTCATTTATATGACATACTAGCTTTCAGTTGATGGAGGTTATGCTTTGGCTCCCTGGCTCATGGCAGAATAGGACAATTTTACATTGCAAGATTTATTCATCCACATCAACAATAAACAGAAGCTCCACCATGTGTTCCCTGAAAAGGCTACCTTTCTGGTCATGCTGTGTATTTTTTTTTGTTTAGCTGTAAAACGCATGTTTTAAAATGCATGTTTCTCCAAGCCTGGACGGATTTCAGTGGTTTAAATTATTGAAGCGATGACAAACCAGTCTGCCATTGCTGCTCCTGTGCTGTATGTTCATTACCATGGTTGTAAGGTAAAACAAACTCTCTCTTTGTGTGTGTATGTATGTAAATGTATATGTGTGGGGTTCAATAATCTATCATAACAGAATAATTGACTGCCTGCATCAGCTCCCCATAGACTGTTACAACACACTGCCCTGACTCTGAATTAATATATGACTGCAATGCGTGTGTGCGTTTGCGTGTGTGTCATCGATGCACATTAGTCTCCATCTCTGATTTCTGTCCTCATCTATCCTCTACCCTTCCCCCTTGATAGCTGCATTCTCTCTCTATTTCTCTCTCTGCTTTATCTCTCTCTCTCACACATACCCATCACAAACACACGCACGCACACACACAGTCACCTGCATTGAGTGGATCATTTATAGCATGTGCTGAAAATGCAAATCTTTAAAGCAGGGATCTTCTAGGAGTCCAAGGACTCATTGAAGAGGACTTGGGTTGAGTATTTATATAGTAACAGTGGGTTAAGGTTATTCGATTATTGGAATATATATATTGGATCTCTTTATTTTATTTGTGAGCCAAAATAAATATTTTTTTTAGTGTCCATCTGGGAGACCTAGTAAACGCTGTTAAAGCTGACAAATATTTTCTGAATTAAGACATCCAAAAATGCATGTGGTCATCCCTCAAATTTAGGTGTGAACATAACCCTTTGTGTCCTTAAGGTGAGATCTAGCAGTGCTTCTAATTGTCTAACGTTTAGGGGCTGGACAACCCTGAAGTTAGGACATAAACATTGCAAAGTCCTCTTAGATAAGATGTTGCCGTCAATTAAACTGTTATTGGAGCATGAATTAATTGTATTTGTAGATGTGTCTTTACAAATAAACCTGTAAGAGTAGGAGGGTTGACATAAAACAAAGTAGGAAAAAAAAGATTTTGAGAAAGTGAGAAAGATGGATGGGAGAGGGAGGAAAATCCTAAGAGAGGAAAGGGGAGGGAGGCTGAGCAGCAGGAGGAGGGTAAAGAGATGACTGTGAAGGGAGAGAGAGAAAGAGAGAGTAATTGAGGTCGGAGTGTATAACCGAGCTGTTCGTCGCTCACAGCCTCAGTATCTCTCAGCAGCTGGCCAGCACATACATTCATACACGCACACTCCCATTCACACACGCACACTCACACATACACAAATCTTGTTTTCTGGATATCGGAGCCTTACAGCCATCCTGAAACTGAGACGCGCGTGCGCTCAGTGGTACATGTGGATTTATCTCTGTGTGTGTGAAGACTGAAGTATGGGCGATGCTGCCACCGGGTTTGTACATTCTCTCTCTCTCTCTCTCTCTCTCTCTCTCTCTCTCTCTCTCTCTCTCTCTCTCGGTTTGTGTCTCTGTTTGTGTCTGTTTTTTTGTGAGTGCTCTGGGGGTTTCTCAATTGACGGTCCTGTCTTTGGCATGAACAGCTCAGCTATTGGACGTCTGACTGTGTGTTTTTTCTACCATGTTCTTGCCAATGTATTTAGTCCAGGTAGAGGTCACCTTTAACCCGTTTCCATATCTGCCTGCTTTTGTCTGCTTGTCCGACCATACACACACACACAGACACACACACACACAGACACACACACACACACACACCCACACACACACGCACACACGCACGCACGCACATACACATACACACGCACACACACACACACACACACACCAACGTATAAATAGCCATAAACAGGTGGGTGCAGACTCATTTGAGTTATGCTGCATTATTGTGTCGTGTTAGTGTCTATGTGCACCTGATGATGACTATTGCAGATTGACTTGGCGGCTTCCCCAAGTGATGTTGCAACCCCATTCAACATCAAGACATTACAAATACAATACATACTCATTGTGCTTTAGCAATTGTTCGCTGCCCTGAGCTGCACATAATGAACAGTTCTGTTTGTTTTTTGCTGCATTATTCATACGGTATTGGAGGGGGGGTGGGTAAATTCAGGTTTGGAGAAGTATTAAATACTAAATTCAGACGAAATGGCAACTTCAAAGTCCTTGTTTTAGTCCTGTTGACATTATCTCATTATCTCTGCTTATGCATAAGATCCTTAACCTTATCTTCAGCTAAAGAAGAAAACATATCTGAAGTTATGATTGATGCATCCTTTAAAGAATAGAGTTGAATAGAGGGGCAGGGGATGGTAAAGACACATCGCCTGGAAACTAACCGCGGACAATATTTTTGACTTTGACCCCTGTTTTAGTCATCTAAGAGTCGTCTAGTTTTATTTAGCTGAACGTTGAATGAATGATTGGTGCTCTCCTGTGGGAGATTTATATCCTCTATGACGTCATAGGTGTCAAACTCGAGGCCTGCAGGCCAGAACCAACCCGCCAGAGGGTCTGGCCCGCGGGATGACTTAAGACTTCAGTTTAGAGATTAGGGGTGACTTTTTTTTCACTTTTCTTTACTTGCGCACAAACCCAGATCTCTTTCGTGGCGTTCCCTGCTCCTCTTTCTAGTTCCCGCCTCCCACCCAATCAGAACACACTTCCCCCACTAAGTCCCTCAACATATGCAACAAGGACTGTCTCGAGAAACAGTGAACTTACATTTTGGAAATTGCAATTTAACAGTGACAGGAGATATTTGAGACATAACAAGAGAATGTCTACAGTGCTATGAAGATGTTAATATGTCTTATTGGATAAATATTATTCAGGTCACAGGGAATGTTTCATATTACGTATTTTTATTTAGCATTTCCACAATTCAATGTTCACAGTGAAAAAAGGAATTGGATTGCAGGGAAAATTAAATAGGTGTCGACCTAAAGATTATAAGGCTATATTGAAATATGTGATTAATAAATCACAAAGCATGTCATTCATTATATATATTTTTCTATTCACTTGTCAGGCCTAGTTAATCTTCTTACATTTATATCTCAAAATTTCAGGTTATTTATTTATTAAACATTATGTTTTGGCAAAAGACCAAAGATTTTCAGAATGTACTTACCCTTTTTACTTAACCAAAGGGAAATATTTTGGGTTGTGTGTATGTGGCCCTTGTACTAAAAGTTTAGACACCCCTGCTCTACGTAATACTAAAACATCCTCTTCTGAATTTACATCACGATGTGCATAGATTTCCATGCCAGCTTTATTTATTTTTTCCGTATGACCCCATGGTAAATTTAGTGAAAGAAGGAGAAGGAATGAGATGCAGCTGCAAAACACAGATGAAAACAGAGGAATCTGACAGGTGACCTTTGACTGTGGCTTTTGACTTGCACACCTCCATGCAGACACAGCTGGAAAAAAACATTTGCGCTCCAAAGAAGTCCCGCTCTGTGAGCATGTCAACCACAATCTACAACAAACACTGGCTCTCCCCTACTGTGTCAAGATAGCAAGGCCTCAGAAGTTGCGGGAACTAAATCTGGGGAATAGGGATTGTGAGGAGCTATGATTGTGATTCTGATTCGCTGTGAGTAGGTGCACTTTGATGATGGAGCATCACATTGCCATTGCACCACTGTTCAGGTCAGTTGCACTAAATGTCTTTGCTCAGAACGATGCAAAAACGATGGTCTGAATCAGCTATTGTCACCATTAATGATCCTGAACATGAGTATGACCCAGAAATGGATGTTCGCTCTCTGCTTATGTTGAAGTTCAGCTGCTCACACCTGCTGCTTCAGGTTCACTACACCATGCTCTGTTTGTATGCAACAGGGACAGATTCAGATAAGCAGCAGTTGTATTCACTTTATGTGCCACATTATACTAAAAGTAAAAAAAAAAAAATCAAGGCAAGCAATTATGCAGCACTGTCTTTCTATTTAGCCAGTGAGATGGTGACATCACATTACCTTCGCTCATTATTACGTTTGCAACTACTGTTTTTTTTACCACTTGTCACTTGCTGTGTTGTTGCTGTGCTTGTGCAGATACATTTATGGAATCGGATTTTCATCAGTCCTGAGGATTGTTATTATTGAGATCATTTTAAAGATCATTTTATGTCCCAGCCCTGCTTATATATTATTTGATCTCTATGTCGTCAAATAATGTGGACACCCTGTTGGTACTTAGGTATGTTGTTTAGCACTAGCTGGCAAAATCATTGCAGAACTTAATTTGGGCCAGGGAGCCACACCATGAACTTAAACTGGTAAACTAGTGCCCGTGATGGAACATTTCTCTGTACAGATGTTCTCCTGCCTTCAGTCTGTGATTGATAACTGGAGCAGTCAAGTCAGTGTTGGGAGTAGATTAATGCCACCTCCGTTGGTTATGTGTGTATGTGCGCGCGCCTGTGCCTGTGCGTGACTGCGTGCAGCAGCAGGCTGGGCTACTGTTGCATTGCGGTGACCTCCAGTAGCTACTGCAGCACTGCTTCATGCACAGTGAGGATAACAGTGTCTGCTGTTTCCAGCCTTCTACTTGGTCTGTCTTACTCTCTTTTTTTATTTGAGGAGACGGATGGAGGAAAGATAAATTCAGGCTATCCTTTACACCAAAAACATTGTTTGGCATATGACACAGTTGGTCCAAACTGTTATCACCATATATATGTATATGTACAGACCAGTTTCACATGCAGTAAGTCTTGCAGGTAACCCTTATACACCCTTAAAGATGAAAACAGATCATGCTTGGATTGAGTTACGATAAAAGCTTTACCAAAAATGCAGTCTCGTGTATTAAATATTTCAATAAATCTTCTCTCCCCAGATAGCTTGAGGAGTATTTCCTAACTGTGCCCACCCTGTGGCTTATTTCTGTAATATCTGGAGGCTAGATTATCTACAGTATATGGTCAAAATCAAGTATTACACTACTGCAGGCATGTAACAGAGTTGGACAGTTTTAATAGCCTGTAATCACAAATAACAATTTGCCTCATAGGGCTTAACAGTCAGTACAGAGTGCTAAAAGTATGGCTTAAACCATATTTGTGCAGATCCTCTAATTCTAATAGCAATTCTCTGTAATAAAATATTGTGATCTATTAAATATAGATCCAGCAGGATGAGTAAGGACACTTATCCAAGAAGATTGTTTTTTCTTTCACCAGTGAGGAGGGGGGGTGTTGATATGGGTCTGTAATTTGAAGCCAGGTCAAGAGTTTGCTTTGTCAGCAGTGTTTTTTTTTGTTGTTGCTGCAACCTCACAAAAGTCTGTGGATGTAACCTGTGACTAAATATAGTTTGATCTACCTTTTTTTTGTTATAAGGTCTAAAAGGCTAGTGGGTGGTTTGGGTGATGATAAGTCGGCTCACAGAGATCTAAGGAAGGGTTAACAAAAAAAGGGTTTTCTACAGACAGAACCAGAGCATATATGGTTTGAGCTGCTTCTATTCAATTGAGTTCAGCCTTCAATCCTCCTCCTGCTGTAAATACACGTACAGTTTAACAATATTTGTCTTATTTCACCTCCTTCAGGGAACATTACTGCCCGTTATGTTACCATCACAATACACTGAATGTGCCAGATACCAGCAGTAAATATTGAACCAGATGCAGCAGCTGTCTATCTATCGTAGAAATCAAATAAGCGGATTTTGTTCAATTATCACAATTTGAGATTTGCTTTCAGTAGCACTCAGGGGTCCCTGTGTAGGTGGGAGGTGTAATTCACTGTGGTAAATTCTAGTCATGACTCAGCCCCTCACAGAGAGCAGTAACAGTTTTTCGACTGACCTTGTGGAGTCATGTTCGCAAAAATATGACAGCATAGTTTTGTTGTAATCTATAGTTTATGGTTGACCAATTTTTGACATCCGATGCATCCCCTCTCTTATCCACTCCACTAAAACTACAAATCGTGTTAACATTACAAACTTTACAATAGGCGGACCAATAGAGTGGGCTGGTTGGCAGAGAGCAGCCAATCAGTCTCAACCAGGTAATTGGATATTACTGTAATACAAAAGGGAGAAGAGTTTGCCTTCACATACTTCTCAAATTGTTTGCTTGCCCTACTGTCATATCCGACTGAAAATAACAAGCTTGTTCCAAACTTTGGTTGTTGGTGGGATGTATACCGTAAAGCATGTTGCAAGTGATCCTACATGGTTCTTAGGAACATGGCTCTGGGCGGTTCCAGTCATTCCGGAGATGTGACAATGTCAGACATCAATCTCCTTTTATATATATATATATATATATATATATATATATATAAACACACACAGTGCATCCGGAAAGTATTCACAGCGCTTCACTTTTCCACATTTTGTTATGTTACAGCCTTATTCCAAAGTGGATTCAATTCATTTTTTCTTCAAAACTCTACACACAACACCCCATAATGACAATGTGAAAAAGGTATTTTTTAATTTTTGCAACTTTATAAAAAAATAAGAAATCACATGTACATGTACACGTGTAAGTATTCACAGCCTTTGCTCAATACTTTGTCGATGCACCTTTGGCAGCAATTACAGCCTCAAGTCTTTTGGAATATGATGCCACAAGCTTACCTATCTATGGGCAGTTTCACCCATTCCTCTTTGCAGCACCTCTCAAGCTCCATCAGGTTGGATGGGAAGATGTGTGTGTATGTGAACCATAAGAACAGTATTGTAGTTGTTATTTTGAAGTTAAAACATAACTATGTATTACTTCAGGGTCAAATCTCTTAAATTGCCTCACAAAACAGGATTCTCTGGCAGTTGGCTTGAAAACATTTTTATCTTCAAAGTATATTTCCTGAAGGCACGATTGAGGATTCTCAGTTTGAGCCAAGCCTTTGTTTTTTGAAGTGAGAGT
Organism: Colistium nudipinnis; assembly: GCA_016785305.1. Classification (NCBI taxonomy): domain Eukaryota; kingdom Metazoa; phylum Chordata; class Actinopteri; order Pleuronectiformes; family Rhombosoleidae; genus Colistium; species Colistium nudipinnis. Next base: position 3,082,199 of record JAFBJU010000331.1, on the reverse strand, counting down.
GATTATAATGAATAATAAATATGTAGCCGCAACTTAATACCTAACCTAAACCCTCACAATAAACAAAGCAATCTCAAACCTAATCTCCTACCTACCTCAAATTGTCCTCTCAACAATGGTTTTGAACTAAAAGTTGTCCTCTTATAAATTAATTCACACATACACACACCAATGTAGCATATGCGAGTGTGGCTGTGTTCATAATCAGATGTTGTTCAAAATTCAGAATGTGTGTTTATCTGTATATGTGTGTGCGTGCATTGGTGACTCTGTGTGTGGTAATTTACTGTGACAAGTCACCTTGCTAGGAGCATATATACACACTCTGAAAGATACTGAAACAAACCTAGAGACTCACACTGCAGGGTTTTCTAAAAAGACAGACGACACAGCTGTCAAACTCACTGCAGGGTGTTGTGTGTGTTGCATTCATATGCATGTTTTCAGTCCATGCAGTATTACCTGGAATAACATTATTCATAGGTGATGACCTTCAAAGCAGATGTTTGGCCCTCACAGAGAGAAGTAGATGTTTTTCGGTGAGTTAAGTTTGGCTGCACTGACTCACCCATTATTTATCTGTGTGTTACTTATCAAACAGCCTCTGTGGCCTGGAGGCTGTGTTTTCAGTCTGACGAGCAGTGGAGCCTGCTCCCTGCTGTCTACATGAGAAGGGCAATCACACATAACACACACTGTCAAATTGCAGGGTGAAGAAGTATTTTCTTTTTCCCACTTAGAGGTCATTATATATGTTTATACTTGATAAGTGTCTCTGTTCATACAGAACTCTCATCTGTGAGAAGCAGAGTCCCGCCACATCTGTGGTACGTTTGATAAAGGGAAATCATGCATGAATAGTACACATCATCTTAAAAACAGTTCAGCACAAATATCCTTCTGTGACATCTGCAGTGGCACAATTTCTTGTTTAATTTTTATTTGGGGACATTAAGAAATGTGTTTGGTTTCACTGATGGAAGTAGAAAAAGCTCAAGTGGACTTGATTAGTAACTGTATTCCTATGTGAAAATGAAGTACAAACATAAATAAACAAATAATATAAAATAGAGATGGTAAAGATGGATTTTCCACTATGATACAGTACAATACTACATTACTACATAACGTTGAACACCCCTGTGGCTTTTCTTTGTTCTTCACCCTACCATAGTAACCATAGTTTGGGAATTAATGGGGTATCAATGTATCTCAGTATTCTCAGCACAGGTATCATCATCATTCCAATGATTCTCTGTCCTCCAAGTAATTATGTGTTTTATTAATCTGATAAACTCTCACAAACTTGTACTGCCTGAGACACCCCCCCCTCATTAGCATTAGCACATTAGCAAAACAGTAACGAGGACAGGAAGTAGGATTGACAGGCTGCTGACTGATGTCTGTGTTTTTCTTATAAACTTCACAAAATGTTGAATGTAAATTTAATCAAATGTTAGATTGTTCCGCTCAAATTCATTACAAATATATTTTTAGTTCGTTAAGTAGAAAAGTCATTGCCCCTGCTGCTACAGAGCACTGTTTGCCTGTTTATTCAAAATGTATTACTGAATGTGAATTTTCATTGCACAATTCATTGCTGTAAGTTTGAGATGATTTACTTTGCTCACATAAACCTGATTATAATAGTGTGAACCCTGTTTATTTAGATAATGGAGTTGACCTTTAAATCCAGGAGAGAATGTATTGCTGCTCACATCACGGTTGTCAGTTAAAAACATAAATGTTCTCATATCTTCATAGCTTCAGCTGTCCAGGAAAAAATGGGTTGCCTTGTCATCAGCTTCTTATTTTAAGAAAAGACCAGGAGCAATGCAACCAACAGAGGATACAAAAATATTTAACAGCCATCTTTAATGTTAGCGTTAATAAATGATCTGTCAGACAGCTGCCGTGTTTCTACTGTTGATGTCAATATTCTCCATTTCATATTTTTCTCAAGTTTTCTCTGGAGGTTTATTTCACAGATAATTATACAGCATTTTGTTTGACAGCTAATTTAATTTCCTGTCACCTCTTCACATCCTTCTCAATGTCATTTCCTCTGCTTGTCTTCCCTTGCTCTTTACCCTCTCATTTAATTATCTCCTCATCTCTTAACTCCCCCTCCTGTTTTTTTTCTCTTATTTTCTTTCTTTTTCCTTCACTTCTTTCCTGCCTGTCATTAGCGTTGATATCCGTGGCAAGCATACCAAGCATTTATACACATTAACTTGGGCTCATGGTTTAACAGGAATCCCACATATGTTTGTAGTTATGTTTATACATGGCACAAGGCCCAGTTTAATATGAAACACCATTTTATACAATAAATATACTACTATATATACTATTTATCTATAGTAGGGGTTCTCTGCTCAGAGGCCTTGCAATGGGGCAGGCAAACAAGGGGCCCTAGGCAATTGAAAAACGTTGAAGACCCCTGCTCTACACAAGATGACAGGATGACCATCCAACATGTTAAATGTTAAACTCACTGTTACATCATAATATTAAAAAAAAACATTTATATGTCTAAAATAAACATTGACATACTGAACAGTAAATTCCCCAAAATATGCATTTTTACACTGCATGGATATATTCCGTCAACCAACAATTGCAGCGCTCTGAAGGCCAGTGTCACAAGTGGTCGGAAAAGGCCTGCCAACCCCCTGCCATTTCTAACACTATGCTCAATTTTATCGGCACCATGTTTTCCTGTCAAACGACTACGGTGAGTTGCTCAAATAACCTCTTGAGCATATTATTAGGCATGTAAACTGGAGCATCACAGTTAGCCCTATGCTACCGTTCTCTGCACACTTCAGTTGGTTATGGTTCTTGAAATACCGAATTCCAAAAGGCTAATGTATAGTTCAGCCATGACATGCCCACATACAATTACATTTAACAAACACACTTTAAACTAGGCAATGTCTGTTATGTTTAGTCGGGAATATTTTACACAATATCACTAGATTCTAGTGAAATAGTAATTATTGAACCTGTGAGGAGTTGGCTAAGCAAGCTCGCTAGTTGATCAAATCAAGTCAAGTTAAAGCTGCAACCCCAAACCCTCCAACAAATGAATGTTAGAATCTCATGAACTAGCTACTACACAACAACAAGAGTTCGCTAACATGGAGTTTCTGGGCATCATCCGTCACTCAGACAGCCCCTGGGCCTCGCCACTCCACATCTTCCCGAAATCGGACAGCAGTTGGGACTATTGGCGCCTTAACGACGCTACAACACCGGACCACTACCCCGTCCGTCACATCCAGGACTTCTCGGCACACCTGGCAGGTAAATTGGTCTTTCCAAGGTAGACCTGGTGCATGGCTACCACGAAGTTCCAGTACACCCCGCTGACTTCCCTAAAACAGCAGTGGTCACACCAGTTTGACTGTTGGAGCCATGTTGTCAAGGTGCCTATCACCACCGACGCATCCAGTGCACAAACAGTGGGTCGACGGCGCCTGGCAGCCACTCACCTTTTTCAGTCAACAGCTTAACCCCAGACAGCAAAAGTATAGCGCGTTCGTCGGGGACTTCCTTCGTTTACAGCCTTCGTGGACTACAAGCCACGTTATCCAAGTCCAAGGTGGCCGAGCCGTGGTCAGTCCGCCAACAGCGCCAGGTCTCGTACATTTCTGAGTATACCACGGATATCCGACACATCGCTGGCAAAGACAATGTGGTCGCGGACTGCCTCTCCAGGGCGGTCATCGGAGCCGTACAACTGGGCATCGACTACCTCTGCGTGGGCGCAGACCAGACCTCGGACCTCGGGATCCAGTCCCTCAAAGGTTCCGACACCAGTCTACGCCTGAAGGAGGCCGCATTAGTTGAGGCTGGTGCCAGGCTGCTGTGTCATGTCTCCACTAGCCAACCACGGCCGCTGGTCCCTGTAAACTGGCGAGGTCACGTTTTCGAAGCGAGGCACAACCTTTCTCACCCTGGCAGGAAGCCGTCTGTGAAGTTGGTGTCACAAAAGTTTGTGTGGCATGGACTTAAAAAGTGACTGCCTGTTCAAGGTCATGCATCACGGGCACAAGAGCCTATTGGTGACATTGGTGGCAGGTCTGAGAATGTCTCCATAGATAAGATAAAGCCTGCTCATGTGGACGTTTCCTGGAGTTGACTCAGCCCCTTAACCCGCCCACCCTGCCCCTATGTGCCCCCGAGGCAGTGCCCGCTTCCCCGCTCCCCTTGACTCCGGCTGTCCTTACTCAACGGGGTCGGTTAGTCTTTGCCTCCTCGTCGCGTGGATTTTCACTATGAGTGAATTCTGGGGGGGCTTGTGTGGTGGATAGACATAATTCACCTTAAGAGCTGTGGGCGGGGTTATTGTTCTGCACGGACAAGTTAGTGCTCTGAACCCAGGTTGTCAGTCATTCGAGTTTTCCCTCAGACGTGAGAGCGATAACTGTGATTCCTTCATGCAATAAAGAGATAGCTGCAAGCTTTGTTACGCCGCCTCCGACTCTCGTCTCTCAGCACTACAGTAGCAGCCTTTCAGTCAGTGCTTGGCAGTACTGTTATCATTAAGTGAATCATCTCATGACTGTCAATATGTGCGCCGAGTTGCATACACACGCAGATGTGTTGGCAGCTCCTCTGCCGACAGATTTTTTTCAGATTTGTCCTTTCAATTTGTCCCTGCTTATACCCTTTTAGCCATTCTTTTCAATCCTGTTCATTTGTTTTTTACTTGCATAACTCACAAATCTACTAATATAATAAAAACTATAAGAGTCAATAATGTGTTCTTTCGATTTCGGTTTTACCTTTGCATTATGTTGCTTACGCAAAAATAAGTAATGAACATAAATATGTCAGTACACCAAGCCTGAATCTCTGAAATGTTGGTAAGCCACCCCATTGTACTGTAGAGAGAACACAACAAGTACAAGCTCACTTTTGTCCATTAGCTTTTTGTTTTTTCGTTTTGTGTGATGTTTTTTCATAAATATTCAAGTTCGAAGGCATCAGAGAGAATGATGAGACGGGGACTGAGGTGGAAACGATGTATTTGAGGAAGTAGCACAGCAATTCAACCCAGGTGTGTACACCATCGGATTTTGCAAGCACTTAGCCTAACTGTTCCCAAAGGACAGTTTTGTCTGGCAGTCCACTGGTTGATGTTTTAAACAGATCATCGCTGAAACCTACAGCATGATGAATCAATCTAACTGGATAAGCATGCCAACCCTCGGAGAAAACAGCAGAAGTTGGATAGAAACGCCAAATGGGGAAGAATTTGCTCATTGTTATAGCCTCCTTTGCGGACTATACACTTTGTTTTAGGTTGGGCCTCTGTTCAGTCTTAAATCTGTATAATTTTAGGGATGAAAAATGATGGATGCTCAGATACCTAGTGATAAAGTTCAGGAGTGTTTGTGTTTAAATTAATAAAGAACCAATTTTGACTTTTTATACTTGCCTTTCACTAATATTTTCTTTAAATTATTTAACATTTTTAATATGAATATTGTCTTGTCCTTTTAAACATTCATTCTGTAGGTGGTTGAGTCTGCACTGATCAAGAAACCTGGTAGAGGACATACTGTATGTACCGTTGTTTTGTGGCCAAATATATACAATGTTGTATTTATGTAAGTATGCTGATATGAAATATGAAACATAATCACTACTCAATGTTCATGCTGACGTGAATAAGCTACTCTGTTGGGTTCATATATTTGTAAATCTGACTGAAAGAGTCAGTTCCTCACCAGCCATGAATTTCACTGCAACGTCACTGGTACGGACTCATCACAGAGTCAGATATTCCCACAGTTCTCAACCTAAAAACAATATTGTATCATCTGGCACCATACTTGTAAATTAGTATCATAGAGAAAACCAATAATAAAACTCAAAACTTGTTAACTTTTCTTCAAAAACTTAATTTGAACACATCCTCAAATACATATCACTACTCATTTTATGCCCCCTAAGATTTTGGTTGGAATTGCATGCTGGATTCCAGATGATGTCAAGTTGGAACCAGGTTAAGATTTTACAGTTGACATGTACTATGCCTATTGAAGGTTTGGTTAAGGTTTTTGTTACTATTTATAACTGAAGGTGTCGTTTAATGTTATGTAGCATGTGATCAGCTGACCTAATAATTCATGTTTTTATTTGTTTTAAGGAATTTGTATTAATACATGGATATAATGGTATTTGTAGTTGTTTTCCACACTGCAAAATTGTATCTTTTTCTCTTTAAATGTTAAATTAATTCTGCAGACCTTCATTCATTTATTTATGTACAGCCAGCTTTCATAGTTTCTAACACGAACTCGGAAACAGCATCATATTTCTTCTTGCACTGACTTTATTTGTCCTCCAGAACTTTAACCTGATTTCACACTAGTATTACTTGTTTTTTTTCACTGAGCTTGTCCCTCCCTTTACTCGCTGACTTTCTGTAGATCTGTTGATCAATCCACATTAAGAAAAACACTATTTACCTGCTTGCCCTGATAGGCAAGTTTGGCGTTTTTTGGATTTTATAACCTTTGCAACAGGAGACTAAGGTCACATAACAGTAATAGTACATATCTGGCTTGCACGCAATATAAAGTATGTATCTATGTTTGTATTTTATTTGGTGTTCAATGCTTTTGGAAACTTAAAAAGAAATCACCCACTTTGACAAAAAACTGATCCTGACGAAAATTTGCCTTTCAGGATTTTTTACTTTTGTTCTCCCCGTCGAGACATTGTTGTGGCCTTTACGGCCCCATTGAGATAATCTTATTTAATCAGGATTTTGGATTCTTCCTCTGTGTTCCTGCTGCAGAGCGTTGGTGTGAGCGTTACGGAGACCTGCAGGGGGAGCTGCTGTCTGTGGAGCTGGAGAAGGAGCGACAGGGTTTGGGACTCAGTCTGGCAGGAAACAGGGACCGTTCTCGCCTCAGCATCTTCGTGGTGGGACTCCATCCTGGAGGAACAGCTGCTAGAGATGGTCGCATCCGGGTTGGAGACGAGCTGCTGGAGGTTAGAACCGTTCACGTAAAACCACTGTATTACATGCAGAGGCGTCAGAACGGGGCAGGTAAACTAGGCAATTGCCTAGGGCCTGGAGCTCGAAGGGGGCCCCCCAAAGATGGCTGTTGACATTGGTCCACAGCAACGACAACCTGAAAGCCCCTTAAATTACTTGCCATGAGGAGGCACTGCAATAACACGTCCAGGAACCCCCTTATAAGGGGCCCCATGGTACTTGCGTGCTGTGAAAAGCTTAGTTTTTTTAATTAACATTTTGTTTTGCCTTGGGCCCCCAGAGTGTCTTGAAACGTCCCTGATTACATGATGTAATACCTCTTTAAACATAACTGATATTAATAAGGTGTTCACATGCGGAAATAGCCTAGTCATGCTTGTCATTTACCAGTGATATTTCTAACCATTAGAATTTACTCTGGGGGCCCCAATTGAGCAGCCTTATTGATTGACTCTGTGCACTAGAAGAGTAAAATACATGACATGGTGTATACTGTTGGGATTGTATCAATTGGAAGTTGTTAAATGTTTTTAATACAAACTGCACAATAACTACTGCAAATTAAATGAATGGAGTAAAATGAGACAAATATGCAGCTTAATACATTTCCATCATAATTGGGCATGAAATGATTGCCACCTAATATGCAGTCACACAGTATCAAATGTAATATTAACTTGCATTACAGCACATAACATTACATCTTCCAATGTCAGACAGCAGCTGGCGAGACATTTCCAATTGATCAAAATACACATCAGGCCAGAGACCTCTCTCTCTCTTTTTTCCTCTCTCTCTCTCTCTATATATATATATCTCTCTCTCTCTCTATCTCCATCTCTATGTCTATCTCTCTGGCGCTCTCCCTCTCTCTTTCTCTCTCTGTCTCTCTCTCTCTCTATCCATTTATTTCTCTGGCTTGTTCGCCTCTCCTCATTACAGCAATGTCAAATGCTCCATGACAAATGATGCTGAGCTGAGGAAGGCTTGGACAATTATACTTTGCAATAAAATAGACACAGTTGAACACATGTTGACAAACTGGAAACAAATGTAACCAGCAGCACATATTGACATTCTAACACATACACGGCGACCAAAGCATATACACAACACAATATAAAAAGAAACACACATTTACAAAATGGAATAAAACACACTTATTATTATTATTATTACTATAATGCACTTTCCACTTCACTTTCAACCATGTAACCTATGTGGGGGAAATAAAACTAAAACGGAAAGAAAGAAAACAGAAAGGAGGAAGGCGGTGTGTGTGTGAGTTTGTTAGCGTGTGCGTGTATGTGGTCAAGATATTGATTTAACATTTGAAGCTAGCCTCTAAGTTACTAGTTTATGGTCTCACAGCTCAGTGATCTTTCAATGAATGAATTTCTCAATATGTGTGTGTGTGTTCTGTGGTATTGCTCATCACTCATACTCAGGTTAGCTTTGGGTTAATGTTTTGTAGCTTAGGATAAGGTTTAAGGTAAGGTTACTTGTAGTTTTGGGTTGGATTAAAGTGAGATTAGGTGTATATTGAAGTAAGTCCATAGAGTAAGGAGACTGACACGCAGTAAATGTTTCAGACAGCCGTGTGCCGACTCCTATGGTTCAGTTATCAGGTCAAGAATCATTTTAATGTGATGATATTCTTACACTGACTGTGATGTCTAAACATGTTTTGAAGTTGAAGATCCTTTTGTTTTTTGGCAGATTAACAATCAGATACTTTATGGGAGGAGTCACCAGAATGCATCTGCCATCATTAAGAGCGCCGCCTCCAAGGTGAAGCTCATCCTGCTCAGGTAGGACTCCAAACCAATGCTGAATTTGGTTGTGTCTGTCGGATCCAGAGAGGAGTTACATGAAATGCAGTGTCCTTACATTGTCCAGGCTTGTATTAGGTGTCCTCAATTGGCCAGCAGCCATGTTGGCGTTGAGCTTTTTGTTTAATTCAAGAAGCGGCTGGAACATTAGGAAAGTTGGTGGGTTCTCCTTTTGGAAGGTGTGATATTACCTGTAACACTGTTTTTCAGCTTTCCATGTTGTATACATCCTAGCCCGCCCTGCCACCTCTGCTGCAATGGCCCATTTGATTGATTGATATGGTTTCCAGTATATCAGCATAACTAAAGATGGAGGAGTGAATAAGGTCAGAGTGGTGGAGCATCTGGCAGCTCATGCAGCTCTCTGCTGGCTGAATAAGGCACTTTCATGGATGTCAACATCATCGCCATGTTGTGGAAGGTTGGGATCTCTGTTTTCTTCAGGGAAAATTTTAGTTTTAGACCAAATGAAAGTCAATTTATTGTGGAAGAAAAAGCACATATCTTTACAGCTTATCTTCCACAATTTGCTCCTCCGGCTTGGGGAATTTTGATGATAGCAGGTTGGGTTAGGCAGCATGTTATTTGAAAAGAGAGTTTCTGTTTAACAAACACTTCACGTTCTCTTTTCCCCAAACACATTGCTCTCTGCCAGCGTCTACCTGCTTAGAAAAACACTCCCTTAAAAGCAGCAGTCCTCTCCCATGAACTTCATTTCATGCTCATTTGAACATGTTTCTTGAACCACAGCAGGTGATTTTCAAATTTCAGTCTAATAATAAAAAAAATGAAAGAAAGATGACGACCGGTCGATCGCAGAGGTATTGTGTGAAGATCGCAGGGCACTGTGACGTAAAAGCACGCATTGTTACTCTCCTCAACGAGCAGCGGAGGCTGCCGTGAGCCCCTCTGCTGTCCAAAACCACTCACAGGGGGTCAGACTCGCGCAGCAGCCCCAGCTGCAGTCAGAGCAGAGAGGAGAGGAGCCCCACACTCTCCGCGTCCAGACTGCATGAATCGCGCTTGTGAGCTGGATGTGAATGTAAAAGGACTTTTGAAGTCATCAATGAACAAAATATTCAATAAATATTTTACATACAAATGATCCTAACACAGACTATTTACGGAATGTGAACTTTGTGTTTTCAGTGTCAGACTTGAAGAAAAGGACACAATGATAACAATAAATATTATGTCTCACGTCGTAACCTGTCTGGGAGCTTTGTTCACAGAGTGGGTTGCTGGAAGCCACACTTCTCCATGCTGGGAGTGTTTAGCTTGTCTCACAGAAAACACAGCCACTTGCTAACACTTCAAAGTGCAAAAAAAAAGCTGCCGTCTGATCTGGATGGACGAGGCTCCGTGTTCAGTGTTAACCCCTCCATAAGCTTGTGCCTGAATTTAGAGTTGTTGAAAACCAACACCAGGGAGACAGTGCCTCGCTTTCAAAGACGAGTCCTTTGGGACACGAGTGGAGGACGGGGTCTGTCTGCAACAGAGGATTAAACACAGAAATGAGCTTTTCGCCGCAGGCACTGATTTGCTGCTTTGAAGTGAGCAGGTGTGGTGCATTTCACCGAGGCTTCATTAAGACCAAAGCTTCCCACGTCAGGCCAGGTTAGCTCTCTCTCAGACAGGGTGTAGGCTGCAGGTCAACAGGGACTGTGATGCCACGCAGAAGAAGAGTTCATTCTTTTTATCAGCAAAAGGTGCGTCCTGTCTTGTTGAATTCATAGGAGAAAGGGCATGACTTCCAATGGGAAGTGAGGCTTTCTATTATATCAGGTTTATTTTCTCTCTGAACATTTTTTAAATGCTCAGATGCCAAAATCCAGTGTGAAGTTATCACTGTGCTGTACTGTAGCTAGTTGGCTTTTTTTTTCTTAGTTTGGCCTCTCAAGTTGGTCGCCCTGCCTTATTGTTGTTGGTCATACAACACCTGAGCAAAATCAAAAGCAACATTTAAGTCAACATGTTAAAGTACAGTCCATAAGTGCTCTATATTAAAAGTTTACTATAGAGCAGAGTTTACACTCAGATTGAATGAAGTGTTAATACTCATTTTTTTTTATATATTTAAATTCTCCATTTATATATATGTATACAAATGAAATAAACCTGACCTACAGAACATAATCGCTACATTATAAGAGAACATTGCTTCCCTACCTTACATTCCCAACCTTACATGTTCAAGACTATAAAATGGGATAAATCATCAACGTGTGTGCACATTTGTCCAGTCTGTAATGAACCCAGTTTGCATCCTCAGCTTGACAAATTAAGACAAATGAGTCTGCCTGTCAAAAGAGAGACTATGCTAAAGCCCTTTCTTGCTCTGACTGATGTGTTGTCGAGGCGTCATGATGAAGTGTTCGTGAGACGCCCACCTGTCAAAACACAACATAAATCAACATCTGAGCAAGTCATTACAGACGTTACTGAGTTGTAACCACCACACTGCTGTCACATTAGGGGTCAGTTTTGCTGTAATATCTCCACAGGATATGACTTTTGATGCTGAAAATGATGTGATATCAACTTAATGTATTAGATTTAATTATTACAAGTTTTCAAAGCTAAGAAAAAGACTACAGAGACACGTTTTGCTATTTTTGGTTTGCTTGTTTGCAGCAATGTTGACCTCCATCTTCCACCGCCAATTGCATCACACACTCCAGGTTATTTCTTTTTTCTTCTGGTGAATCTCTTTGTAAAGTATCGCCTCCACAGGCATCTGCTATAATTATGTTTGTCTTTTGCCACCAAATTTGTTATAATTACCCATTGTCATTACCGTAGTTTTGCTGTTTTTTTTTCTATGTTGGTCACTAACAAAATACGAAGAGAACAAAAGCGCTTAATCTATTAATTGAGACCATTGGACTTATCCGTTCTGATGACATGTCTCATAGCAGTCCAATAAGTTGAATGTTCTAAAATTACCCTGACATAATTTAATTCGAAGATTGTGATCTTTTTGAACAAAATGTGATTGTCTTGCCAGAAAATGGTGAACTACTTCCTGAGGGTCTTTTTCATGACTGAGGCAGGTGGATTGTTGCACCTTTGGCAGTCAAGTTAGGAAGCTCTCGATTTACTGGTGGTATAGCGAGAGAAAGAACTGCAGATACAAGCTGCTGAGACAGAGAGTGTCATCCTTAATGTTTCCTTCTTGCGTACAGTTTGAGAAATTCAGACATATGTAGTAGGGCTGTTGGTGTCAAAAAAGTTAAGATGATTTAAACCAGGAATCATCCTGGGGGGATTTGGAAAAGGTTATTGGACAACCTTGCTTAGCATACTGCTACTGTGCACTTTCATTCAATAAATGGATGAACAGTGACTCTTTTATGGATAGATAGATAAACGAATGGATTGATGGATGGTTGAATGGACAGATAAATGGATGCAGGTGGATGAAGTGTTTTCTCCCTTTGTGATATAAATGACCACGGATGAAAACCATCATTTCTACTCAGCAGAGAGTTCAGCTTATCACATTCCCCACAATTATTTGCGTGACACATGATGGATGTAAAGTCTCATAATGGTCACGTGGTGTCTTCATCAAGCTGTGGTTTGACACTGGGTAAGATTGACAGATGCCAACCTGTCTCTTCCTGAGAGCTGCTTTGACCAAAGATTATTAATCATGTTTGATTTGATGATAACTGTGATATTCATTATTATTATTTAAGAAAATCTCCAGGTTAAGGTTTTAGCACTACATTAAGCTTGTTCCCTTTATATGAAAAATCTAAATAAGTAGGTTCCCCAGGTTCCCAGTGAGTATCTGGTTCTTATTTGGGTTTCTGGCTCAGTTATTAAGGCTATGTTAATATTGAACACCTTTGTGCTCAATTCAGATTCATTTCTCACATCCGATTCTTTGGTTTGGCATTTCACATTATCTCTTGTATGTTTCCAGAATGTTTCAGTGAGCAAAAGCTTGGTGTATTGAAGTACGTATGTACATAACAGCTCCTCTTGGAATATTGTAAAATTTGACTGATTAGTGTACTCAACTCTCAGATACAGATATACATGTGATGAAATGAAATGTTTAGCCCATTGGTCAAGCTTAAAAAAGAAATTATGACTACCATATGATCTGTGTTAATAAAAAATAAAAAAACATTCAGTTTCATCAAGATTTAATTTGGTGTATAATACCTTGTATAGGATTCTGGACAGTTTCCTTGTCTTAGCTTGATGACTGGAAGACTAAAACTCTCGACAAGTGTGTTTATTGATTTCTCTCCAGCTCGAACGTTTCTAACCAGCGTGGTTTTATTTGGATCAATTCTCTGAGTTTGTGTAATCTGAGCCTGATGACAGGATGTTGTATCAGTAGGGATCCGGTGGACGTGATGCACTTCTTCACATGATTCCCTCTGTGGTGTTCAGGCAATGCTGGATCTCACCTGCTGCTCACTGCAATAGATTCTCCTGTTATGGTGATGTTTTTTTCCCCAGTGGCTTCACTGATTGAATCTGGGTGATGTGTCGGGGTGCTGCTCTTGCTGTGTTCAGCCAGGTGACAAAATCTCGTTAGATTCATGTCCATGGGCCGCTGCTGAATGATTTAGCTCTGGATAAAGGTCGCCAAGGCAATGAGCAATGGCACGTTGACCGGGCAGTAGCCTCACAGCACATTGCCATGGTAACAGTGTCACCCTGCTGGCGTGGAAGCGCTATTATGAAATCTGTCCCTGCGGATGTCTGATTTCCTATGCGATAAGAATTTTCCAAGGCTCTTAACGAATGAATGTTCCAAAGAAGCAAAAGGAAAGTTACAAACCTCTGCTCAGATACAACTACATATACAACTTCATACTATAACTAAGAATGTTTTTAAAGAACAGACAAATAACTTCTTACGGAGACTTTGGTTTGCAAATGTATCCATACTATTTTCTGTTCCAACTGGTTTAAGCCTCATCCCACATCCCACGAGTGTTTTTTTTTTCTTTTGACTCTAGGGGTCACCACACTTACTCAGCTGTATGATTACTAATCATAAACAGGTTACAATTGTATCATCTTAGAGGTTAAAGAAGTGTTAAGAGAAATCTGATGAGTGGCTTTTAAAATTGAATGAGTGGCTCAGGTGCTTCATGTGTCTGTCTGTCATGACTGATGCAGGGAGTAAAGCCTGTTTGCCTCACCTTGACCAAGGAGACAAAAACACATTAAGAGTTCATGGGAATGGGTCAGTAACTGGGCAAACACAATTATTGGTAAGGGGTGATGATGTGGAGGGACGGAAGGCACTTAAAAGAGGCCTGGACAAATGGAATAAAAAAGAACATGACATGATGATGTTTGATGACATTTTTTAAGCAATATACGTTTTGAGGGACTGAATACATTCTGATTATTTTCATTTGTGACAGTTCCAGTCTACAATATGAACAAAGAATGTCTCAAAGTATTGAGATTTGGTTCCCTTTCCCCTTATTTTAGTGCTATTTCAGCTATTATTATTATGATATTTCAAAATTGACGTGATATAAACTGAAGATGAGGAATTCATTGTCTAATAATTGATGCTTTTGTATGAACACTATAATGAGACTGAGAGAATGGACATGGCATCTTTCAACAGAACAATACATGATAATAATAACCTGAATCTTTTGATGGAGGATAACTGATAGTCATCTGTTTATTGAGTTCACTCCATCAGGCGAGGGAGACAGAGGCTTAAAGTGATTCAGATGCGAATGGGGGACCATAGTCTGTACTTTGTCCAAATCAAATCATACCACAAATGCTATGCACACATATTGTAGAAAGCAAGAGACACTGGGTGCTTCATTGTCACTGAAGCACCGAGCGAAATTATTTTCGTGGTCAAGCATGAACCATTCCTGGCTCAAGAGCAACTTGGGGCCGTTGTGGCATGTCACTTGTCTTCTGCGACCTTAAATCACTCAAAACAAAATGTTTTGTAATGTCACTTTGTGGTGGTAATATTTACTTTCAGTGAAAATGACCAAAGCTAGGCTGTTCTGTTGTATAGTTGGAATAAATGTTGGTTGCAGCTGTGTCATTGCAGCTGTAGTGTGTCTGCAGTGCAGTGCAAATGTGGGCTGCAGCACTGGTTCAGGTCTGTTTCACATCAAGCTGACATGTGCTTATGTGTGTGGATTGTGTGTGTGTTTGTTTTGTCTCTCTGCATGAATATTAAACCGCATCAGAGATAAAATGAAATGTTTTTATAATTGTAGTTGTTACTGCTGGTACTGTGTTTTTTGTGTTGCGGCCGACTGGATCCTCCCCCAACACACACCATGTTCTCTCTCTTTCTCTCTCTGTAGAAATGAAGATGCTATAAACCAGATGGCTGTCCCGCCCTTCCCGACTCCCCCTCATCCCCCGACTCCCCCTTTGCTCAGCCCTGTCAGTCCGGAGGTAACAACACATACTTACATACACCCAAACATTCTTATATAAACACAGATACAGATATGTGGCCAAACGTATTAAGGTAAGCTGCCGGAGGACCTGTTAGAGTTACATTTGAACACCAAATGATGCGTGAACTTTATTGTCATCATTGTCAAGAGTTTACCAACTATCAGCACAAGGCATCACTAATAGAACAGTTTAAACCCCACAAGGTCCCACATGTGTTAAAGATACAGTAAAATGATAAATATTTTATATATTTACTTTTTATTGAATGCAGGCGACCTGTGATACAAAGATTAAATATCTTGTAATCAAATGTCCTATAATAATAAAAGCTCGAAGTGTCAGAGGTTCAAGAGCAGAAAAGGCTCTCTATATTTGGTGAGAGTGAGACTTAACACTTTCCCCAAAAAACTGCAACACAGGATCATAGTTTGCCTGAAGTTTCAAAAGGATCTAAGCTCCATCAAAAATAAAAAATATAATTTCTGATTAGGCAAAGGTTTGATGAACCCTTGATTTTAGCAGATTTTATATAGTTCAGATACATTTCAGATATTCCTTCGATTTGAAGGTTATGTACACTGCACCAGCTCGCAGGATTTGAACGTTTCCCCTCCAGTTTTGTCACCAGTCACACTGTGGTATCATCAACAAATTGGAATATTTCAACATATGTGCACATTGTAATTTTGTTGTTTGCGCAATATAGTGCGTCTCTCCAGTTCCCACCGCTGTCCCAGCCCCCACAGACGGACCTCACCCCCCCGACAGTGTGTCGCTTCCCCTATCATCAGTGAACACGGCGGTCAGTCTAAATTGGCTGCAAAAACACACCTGTAGATTACTAACCATGAACCAGTGAGGTGGTCGTAGTAGAGCAAAGTCGTTAACTGATTCCGGTTCTGCTGCACAGGACAAGACGAGTGACGAGGCCGTGCTGAACAACAGGAACCGAAGCAGCAACAGTGCTCCCCAGAGTCTGAGAGAGGCAGACACTTTCAAAAAGGTAATGAGCTTTGAACTCTGCGCTCTTTCTTCCCTTTATACTCGTTGTGTAAGAGTCATTTATTAGTCTGGATCCTCTTGAAATGTCCGTATGTACTCCATCAACGTGAAAGTATTTATTTTCGGATAGAGGAAGGGAAATATTGACTTTAACGTTAGCATTTTGTTCTACTGTTATGCTGTCAGTAGTCCCTCCCTCACAGTATGGTAATTTATCATAACTTCGTGCAGCCTGAAGAGATGTATCCTAGTTATTGAGAAATAACATTAAGCATTTTTAGTGTGTAATAGTCAAACATTGAATTGAATTTGCTAACAGTGGTTGTGGTTGTTGGAGTTCATTAGAAAAGTAAACATTATTTCTTTAGTCAATTTTAAATTGTGCTTGTGTTTATTCAGTGTGGAGGAGACATGGCATCTAATACATCAATTGGTTGTCTGCTGGTTTGTTGCAGAGACACAAAGCTGCAGAGTCTTCAGAGAATGAGCCCCAGGCTCAGAGAGCTTCGCTGGAGCAGCAGGTACCAGCAAAATTGCCGAACAAGGATAATAGTCTGAAAAAAGGAATCAGGTTGTTGTTGTTATTGGAGCATTAGGCCTGAACACACTCTCTGCCAGAGTTGCTAATGTTTCACCCAGATTTTAGGTTAACAAGGTGATACCAGACTCTGAGATTTCTAATGGCATTTATCGATTCAAACACATTGCTGCAAAGAAGCTGAACATCAGGGCGAGGATAGTCGTGAAGCTGACTAAAAGAGGACTTAATGCACAACTCAGAGACCTAAACGGCTATGTTTTATCCACAAAAGTTAGGTTGGTACTGGGGAAGTCAGAAACCATCAGGCTAAGGTACAGGAATGGCTGGCAAAAATGACGCCAATCAAATCCAAAATCTTTTCGACTCTGAAATGATCCTGACTCTGTGTGACTAGGTCTAAACCAACTTTGAACCTCACTGCTCACAGCAGATTTATTTCAGTTTAGTTCAGGACAATTGATTAGAATTGTATTCACAGTTACAATACAGGTTCGAACGTTGGGTTTCGGTTTGCTCAGTTTTTGTGTCTAAATCCTTTTCAGGCCATTTTATTGTTATCTCTCAGGTCTGTTCAAGTCATATTTAGGGAAGGTTGTGAACCAGCTGTTAACCACTTCTCTTCTCTTCTCTCTGTGTCTGTCTCCAGTCGTGCCGGTCATCCAGCAGCTCCAGTAAACAGACAGCAGCAGCTCTTCCTTTATTTAGCCCAGACCTGCAGGCTGCCAACAAAGGTACAGGCACATTAACGTGAAAATGAATCTATTAAACAAACAGTTATTACCATTCAGATGAAGTAAATAACATTGATTATCTTGAAGCGATGCACATGTCTGTTCTGGTATACATTAGAAGGTACGTTAATTGGCAGCTCTCATAGTCAACGTGGTAAATGTGGGAGAAATGTGCGGGTTATTTACCTGATCCACTTTGACAAGGATCAGCACTTAGTGATCAGACGACTGTTCAGAGCAGGGATAGGCCACTGGCGGCCCGCTGGCCGCACAGGATGTTGCCATAGTTGGCTAATTTAACGATGGGGTTATGGTATCCTGCTGGTGGAAGTGCATGGTCACACTGTGGCCCTCTGGTAGTAAGGACAACATTTTGTGTGGCCCTCACCGTCTCCGAAGTTGCCCATCTCTGGTTTAGAGCATCTCTGAAACAACAAAGACAGATTGACCACAAACCAGGGACAGTAGACAACCAATCCCATCATAAGGTTAAAGATGGTTGTTGGAGGAATGTGTGGCACAACAACCATGCCTTGTATGCTGCTGCATAGGCACACCCTGCTCAGTCTCAATGCTGCCCCCTGCCAACTCTCAAATGCAGCTACAACAGACAAATAAAGGTCTGGAAGAAAGAGTGTTTATACACTACAAAACGCTGTATCTTGTCATTTTAAAAATGAATGGAATAAAAGCATCCTCCTCCTCCTACTCCTCAGACCCATCGTGCTGTGTGGTGGTTCCTGGTCAGGAGACTGTGTTGGAGATCTGTAAAGGTCGATCGGGACTGGGACTCAGTATAGTAGGGGGAAGAGACACACAGCTGGTAACACACACAAACACGCACATGTCTTTCTTGAACATGTACATGTGATTATATTCTAACTATCCAGGTAGTGACTGACTCTGCACAGGTCATATACCCTTTAATATAAAAACAACTCACTGAAAATAATCAAAATGTATACAAATAGTTTTTTTATCCAGACAACCCATTTACTTGTAAGTGTTGAGCAATCCAATATGGCAAACAAATTGCTGTATGGTAGTAATAGGCAGGGTGGCCAATGTATACATGTCTATAGCTTGGGATGTAGCCGAGGGTGCTGACTGACGTCACAAAGTTATGGAAGTCCTTTATCTTTTTTAATGCACGAGAGCTGATGCACATCCCATAATGTTTCTGTTTGCACACTTACACACGTTTTATTCCTCATGGTTCTTTAAATTGCTCACATTTACAAGAAAAAGATAAGAAACAGCCTCAAAGTCTGAAGTTGGAGTCACTTTGAGCCCATTCACATCAGTATGAAAAGATCTGTGTGTTATGTACAACCCTCCAAAAACACACAGCACAATGTTTGGAAGTTTAAATGTAATTTGACTCTCAGTCACAAAATATTTATTGGGCACACTCAGTCAAATGCTTCAAAAGGAATTTGCTGGAGTCTGTAGATCAAAAAAGTGGAAATAGCCAACCCTTATGGCCTGGGCTGAACCTTGTCTTTCACATCCATGTCTACGTCTCTCCCCCAGAATGCAATAGTGATCCATGAGGTTTATGAGGAGGGAGCTGCAGCCCGGGACGGACGACTGTGGGCAGGAGACCAGATATTGGAGGTAACTGATCCTCGCATACTGATGGAAGTCCGGTTGTCAATTCTTCATGGGTATGGCACTTGGTGGATGTGGATTTCTCACCATGTTCAAGTTCTCTCTTTTGCTTTTATCTTCATAATAATGACCCACGACCAATTTCATCACTGCAGCCAGCACCCGTAGTGCTTCAAAACTTAGCTACTGATGATAATGAAACGTCACAAAAAAGACCCAGTCCTTTTTTTAAATTTAAGTTTATTTGATAGGTTTAGATGCAGTTTGCATAGGAAATTTCAAAACAACTATCCAATGCAGTGGATTGCAATATTCTGCGCTGCTGCTAATCCTCAAATACTGTTGGTAAAGGGGCCTTTAAAACAAGACATTTTTACAAGCACAATACTTTACTGTTCCCTACAGGGGTAATCATAAATCACGATCTTGAAATAATAAGTCACACTAATCCAATTCTTAAGTCACACCAATTCTAAAATCCGGTGTAGTAAAACAGCACTAAAAACATTACCTTAGCAATTCACAAAATGTGATTCATACCATGTGTTACACTGAGGGAACACACACAACTTTTATTCGTTGATATTATTTATCTCTGTAGTCCTTTTTGTACAAATGAAAGTGAATGTGTTTCTAAGTCAATTTGGACTACTTACAAAAAATGTTTTTTTCATCATCACTGTGGTTTTACACATTTGGGAACAGAAATACTTATTCGGTTATACTCAGTTATACTCAGTTGGTTATAATGATAGTTATACACTACTAATGATGGTCAAACAGGATGTTTTAGTAAGTAACTGAAGTGGCAGTTGATGATTTTATTCTGTTGTTAAAACACAAAACGTATGTGTCACATGTCCAGACATTTATACACAATGCTAAAATCCCAGATCCCTCCAGCACAAACCATGTACATTCAGACATTTTGAAATGAGACAAACTAAAACAATACAACTGTATAGTGTTATTAAAAGTTATTAAAAAGTAACAGAATAGCATTCATGTTATAGATTTACTGCAAGACAGGCTGTTCAGATATTTCCCCCTCTGCTGGACAAATGTTGATGATACAGTAATTGTTCTGCTGTGAATGCTTGTGTGTGTGTGTGTGTGTGTGTGTGTGCGTGCGTGCGTGCGTGCGTGCGTGCAGGTCAACGGTGTGGATCTCCGTGGCGCGTCCCACCAGGAGGCAATTGCCACCCTGCGTCAGACACCAGCGAAGGTCTGTCTGACAGTGCTGAGGGACGAGGCTCAGTACAGAGACGAGGAGAACCTGGACATCTTCAATGTGGATCTGCAGAAGAGGAGCGGCAGAGGACTGGGACTCAGCATCGTCGGAAAGAGGTCCAATTTAACGAAAAGATACACATGCGGGACAATGGCACTGTTATTACTGAGTGAATGTGATGCAACTATGTGTGTGTGTGTGTGTGTGTGTGTGTGTGCTTGTGTGTCAGGAGTGGCAGTGGTGTGTTTATCTCTGAGGTGGTCAGAGGGGGTGCTGCTGAGCTGGATGGTCGCTTGATGCAGGGAGATCAGATCCTGTCAGTCAATGGAGACGACACAAGACAAGCTTCACAGGAAACGGTTGCTGCCATACTGAAGGTAAAACAAGCACACTGTGTTCTGGTTAGGGTGAGGGTTAGGTGTGTGGGTCTTACTTGATCCACAACGAGTTGGTCTGAGGTTCCCCCAGTTATTACATCCAAGGGGTTCACGTGCTATTTCCACAGCTACTGTGAATGTTAAATGGCATTTTAATGAATATGAATATCACTCGTGACCCGGATGAAGTTCAAAATGAAATGGAAGACCAGTTCATGTAGAAACCAGATTCTGTTTAATAAGAGTCAACCGTTACTCTCAGACACTTACAGGTCATGCAGCTGGACAAATTGTTCCCATTTTGGACTCACATTTCAATGAATATGCAGGTGACAAGACGTTATCTGTAGTACCTGACAACAAGGAGACCTTCAATTCTAATATCGCTTGTCTTCAGCAGTGTACAGTTGCACAGTAGATGCGTTATGTACAAGTTAACCCAAAAAAACATATATTAGCTGCAAATTGCTTTTGTCGCTAAGTTTAGATAAACGTTCAAGTTTATTATTAGTGTTGTTTTTCAAAGGGGCAGTTTTCTTTCTACATTCACTACATTCACTGGGTGGGTGGTTGGGTCTCGCAGTGCGCTCGGGGCCCAGTGCTGTTGGAGCTCGGCAGACTCAAGGCTGTATCCTGGATCTCGTCCAGACGCATCTCGCTGGGAAGCCAGGTGCGTGTGCCAGTGCGTGCCTGTGTGTATGAGATGTGGGTAATCTGGCCACCTAACACCCACCGTATACCTGCTGCACATATTTTGGCAAACCCTAAAAAACGTTTCATTAACACGCTACACCTTACACTTAGGTTGATGTGCACATAGGCACGTGTTTTAGGTAGAGCCATATTTGGTGCGCTGCAGCAAATGCCTGCACACCTCAGGGCTTTGCTGCACTGCACCAAATACGCTCCACTTACTACACAGACCTACACAGTCATTGCTGCCAAATGTAAGGTGTATATTTAGTCAAACTCTATTTACTCCATATTTATTCTACTAACAGTCTGAACATTGTAGCCTGTAGTCAGACATTTGTCTGACTGATTTAAGCAATTAAGCCCGGATTGGTATTAGAGTTGTTTGCTTCAACCTAGATGTTAGGTTTGATAAATCAAAAAAGCCCACTCATCTTTAAATGTTTCTTTAAATTCTCAGTTCATTCAAAGAGAAAAATAATTCACCTTAAAATGATGCCATACAATTATATATTCATGTTATTTAATCATTACATCTTTAAACCATCATCAATCCTGATAATATAAACAAATATTAATCAATTTTAGGAATTTTAATCATTTAACTGCCATATTTTTCATATTGTTCCATTTTCTTTTTTTTTTTACTAGAAAAATGTTTTTTTTCTGCAGCGCAACTTTGCACATTTGTTGTGACTCTCTTTGGTGCCATGACTTCAAAAGAAGTGATTTTACATTTAATAGTTTAACAACACGTTAAGCATGGATGGACATAAAAACTCTCTGTTTCTCTCAGATGAGTCACGTTAGTGGGAACAGCTCAGGTGTTGTGGCTCCACTCCTCACACAGCCCCCGACCTCGTCGGATCCTCCCACCACGGACCCCCAGTCCACAACGTTCATCGGGCCCATGGCCCTCAACAACAATGTCAACTCCCCCACTGACCTCACCTCCTCCTCCACTAATACCACAGGTAGACACCTGCAGAACAAATGTTTGCGTATAAATGCAAAAATAAGCATAATGATTCTGTAATCCGTAACCCAACCATAATTAGAGAGTAATTTGTACAATATTGGCCCATAATCTGACTGAATATTAGGTCATTGCACTGTAAGCACTCTGATTACAGACTGTAATAAAGCAGTAATCTCACCATGATCAGGCAGATCAGATTTGAATTCTTTATGAAATGTTATGATGATTGAATGCTAATTTGCCTATTTTTTTGTCTTTTGTGTGTGTGTCTCCAAAGTGTTAGATGCAGGCATCCGTACAGTGGCCATCGCAAGGGTAAAGTCCACACACACACACACCCACACACACAATTTCATCTTCCCTCTTACTTGATTCAGCCTTTTTTTGAACTCTGACCTTAGTTTACATAAGTTGAATCATCACTCACTAAAGTGCTTAATATATAGCAGCAGAAATACTCCCGCTCGTGTATTACACAACAATTCCTTTCTTTATCTTGATCTCCAGCCCTCTGTGATGTTCCTGTCTCTCTCCCTCTTCAGGGGCTCAATGACTCCCTCGGGGTGAGTATAGCGGGTGGGAAGGGCAGCCCGCTGGGTGACATCCCCATCTTCATAGCCATGATTCAGGCCAACGGAGTCGCTGCCAAGACGCAGCGCCTCAAGGTATACACACTACTACTACCGATAACAATACTAATACTGCTGATACTTATAATAATAATAACACATATTTCCGCATAAGCACCATTAAAATAACATCCCACATTGTGGTGTGTGTGCGTGCGTGCACGCGCGCGTGTGTTTTAAGGTGGGGGACAGGATCGTCAGTATTAACGGTCAGTCTGTGGACGGTCTGTCGCACAGTGAAGTTGTCAACATTTTGAAGAACAGCTATGGAAAAATCAGTCTGCAGGTTACAGACACACACATGCACAGTTGAAACAAACCATTTAAATGACTTGTACTCAAAGCGATGGGAAATTTTAATTATTTAAAGTGACAAATTTCGGCTATTTTTGTTGCTGACACATTTATACGTTTGTCCATGAGATATTTGTTCACAATATTATCACAGCCAGATTCTCTCACTTGTCTTGATGTTCAGTTCATCTGCTTCTAATTAGGTCAAGTTCTGAAGCCTCATCTGCAACCAAAACCTGAGAACACATGATCTTTTAAATGGCATCGGGGGGAACAATTTTTAAATGTACATTTAATCATATATCAGCTGCTTTTATCCAGGACCTTACAGCTGAGCTTTAGTGCAGTAGGAGACCTTGATATATGGACTAATGAGACAAAGTGCATGTTAAATTGATTGTGTGTGTGTCTGTGTGTGTGCGTGTGCGTGCGTGGGTGCGTGTGTCTGTCCTTCTATTTGTCCCAGGTGGTAGCAGATACCAACATTAGCGCCATCGCCTCTCAGGTGGAGAGTTTTTCCAGCAGCTCCATTGTATCAGCCAGCACTGACCCACACACAGCAGAACCAGAGTGAGTATGCAAGTCACACGCACTGTATACACAGATGTGCAGTATTAAATGACAGATAGTATTCATCTGAATGCCCGCCACCTCCACCAGGGGTCCGCGGCCCCGCAGCATCAGTCTCGAGAAAGGCTCTGAAGGACTTGGCTTCAGCATCGTTGGAGGATTTGGCAGTCCACATGGAGACCTGCCGATCTACGTCAAGACCGTGTTCAGCAAGGTCAGAACCTTGTTTTTGACCTTTGGCCAAAGCCAGGCCAACAGGCCTACGTTGCTAAAGGGTCTGAACAAACCATCACTAAAAGCTTGTCTGGGCTGAGCTTGTGTTTCTGCTATGTGCATTGAACAACACAGTGTCATTAAGTAGCTGGTGTGGTTGTTGTCTAGCATTCGTATTTTTTAAAATTTCCGTTTCTCAGGGGGCGGCAGCGGTGGACGGGCGTCTGAAAAGAGGCGATCAGATCCTGTCGGTGAATGGAGAGAGCATGCAGGGAGCAACGCATGAGCAGGCGGTTGCTATCCTGAAGAAACAGAGAGGAACTGTCACCCTGGACGTCCTGTCCTAACATACATACTAACAGATCTTTCTTTAGTTGTGATGACACTGTTGTATTCCCTATTCTGTAATACTAACCTTAACCTGATTCTAGCCTGATCTTTAAAACCAGGAAATGCAGACGTGATGGATGAACAGTCCCTCCCTGTGTAACAGAGTAACATGTTCTGTGTTCTTAACCCGTCAAACAGGTGTGGGATGATTCAACATGATGTCCTTACAACCATAAAGAAGACATATTCCCACACACACACACACACACACACAAAACACACCGTCATCCGACACCCGCTTGGCTGTCACATGAGTGTCAGCACTTGAACCTGTTTAACAGAGTTTCTTAACTGTGCGCTTTGGGCCGCACATGTGGTTTACTGATATGCAGAAATGGTCCTGATGAACATCTGATTATGGTGATCTTGGCTTGGCATGTTGGCGCTGAATTTACTGGACATATAGTGTTCAGCTCTCTGATTGACGCATACATTGACTTTGTGAGACTTTATGATGCATGTGACAGGGGGAATGTGTTAACATTTTACTGAAGCAATTGCATTAATGAACAGGAGTAAGGCACTAATTGTTCCTGTGAATCAGTGGCAACACATCAGTACCTCAGAAGAAAAGTAGCCCATTCAGACCCTCAATGAAACGTAAAGTATTGGACAAGTTCAAATGTTCACCTGTCTGTAAATCTAAAACAGTTACATTACATTACATTACGTTACATCTTTTGAAATGAGACCATTTACCTTTTGCCTAGGTCAATCTGAATATCTGGTTTTTGAGTTATAGTCGGGACATTTTAATTTATCAAGTAAAGACCATGTTGCTAATGGAGCAAATAGACGATCAATACACATTGAAATTGAAAATATTTAAAACAGTCATGGTGGAACGGCGCATGAGTTCAAAATGACTTCTGAGGACGACGGGGGAATCCTGGATCCTGAGCTCCAGAGGGAAGCGATGGTGACGAGATCCTTGACGCTGTTGCTCAGCATTTCGTCTGTGCTATTTTTGTAAATGTGGATAATATGGACCTCATCAATATATTGTTATTATTGTAAATGTGGATAATACTGAGCTCATCAACATTGTTCGTCATCAGAGCAAACAGCTGATTCGACACATGGCCATAGAAATGCAGACGTGACGGACACACAATCCCTCCCTGTAAAACAGAGTGTTCTGTGTTCTGTGTTCTTCTATCATGAAGCCCTCCTTCTGCTTTCCACCACAAGTTTAAGCTCTGCAGAGAATACAGGTCCCTCTAGTAAGCAACTAAAGGGGCGGGGGGGAATTCAGCAATGTCCATATTCTTAACACCATGTTTTACAGAATGCCCTCATCCACTCTGATCAATGTAGGTAGTATAATAACATAACTTCACCATCAAGAGATGTATATTTCTATGATCAAAATCAGGTTAAAATATCACTTCAAGTACTCTGTTAATCATGTATGAGCTTGTAAAGAAGGAATAAATAGGTTTATTTAAAGAATCAAACGTGTCCTTAGATCTGCTTGTAACTTCATCATAGGCTGTTATAAAGCAGTCATTAAAGGTTACTTAAACTTCCATGCCACATACAGTAGGGAGGTTTTAAGTGAAATGTCTGCCTCCAGTCATTTAAAATGTGAGTGTAAATCAACTTTTAAAAATAATATTATCATTGCACATGCTTTATATTCCTTTAACAATGGTCCTAAATAGTTAATAGTGGAGGGACACTTCAAAGGAGATGTGATTTGATACATAAGTGAATACATTTCAGGTTAATGTAACGATAATGTTCCGTCACTCCCACCCTAAATGTTATCATGTCAGACAAAGATGCAGAAATAATGTGAGTTTACTTAATAAAAAATACGATGATTGTCCTAAACCATTAACTGATGCTGAGTAGAGCATCGTGCTGCAGACACTTTGTCTCTGTATGTCTTTGAATCATCAGATATCTGCAATGGACAGTTGGACCCTTGATTTTCAGCTGCAGGACGTCTCGACCACACTGATTGATTTTATAACCATTAAGTTATGATTTATTAACATGTATAGCTGCAAGTTGCGAAAAGCTCATTAGGAATTCATAAGCTCCAACTCAACTGGATCATTATTACACATCAGCGCTTAGTGAAGCAAGAGTGAACCCGAAATGGATATTTCCATGGTAAAGGTCCCAATGACTTATAACTAATCATTAAATGGTTTAGTAACTGTTATTGATCTGTTAATTACAGACATTTAACCCTTTATACATGAGGTCAAAGCAGACAGTGTAACACACAAGTAGGGCTTTAACATGGCTTTTAAACTGTAACATCACTGCTGGGCC
Source organism: Colistium nudipinnis (assembly GCA_016785305.1). Classification (NCBI taxonomy): domain Eukaryota; kingdom Metazoa; phylum Chordata; class Actinopteri; order Pleuronectiformes; family Rhombosoleidae; genus Colistium; species Colistium nudipinnis. Next base: position 3,055,373 of record JAFBJU010000331.1, on the reverse strand, counting down.
GTGGTCAAAGATATTCAACCTGCCAGTGCTCATCGTGAGGCTTGGATAAATCTTAAAAACTGATGTATGGCCTAATTAACTTAAACAAAGTAATTACTTCTTCTCAAGGTTATTTAAAGTGCCATCATGTGAAGCATTTAGGTGTTCAAATAATTGTCTTTCTTTCTTTTGTTCTCATAATGATCATGAATTATTGATGTGACTCTCAGGAATTGTTACTGCAGAGAATAAACATGGCTAGTAACTGGAAGAAGAAAAAAAAACCTGAAAGCAGATGTAAAGAAAAGCAGCAGTCAAATGCAGTTTAAAAATGTCATATATTTAGTCTAGCTTAGAAAAATAACAAAGAGAAAGTTTGCTTTACATTCCAATAACAAAAAAGCTGTTTTGTCAAATATCCCAGCTAACTGGGTTTTTTTAAGATTAATGTTAAGTAAAATAAGTAACCAATTATATAAAAAAATAAACAGTTTTATCCATAATGAAACTAGTCTTTAATAGTACATCAGACTGTTTTTGAGCTACACAAAGGTCCAAAACATAAATCTCTAATAAAACCAGGTTTGAAATGTTGTTCTAAATACTCCATAAAAAAGACAGTGCGTAAAAATCTGTATTCACAATGTTTTTAATGATAAAATGTTTAATATATCGGGCTGTGACTGAAATAGAATAAACTGCTAAAAAAAAACATTCGAATAGAAACAGGAATAATATTTGAGACTTTGTAAGTGTAGTGGAGCTCTCTTTTCGAGAAAACATACTTTGTACTGTAATTAGAAATAAATTAAATATTCAGACACAAAGTGAAGTTGAACAAATATATAAATGTGTATTTGGGACCTTTTTTATATTACTATTACATTACTCCAAGAATTAAACAGTGGGTGAAAAACAATAGTTTTACATAAGCCATATTTTTGGCTTCCATCAAACTTTCAAACAGAGGTGAATACTTTTTTTTTTTACTAATCTAACTCACAAATGTTATTAATTAAGTATATTTTTTGTTGCTAATTATTGTCTTCATTTTTGCTACCTTATTTTTAGACATCCAAAGAGATGAAGTGCAATTTATTTTATGTTTCTTGTTTTAATATTGGAAAATGTTTAGTCAATGTCTGAAGGGTAGAATAGAATAGAAACCCTGCAGCTTTATTTTTGTTTCCCTTACAACAGTTTCCCTTGGAATAAATATTCATATTATTTGATATATTTGTAAGAGAAAGTACAGCTTTGGTGATTTGGTTTTTTCAGTGCATGATTAATGAATAATGAGGTGACTGAGTAGTTCTTTGAAGGGCATTTGTATCTAACAGATCACATGTGACAATATAAAGAAACATGCACAGAAAACATAAAACCATGAACAGATGTCAACAAACACAGATAAGAATAAAAACACTGGTGATACAAAATTATAATAAACATTAATTTAATAAAATATTGTATCACTTTTTTTCTAGTTTCTCTTTAGTTGTCTGTCTTTGATTAAAAATCAAAACATGTACAGTACATCATAGTACAATTTTCTCTACTTACTTCTTACATTTTTTTATGCTTGCATGAATAAACGATATTGTAGTTTCAGGGTCATCTAGAAATGAGTTAACACGGTGGAAGATTATTAATAATGAAATGTTTCCCCAGTTTGTGTATCACTGTTATAGTTGCCCAAGTATTACGGCATATGTTATGTTACTAAGGCTTGTTTTTCGAATATCTTTTAAAGACGTGTTCCTGGTTAGGCGATGTGTTGAAGTAGTATGGCATCAAGGTTCATGTTCATGGTTTGGAATTATCCTCAGAGGTCTTGATCCTGACACATGCACAAAGGATTTTTAGTGCCGTGGACAGATAAGACTTAAAACTGTCAATGGCACATAATGTACATATTTTTCTATAGGATTGGAAGTGGTGATTTTCATTCAGCCCTGTTTTAAACTACCTACCTACTACCAAGGAGGGCAGTCCTCAACTACAGCACAGAGCAAGAAAAATAATGCAAGGATATCAGACATACCAAACACACACTACAGGATATAACGTTATGTACGATAACAAGTCTGCTACTTAAAACTTGGTTTATTAAGCAATAACTGAGGAGCAATGACAGAGACATGGAGGTGTTACAGAGTAACATTGGAGAGAGGCAAACATAAAGAATACGGGTTAGACCACAGATGAACACTTCCTGAAAGTACCATGTCTTCCAAGTGACAATAAGGACCAACAGCAAAACAAATGATCTCCTTCTCCCCCCTTTCCTTGGCTTGTGCTCGCACTATAACAATATATTATTATTATTATTATTATTCCAGCATGCAGTATTCATATCTGTAAATACACAGCACATGAAATTACCGACAAAATGCAGTCAAGTTAAGTTAGACATCAGAAGAAAGCATTTTTCGCACCAGCTGCGGCCAATAATGATGAATAATCCATTTGGTGATTGTTTTAAGGTCCGTAGCGTATTTAATGTTTTCAATTGAATCGAGAACACTTGGGTGTCACGTGTTGGTTTGTTGTGATGTTGTGTCGCAAGTGTTGAAATGTGTGCACACTGCTCATGTGTCTGCTACATAGCAGTATGTCCCGTTTTCATCCCCATTTTTACAGAATATGCCAGTAGTCTGATAACAGTAGCTTTTTATTCAATCTTAATTACGTAATGCTTGTAATCCATTACTCGACAAGCCTTCCTACAATTCGATATTTTAAAGACTTACTACACTTTAACATTTATGACTAACTAGTAGAACAACATTTTATGACCTCATTGACTTATTTGTAAAGGGTCTATCATATATAAAGTTTGACATCCAACTATTTATTACACAAACATTCTATCCAGTAGTTAAGTCATTCATGTCATACAAGGCCTCCAAAGACGCCAGCTTAAAGACAACTTTTGTCAATTTTACTGTACAGTGATAAATGATAGTTCTGCCCTTCATGTCAGTTTTTTTTCAGAGCCCTGAGTCATCATGCTGCATTCATTTCATCAGGGGAAAATCTAATGATTTCACAGTTACTAAAGCGACTGCAAGGAGAAATTCTCACAATCGGAGTTACAAATTATTGAATCACCTGACAAGTTGCCATGAATGTAGTTCTGTTCATCAATACACTTCAGCTGCTTCACAGTACCACAAACCAACATTTCTGATCACAATGTCACTTGACACCATGGGAACAGTCAAGCTTTCACTCTGTAATTACCTTTGCAGCAGTTTCAATTTTAGTCAAATATATTTTTATAATTTGTTGAAAAAGAATTCTTTTAAATGGTCATTTTCAGCTCACAAATGATCTGTTTGCAGCTTCTCCAGTGTTAAGATTTGTTGATTTTCAGATTTTTATAACGTTTTTATGTGTGCTGTGATCTGCTGCTATACAAACCCTGCGTGGGTTTAGGAGGGATAATTTCAGATACACATTTCTCCCCAGGAAAAGAATGCAGCATTATTGTACCCACTGATCATGAAAGAAAATACCTAAAACCTCTGAAATCACCCTCAGTTTCTGTCCATCTTAACTATGTCCTTTTTTTATTAAACGATGCCATTACCATGGTTATTATATGGTCATAGACACAAGGGGTTGTTTCATTGAGTTTCCCTTTCCTCTGCAGAGCGAGTAACCTAGCTGAGGATTTTGTGATAGGGGTGAAGAGGGAGGGAGGAGGTAAAGGCTCTAATGTCGGTGATGAGCCAGGCATCCTGAAGTGATGATGAGGAAGACGACAGGAAGGTCAATTCACTGACTTCACCGTAGGCAGAGGTGGGGGGGCTATCGGGGCTTCCCGTGCTACAGGCAACACTCTGATCTGGTGGGTCGTTCTCCTCCACCCCGAAACCAACCACCTGGCCAGAGACAGAAAACACAAGTTAAAGAATCACTGAGTCACTTACTTCATATCTCTGTGGAGCTTTTATCATGATAGGACACATTTTTTAAACAAAAAGTTTGTTCCTGTATGTTAAGAAATTCAAAATTTGAGACACAATAACAAAAACAATCAGATCAAAGCAGCAGTATAGCAGCAACTTTTCTGGAACTTACTTCACACACCTCCTTAACATCTATTTCTGGTTAAACAAGGATCTCAATCTTTAACAAATGAGTCTATAGCTGTAGGAATCCTATTTCTTTTTAACAGAACATTTATAGTAGTATATATAGCAGTAGTAGTAGTAATAATAGTCTGAACTTGTTGGAAGCAACTTTCAGTGGCAAACAAACTTTGCCAACTGCCCGGTTTAATCACATTGCAGCTGTTTTGTATTATTTTTGCTGCATGTTAGACAAATGTTTTCCCATCACACAGGGTCCGGGTTTAAACATACGGACGCATATTTTAGACAATGCCAGCTCATCATCCACTTACATGTACACTGAGCTTCCTGCTGCTGGGATTTCTGTGCTCCAGGAACCAGGAAAGCAATTCCTCCTGAGTGAAGAACTTAAGAGCCTCAATCTACAACACAGACCACAACAGGTTAGAGCCAGAGACAAGGACACACTGCAGCCAGTGGCATCACCTACACCTTTCTTATTCCATGAATTCTTTGTGTTTGTATTAACTGGACATTTAGATGTCACAAATTCAAGAAAATTAGACTACTATGCTAAGATGGACACAATCTGCTTGTCACGTCAACGTATTCACATCATAACCCCCAAATGATTGGCGACCAGAAATTAATTAAAACTAAAAACACATGGTGTTTTCATACGATATATGTCATGGGATAGTAATGTACACTGAAACATGTGAAGAAAATATATTTGAATGAGTCTCACCTCTTTGCTGAGCCGGTCAAAGACATAATGCTGTGTGACCACCTCAAACCAGTTGCGGTCCACTTCCTCTCCAAGGTGAGCATCCTCGCACTCCTTGAGCTTAATGAGAGCTGTTACCTGGGTCCTAAAGGCCTCCTGGCTCAAACCTGACAGGCGCTCCCCGAAACAGATCAGGAACTCTTCAATCTTTGCCTCGACAAACTCCGTGCTGAAAGGAGAATAAGATGTTCTTAACGACGCTCTTTGCGTAAAGTTTACACCTATTGACACTCACCTGAACTTTGTTGCCTGCGTTTCCACAGTAACGGAGAAGCCCAGCACCCCCGAGGTGTTCCTGCAGGTGGGGTACACCTGGTACCTGGAATTCATGGAAGCAGAGAAAATCTTTTTTTTTTTTTTTTTTAATACTCTGTTCGAGGTGGTTCGCAGGGACAGTTGTGGAATAACTAATTTGTAAACTCAGCATACATGAACAACCCCTACCCCAGTGTCTCTTTGGTTCTAAGGAAGTCGAAGCAGGGCTCTTCCATATGCATCTGTGAAGAACAAGTGAAGTTAGATTAACTTAAGATGTATTTTTGTCCTGACTTGTGTGCAGCTATTATTATATTATATGTATCAGAATTTACTTGAGCAACATTTTAAATAGATAGTAGTTGGGGCAGTAGTTTGAGAGTACCTCGGGTTCTGCTTATTCATAGCAGGTCTGATGGCTG